>OX418225.1:31789651-31964066 GCA_948455865.1 Conomelus anceps | reverse complement strand
ATTGTTTCTATCCTTGTTCTCTAATATGCAACAATTACAAGGATTTCGAACAAAGAACTTGAATGTTGGTAGGCCTTTATAAAAGAATAAAGCACTGAGATTGCATCCTGATTAATTACACAACAACTGATGCTTCACATTAGTTACTGCAGCTTGCAACTACATTCAACAGCAACTAAAACTTACAGCTCAAACATAGCAATGGAAAGTTTGTAAAGCGATAAACGCTCAAATCGCATCGCAACTAAGTGTGAAACCAATAGATTTCCAAGTTTCCCTATTAGGACAGACATTGAAAGCATGTTGTTGAATAATGCGTGACGTGCAAGAGGCACAATACACTCATGAATTAGTTGCACACCCGCCAATGTAACCTGTAAACTTGTAGAGAGTGTTCAAAGCTGTGTCTTGTCCAGCCTTCCCACTGGAATCTCCAGTCCGACAAGTTGTCCAGGCAAGTAGCTGACGAGGTGATGTATCGAGCCTCCAGCTCCAGAGGTCTCCAGCAGCCGCCTCTGGAGCATGTTCTCCAGCACGCTTTCATCAGTAAAGGCGTCGAAACAACTGCTTTTTAAACAGCAATCGACGTCGCCCACTTCTACCAATAGACACCACTATTGCCCACTTCTTCATAGCTTCCAAGTAGGCTTTCTCTAGCTTGCTTCTTGTTTGATTGAATTTTTGTCGGCTCGGTTTTTTTAATGTATGCATAAAATATATTAGACATGGATAAGTTACATGATGTGTTAGAATGAATTATAATTAATGATTGTGTTATATGAATTGATTATATAATGTATGAATAAAATATATTAGGCGTGGAATGGTTATATGATGTGAGAACTACATGAATTATGTAATGGAATTTATTAATTATTAAGATACCCTCGGGATTAATTATATTAGGTGTAGAAAAGTTATTTGATGTGACGAGAACTACATGAATTATGTAATGAAATGAAAGGAAATTTATTAATTATTAAGGTATCCTCGGGATAAATATAGTTCGCATACCAAAACTTCATTCATTTCAGTTTGTTTCATGTTATCATCTGCCCCAAAAGATGGTTCTTTAAAATTAATGTTAAATCCTCAAATGATTACATGACAGTGCAAGCGTTTACATTTTTTAAATGTCCTCTAGATTCATAAAATTTTGCGTCCCGAAACGTCATTGGTTAGTTTGTTGTATATCAGTTTTCGACCTATTCACTCAAGCTATTTACTTCGTACGTTTTCAATATTCTGATTCAGTTGTCAATAGCATAACAGAGACAGATTGTACACTCAAAGTTTTCTCCGAACGTTTTTATTTTGTCCATTTGCTTGGGTTTTCATTTTTTCTGCTCCTCTAATTCTTCACTATCTGACCCTTAGTGCTATTGAAATGTTATCTATTGATTGTTGTTGTAAGATAAGAATTTATATTTATTATGTGGATTATGTGCTGTAAGGTGGAATTTTCTGGTTTTAAAAAGCTGCTCATGTCTAACGGGAGGATACGAACTCATGATAACTTTAACGAATTTGAACTCATGATAATTTTTACAATTTGAACCTTCATTGAGTACTCAAATGAAATGTTAAATATTCTATATTCCGATCAAAATATAGTAATTGAAACATATTTTATGTATAATGATCAAAACATAGATTTGTAACAAATTTAAAAAAATTGTGAAAAATGATATTCTTAACAAGGAACTTGGGTGTTTCTTAAAATACAATATGGCGGGCCACTTAGCGCAGTTGGTTGGGGCTGCGCAACTATAGCTTGCTGCCGTTTAAGCAAGCGGTCGTGGGTTCGGATCCCGCTCCTCCGTCTGGCATCAATGTGTTATCATTTACCTCATTACTCACGCACAATCTCGGACTCATGTGGGCATCATCAGCAATAAAGGGAAGTGATAGCCGAGTGCCGTATCAGGTATCTGTTCAATGTTCAATCAGAGATAAGCTACGAAACTCCTGTGCACTCTTTGTAAGGATGACCGATTGGATTGGCCAGAAAAAAAGACTTTGTTCTCTGCTGTAAAATCACTTCCCGGTGGTTCGGAGCCCACCATAACTGTAGGTCCCTCTCATCAATCACCATCATCCAATTCATAACCCACGCAAGGGTCTCAGACCTATGTGGGATTCATCGTCAAAAAAAATAATAATATGTAATTTCAAGAGAAACCATTCGCTCAATAATAAAAAAGACTCTGTTCTCTGATCTAAAATCACTTCCCGGTGGTTCGGAGCCCACCTAAAACTGAAGGTAAAACTCATCAATCATCATCATCTGATTCATTCAAACTGTGGGTCCAACTTATCATTCAATTCATTACCCACGCACAGGTCTCAAACCTATGTGTGCTTTATTCTCAAAAAAAAAAAAATATGCAATTACACGAGAAATCATGTGCTCAATAATCCATTCTTCTGCTCTGATCCCTTATTGTTCATGAATTCCTTTCTAAAATCTAAATTTCAGCTTCCGTATTTGCTGCTAACATTTTACATTAAACAAGATTCTTTTTACTGAATGATTAAAGGGCGATTATCAATCCTTTTCAGCTGTTCACTATATGCTGCCATTGATTTATGGGTGCTACCAGGAGCGGCGCCCAATCTGAACAATAAATCCAAAAAGGAATTGAAAAAACATCGTAAAAGAAAAATATTTCCATTCATATAAAGCTAACGCCATGGGGAAAGGTTATCTTCAATGTTACTAATGCGAACTGTAATCAATACATCTTTTCTGGGCACCGACAAAACTGGGGGTGTCGTCAGAAGAATTATCATGAAAGACAGAGTGAGAGAGTGCGAGAGAGCGATAGAAAGAAAGGTAATGTGGGCGAAGATGCGGATAAAAGAGAACTAGACAAGTGAGTTGATAAATGGTGGCATTATGTATAGTCATCCGAGAATTATGTGTTTGTGTGGACTACTTGTCTGTCTATTTTGTGTCGCTACACGACTCTTAGAAAATGTTATCTCGTTGTCATTTTTCTCTTCCTCTGCCACTGCATCCTCCTCCTCTTCCTCCTCATCCTGTTCATCCTCTAATCCTCCTTCTTGTGTCACTTAATCGCTTCGTCTTCAAGTGTGGGGAAATTTGTCATGCAACAAACACCGAAAGGTGCGCTCAATTATTCAATGTCGATGCTCTCTGTCTGCTCCACTGGGATTCAGTCTCTCCCAAATCGGTCAGCTCCTGTGGGAGGCTGATTCTAGTTGATATCTATAAGGAAAGTAGAGTTTGTAAGATTTGTGAACTGTATCGAAGATGATGGATTGGAATCTAGGTTTGATTGTATCGTCTTTGTCAAATTTTGCCGCATTTCAAAGTTTTACGCACCACGATAGTAGAGTTTGAGCAAAATTACGAAAGCCATAACGATAACTCGAACCAGACCACTCCATGTTTCAGCTTGCTCTGGAAGATTTATGAATTGTATCGAGGATGATGGATTGGAATCTAGGTTCGATTGTATCGTCTTTGTCATATTTTGCCGCATTTGAAAGTTTTACACACCACGATAGTAAAGAGTTTGAGCAAAGTTACGAAAACCATAACGTTAACTCTAGCTAGACCACTCTATGTTTCAGCTTACTCTACAGCATCATACATTGCTCGTTTGATTCACGATTGATTAGAGGGATATACATAAATAAAGTTAATTCCATTAAGATTCATATAGTGAATCAGTTGTTTACACTAAAAGAGACTAGGGTTCTCAATCCGATTATTGAGAAACAAAATTATTTTTGACATATTTAATTTGATTTTTGAAAAAATGCATCAATTTTTGGAAAAATGAATCAATTTTTGAAAAAAAATTCAGTTTTTTTTTTAAATACATCGATTTTTGAAAAAATGTATCGAATTTTGAAAAAAATAAATCGATTTCTATTTTAAATTAATCAAAATATCAACCAAATTGTGCATTACAGGTTCGAAACTGATAAAAGAAACAAATATTTAAGGGGAGAAATAGCATAAATAACAGTGTTTGAAGAGAGATAGGAGAAGGTAAGAGAAAGAGAAAAAATCAGGAACTCTCGCATTCTTTTCAAATCGTATCCTAATGGCTTCACATTATATTAAGCTTTCATTATATTGGAATCATGCTATTGTCCGTATGTCCTTGAAACTTGGTTTATACTCGTAGCTTTCTCTTAGTAAAAAATAAGACTCTTATTGATTTTGGACTTTGAGGCCAAATATAAAACTTATTTTAGAAATAAGAATAATAGAAGTTCATAACAACCGCCTGACTCAATTCTAATGATCAACACCAGTTCACCTAACATACCTTACTTGATTACATAATTTCAGATCAACCCACCACAAATATGAAAATAGTTTAGAAATTGGAAAAATAATAATTTTATAGAAATTCATAACAACACAAAACTGCAGCCTAGCTCAATTCTAAATGATCAGCTCCGATTCATCTCACACACCTTATTTGATTGCATAATATTATTTCCACCTACCACCAAACCTCACCCACAAATAAAACTCAGTTATCAAACCTGATTCTTAAGCCATTTCTGAAGCTTTCCAACAATGCGAAATGACCATCACACGAATAAGTAAGTGTTGAATTCACTAGTAAAGTTTATCTTCAATAAATTATTTATGTTTAAAAAATCACTGTTAAGAATATAATTATAGATACTCTAGCATCAAGGCTGACTTGATTCGATAAATAAAACTCAAAATTGACTTTTCAACCAGCTATTCCATCTCAAATGCAAGAAAACGTGCATTTATATATTATTTATTATACATGAATAAAAGTATCAAGAAAGTGTTAATTGAAGTTAAAAGCCAAACGTAAGCTGATCCAATGAATATTAGAAATAGTTTTAAGTTGATTCCAATTGGAGAAGGCATTTGCTGTTTATAATAGCTACTCGAGAGAATGCAGAGCCATTAGATGCTGAAAAGATGAGAAAGACTCTGCAGTCGTTAATATTTCACCGTTCAAGAAATAGCCCATTAGTTCTATTCATTACTAGCTAAAAAGAAAGAATATTTACCCTAATTTTTAGAACTGTCCAAACTTTGATTCATGGCGATTCTCTTCAAAAACATTGGAAAATAAATTGGGTCGGCCGAATTTCTGTAACAATATTAACCAGATTTTGATTAAAAAAAGCAACGAACTACAAAGAAAGTTACTTTGTTAACTTTTGTTTTTTTGTAGCGGAAATAGAAGTGGAGTGAATTATGTTTAAAACAACGTTCGATGAATACAAATCGCAGGATACATTGAACAAAATGTGGAGTGTTTTAATTTATTAATGTTTCAATAAACACTTGATTATAAGAAATTACCTTCTTCTCCACCAAAACTAGCAGAACCAGATAAGTTGCATCTAGATTCACATAAAATGATGCATTCACATTGATACATCGAAGGAGTTACCAGAATATGAATACCAGTAGCATATGAATTTTCTGTTGAAGTGAAACTTGAATTTTTTCCACTTGAAGTGAGCGATATTTTACGCAACGTTCAACTAACGTAGTTACAAAGTAACTTGATCTTATATGAAAGGCGGTTGCATGCTCCGATGAAAATGATAATAAACAGTTGTTACCAAGTTACAACAAATATCTAAATAGTTCTAGCGCGGCGTAGTGCAACAGTAGTAGTATAGTATAGTTTCTTGGTTGATAGCGAAGTTTATTGGCGTTTAGAGGCACGGGCTTGATTCTTGATCCAAGCCCGCATTCTTGCATCAACCTCACCATCAACGCTCAAGGCCTAAACTCAATTGGACATCATAGGAGTGGCGACTACGCCGGAAAAACCTAATGTTTTAACTTTTTGTTTTCACTGCTGTTCAATTTAGTGACCGGTGAACCTTAAAAAAAGAATAGCTCTCGAAAAAGAGTTTATGAATAGTTTTCATATACAGTGATAGTTTTACAAGCAATTCTCGTTCAGAAGCAATCGCATAACGTGAATAATTATCTTTTTGACCATTTCCGTACAGTAGCACATATATCGACCAGTGAAAAAGTTGGAACCTACCGTAGGGAATAAACTGAAGAAAACAATACGTCTGAGATTGGAGTTTTTTTTTTTTTTTTTTTTTTTTTGTAGATTACGTCTTGGAGACTCCAGTTAAGGAGTATAAGACAAGTCAGATCAACAATATTATACACTAGATACCATAATTACTTCAATTAGTTGAGGTGAGGCTTAATTTTGATGTGAAAGGAACTCTTGTACACTATAAAAAGCTTTATCAACTAAATATTTCTTCAATTGATTTTTAAATATTTCTATATTTTCAAGACTCTTCAAAAACTGCGGTAGCTTGTTGTAGAATTTCCTACCAATATAACTAGGTTTTTGTTTGAATAGGCTACTATTGTGACTCACCAAGTGATAATCTCCTCGGCTTCTTGTATTATAATCATGTACATCAAGATTTTGGTTAATATCATTCGTTTTTACATATAAAGTAGCTTCATACACATATAAGCAGGGTACAGTTAGGAGACCAAGTCTCTTGAACAACGGCCTACATGAATCTAATCTATTTACTCTTTCTATACACCTAACCGCTTTCTTTTGGATCTTAAACACCCTATCAAGATTTTGTTTTGATGAATTACCCCATACTAAGATAGCATACCTAATATGTGACAGTAAGAGCCCATGGTAAGCTGTAAAAAGTAACTTTTTGTCATTCAATCTAGCGAGCTGTCGCAGGACAAATACCCCAGATGAAATTTTACTACATATTTTCTCAATGTATGGAGTCCAGGTCAATCGTCTATCCAACGTAACTCCTAGAAATGCAATTTTTTCTTCCTGGTCTAATTGATTATCGTTTACAAACACGTTTATAGCCCTATCTTCATTTAAATTATGTTTGTTTTTGAATTGAAGGTATTGGCATTTTTTACTATTTATAGTTAATTTCAACTGGTTTAAAAATTGGACAATGGACTGCACACCTATATGGGCACTTATTTCTAAATTATCTAGAATGGAATTGCTGAAAATGAGTGATGTATCATCAGCAAATAAGAGGGCTCTACCACTAATTAATTCTTTAGGTAAACGGTTGACATATAACAAAAAAAGCAATGGACCTAGTATTGATCCCTGAGGCACTCCAGCTTGCACCTCTAATTTATTAGATTTATTCTTTACTATACTATTACCAACTACTGTAGTTAGTTCTACACATTGTTTTCTCCCAATAAGATATGATTCAAACCATTTCAGTTCAACCCCATTTACACCTACATTTTGCAGTATTTCCAATAAAGTTCTATGATTAACACAATCAAATGCCTTTGACAGATCTAAGAAGATTGCAGTAGCTTTATCACCTGAATCTATTATATCTATTAGTTTTTCAACTAGAGAAACTATGGCTGTTTTTGTTGATCTCCCTTTCTGGAAGCCATGCTGTTCATCACAGATAAAGTTAGCTTCTTGAAGGTGCAGAAGTAACCTATTTAGAACTACTCTTTCAAAAATTTTACTTATTACATTTAAAATACTAATGGGCCTATAGTTTTCTACCTTTTCTCTATCGCCACTTTTGAAGATTGGCAAGATCTTCCCCTCTTTTAAATTATCTGGAAAAACACCTTGTTCTAATGAATGATTGATCAGATGAATCAAAGGGTCTAACAATTGATCTTTACATTCTTTCAGAATTTTACTGGATACCCCATCCATTCCTACAGTTTTTTTATTATTTAAACTATCAATGATATTTGACAACTCGTCTTGGCATACTGGGTGGAATTTTAATTCGTTCTGAATCCCCTCAGTATTCCTCATGTTTGCATCACTAATACCTGTATTAAGAGATTTTTGAAGATCCTTAGCAACCAGTTGATAATATCTGTTAAAGAAATTACAAATGTCTACACTATCATCAATATATTTGTTATTTTCGTTAATTATTCTGGGGACACTAGTATAAGCATCTACATGAGCTACTTGCCTATTTTTGTTTATTACATCCCACACTGCTGTGTTAAAGTACACACTATTATTCAAAATTTCAGCTGTTTTCTTACATTTCGCTCTTTTCACTTTTTTCATATAGTTTTTCTTTAGAGCTTTGTAATTATCTTCACTTAACATATTTCTAGATAGTTTGAATTCATCATATGCATCTTTAACCCTATTTCTTTCTGCAAGGATATCATCAGTTATCCACTCTTCAATCTTGTCTAATTTGTTCTTTACAGGGACTTTTTTAACTGGACAACTCATAGTAATATGAAACCTTAAAATATTAATGAAACTATCATATTTGTCATTTAAACTATTGCTATTGTAAACCCTACTCCAGTTTTCTTGTAGCAGATTCTGCTTCAAACAATCGATATTCCCCTGTTCACATTGTTGAATTTCTTTCATTACTCTACTCTTTTTAATTGATTTATGACCTTGCAACCCCACCTCTAAGATTTGATAGTCATGATCAGATAGTTCCGAGCCGCCTAATCTTGTTTTAGAGTAATCTATATTAGTAAGGATGTTATCAATTATTGTTTGTGATGTTCTTGTGACTCTGGTATATTCATGAACTTTTATTTCCAAGTTATTCATGCATATAATATCCTTTAAATCTTCTGTCATTTTATTCTGTGTTGCAAAGTCTGTATTGAAATCTCCCGCTACAATAACGTTTGTAAAACGAGTAGTAGTAATCTCTAAAAGCCTATTGAATATACCGGTACTTCCCTATCATCCCTTATTACTTTATCGTTGCTTTTGCATATTGAAGTAGATTTACTTAATCTCTTAGAATCTTGAGAGCCTATCAGATTGCTACAAGAGTTCCTTCCACTAATGCTATCCTGATTTTTTGATCGATTAACGTCTTTTAATACAATTGAAGATATGAATTTATCATCTGAAACTAGTTTCCCTTCCCGGTTTTGAGCCACTTTACTAAAAAAGGTTCGTTAGATGATTGTTTAGGAGAATTATTGACAGTAGATTGCAAACGACTTTCAATCAGCTCTGCCAGCCTATTACAAAATATTACTTTGCCAGATTGATTTAGATGTAGACCATGATTAGTGAAGTTTTGTTTTTTCAGCCTTTCATTTAGAAAACAAATCCCCAACTGCTTAGAATTCTTATTTTTTAGGCTGTTGATTGTATTATGAATTGATTTATTTGTTGACTTAATGGCTTCATTTAGCTCTGGCCTATCAAACCTATACGGAATTGTACTTATTATTACATTAGTTTTTTGGCTGAGTGGCACAATCTCTTTAATTTTTTCATTTATTTCAGGAAGATGTTTTAGATTAGGTTCATTTATATTGTTTGAGCCACCCAGTACTATTAGAAAATCGTTTTTTCCAAAATCTTTAGTTTGTTCCTGTGCTGACTCTACGATAGCGTTTATAGGGGCACTTGGTTTGAAAAAGCTCTGAACTTCATACTTATTTTTTAATCTTTTATTTAGTAGGTCACTACAGTCTCGTCCATGACTGGATGTCAAGAGCAGTACTCTACCTTTCCTATCGTTATTTGCCCTTACTTTAGTTTTGGTTGCTGTTTGCAAAACCTGACTATACGTTTTTGTTTGACCATTTCTATTAATTTTTTCCCCATTTGATTTAGGTTCTACTTTTTTTGTATTGATCAGAGGTTCAGATCTTACATTAGCCAAGTTTATTTTTGATTTTAATATTTCGATTTCCTCTGACATAGACCTACATTGACTCGTGAGATTTAGTATTTCAGTTTTATGGTCTTCCTGCTGCAATTTTACAATAACTTCCAGAGATTTTATGTGATCCACTAACCCTATTCGTTCTTCCTCAGAATTTTTTAGTGATGTTTCTAATTTTGTTTTCAATTTGGTGTGATCACTCAATAGTTTAGCAACCTTTTCTTCTACATCTACAGTAGCTTTAAGAGCTGTTGGAGATTTCTTCGTTAATAATTGCTGAGATCGCGTAGCTACTTGAGTTTTAGTTGAACAATTAGATTTAGATGCCTTGTTTGGACTCATTTTCCTAGCTAAAAATTGTTTTCAATTGATTTTAGTTAAATGTTTAATGAAATATTACTTAATTTATTACAATTGTCAACTTGAGACTATTTAATTACAAGAAAATTTATCAATATCGGTACACCTAACCTCGAAAATAGAATTTGACTTTTTATTTAAATACTTTAACTTATATTAGACAAGTTAATGATGTAAATTATTAAGATATTATAAATACTAATAATAATAAACAAAAATACTACTTATCCGTTCGAATTAAAATTCTATGCTTCAAAATTCGCAGAGCCTGTTCAGACAACGTATGCACAGTACCACTGCTACCTCGATTCTCCTCGAGTATAAAGAGTGTTTCGCATAGAGTTACCAATACTTCGTGGGCTACTTAATATTATTAGTTAGCAGATTGGCATGAATCAAGCTCTTGGTCTGGCGTATTCAAGCTGGGCGTATGTTCGAGAGAGCTCAATGAATACAAATCCTTAGTTGCCCACTTGAACAATATCAATTGTTTTCCTCTATGCATTAACTCATATCCGAAAGTCATTAACAAGAAAAGGCTAATAATCACGAACTAGCGATATCGGTGCCGTTTTATAACCTCGAAAAAGCACGAACTCGTATTTATGAATGATATCGCTTTTGGTTGCCACTCCAGCACACAACCATTCATCAAGTTGAGTCATTGCCAACTACAGAGTGTTTCGCATAGTCACCTACTTCGAGGGCTCGTTGTACTCACCAAAATAGTACTATGAATGAGTCTGAGTCAGTGTGTCTGTGAGAGGTGGTTTCCTGTAGATTTTGAATTTGTGCAGGTTATTTAGTTTTGTGATAGTGAGGTCTAAGAAGTTAAATCTCACAGACACACTCATTCACAACTCATTCAACCATCCACATCAACACAAACTTGCTGCTTTTAACTCCATGATCCATAGACTCTTAAATGTTCCACTATCACAAGCTGACCACTAAGAAGAAATCAATACTATCAAATACTTAGCTAAACAAAACGGATACAACACAAATCTAATAGACAGAATCCTAAATAAAATGAAAAACAAAAATCCAAAACCTGAAACCAAAACCGATTTGGCGTACTCACATATTTCAACAAAATAGCAAACTTATTCCAAAAATCCGGATTTAACACAGCATTCAGAACAACAAAGAACGTGAAACACCAGCTCCAACAAAAAACATTTCACCTAACAAACAGCACAATTCACAAATTCAACAAACCAGGAATATAAGCTCAAATGCAGCACATTCCCCATGTACTATACAGGACAAACAGGCGGATCATTTAATACAAGATACAAAGAATACATCAAAGTACTACATTCCAGCACTGACTCAACATTTTCAGATCACTTAATCAACACTGGACATTCACACAAAAACATCCAAACTGGCTTGGAAATCCTATACACACACTTCAAAAAAGCCACAAACTAAATACACTGGAACAATGCGAAATATTCAAACACCATAAATAAGACAGAACCAACTTACTCAATGACCAAACACAGTTCAAATCCAACGCAATTTTCAATTATATAATGGCCGCACATCCTAACCTCAACAAAGCATGACCCCTGGCGGCACGCTGACGAAGCTTCTCTTTGGAAGTAAAATGCATTCCTCCAGTATCTCCAGTAAAAGTGAGGTAAAATCATATATATTCAATTGAAATACAGTGTCAGTTTTGATATTAGATTGATCATCAAGTATTTCGTCATGGAGAACATAACAGATTTATTTTTGTATGTCATTTTTGGAAGCCATGAATCGGAGACTTGTACGAGAGTAATGAGATGAATGATGACAGAATATTTCTGTCAGTGGTCAGAGTGTTATTGGAGATAACGCCCCTACCTATACCATTACGGCTGCCATGTACTACAACATGATAAACTACATACGAAATTTTTACTGTTGGAAATCTTTCTAGAAAGAGGAGCTTCAATATTGAAGGAACTTCACTAAAGTGAAGCTCTTTACTTTAGTGAAGGAACTTCACAAAAGTATGAGTTGCAACATGAGATTAGATTGCTCAGCTCTACAAGAACTTTCTATCGCGGAAAGTGTCGTATAGGCCTATGCCTTACAAATCATCCATCCTCCTAAAATGCAGTACTAGTAGAATGTAGTCAGAAGCTGCAAATCTTACTCTGTAATTTCTTAAGGCTGCGACCAAACAAAACAAGTCAGTCTGTTCAGTTTAGTGACGAATGCAGCCAGATGGAGTGAAACTAATTAGTAACAGAGGAGGAACTAACAGGGCTTGCAAAAACACGGCTGGACTTCGATTGTTCAACACAATGCCTCATTAATACACGATCGCCGAGTATAAGTCAACGCTAAAGCGGTTTCTGATCGGACATGAGGTCGAAAAGGAATGATGAGGTGGGAAGGAGGCGGAGGAGAAGGAGAAGGAGGAGGAGGAGGAAGAGGAGGAGGAGGAGGAGGAGGAGGAGGAGGAGGAGGAATAGGAGGAGAAGGAGGAGGAATAGGAGAAGAAGGAGAAAAAGGAGAAAAAGAAGGAGAAGAAGAAGCCGACGAGGAGGAGGTGGAGGAGGAGGAACAAGAGGAAGTAGAAAAAGTCCACAAATTGATTGCTTCGTCTCGGCAAAGTGATGTTATCGTTTGTGGCCATGCTTCAGCGGTGGACGTTTGTCTTGGACGTTACAATCAGCAGCAACCTTTAAACGATTAAGGTTCGGTGTTGAGGAATTTTTGAGCCATTCTTAATGAGTTTGGGTTACATGGTATTCTATGGTTTTGTATGGTATCATGGTATATAATGGTTTTCTATGGTATTTAGAGTGCCTTTATGAGGATCCTTGAAACAAGATCACTAATCGGGACAGATCATACACAAGTATGAGAAAAGCAATTGCAGTAAACTACTTAATCCTTGTTTGCGTAGTACGCTTTTTGGACTAAAACAAAACGATGAGGTCTGATGAGTCACCTGCAGTCAGAATCGGCTATGGTACTACCTAGGTATAACATACATAAATATAACACATAAGCACAAGTACGCTCACTATTTACTTCAGTGCTATATTTTGCAATAGTTAAGCATATAAGTAGAATTGCAAGTAGAAGCATTGAAAATACAAATGTAGAAAGTAATTGTGAAAGTAAAATTGCAATAGGAAACCTAATTACTTGCATAATATATCATGCAGAATTCATGTTTAATAGCAAGCTGTTTAACCTACATCAGAATTTCAATAAAATCAAAGAATGATTTCAAGTAGATGCTTATTTCGACTTTGTAGTATGAAATCTAGTTTTTATTTTTTTTTATGTTTCCCATGACGAAATACTTTATGAACAATCTAATATCAAAATTGACAATGTATTTCTATTTAAACTATGATTTTATTCACTAATAATGGAGGGATGAAGCTTTTCTTTAGAAGTGAAATGCTTCATCCCTCCAGTATAAGTGAGTAGAAATCATAACTTAAATAAAAATACAGTGTCAGTTTTAGAATTAGTTTGTTTTAGTATTTGTAGTGTTTTTTCCAGTCTCATAATCTTGAATGGACAATTATTCAACTATTCTATCAAAAACTACAAAAACAACCTATAATTTTATTAATTTGTGGTAGCCTATATCTTCCTAAGGCTCAAATCACACTTCTAATCACCACTTGAGCACAGTGTGCTTTTGTATTATGCACTCAGAGAATGCAGCATGCCCTGGTAATGATTATTATTGTAAAGAGGCCAGTTTTCGTTTCCCTCACAGGTGGGTGCCCCAAAACAAAAGATGCGCTTTTGTTGGCAGCATCTACTTCGGAACGTCGTTATCTTCCCACGGTAATCGAAGCGTTTATTGATTTTCTTTACTCGAATTTTCTCTTTCTATTTCTCATCGTATCTCTCTCCTGACAAGTGGTCCAAGAAGAAGACTCGTCACAAAGACACTTTCAATCGCCGCTCATCTCCCGCTGTGACAACAGCAACAACAAGAGGCTGAACCACACTGCAGTTGTGACTTTTCGTCATCGGTTTTTGCTCTTTATCCATTCATTATACTGGTGTTGTCCTCTTCTATATTGCTATGGCACGGATTTGGTCACACACTCGAACACTATGAACAGTTGTGTGGCATGCTCTAACACCAAAACAAGGTGAATCCTCAAGTTTAAAGATCTGGAATCTCAATCAACCCGACAGTTTAGCAAAACAAGGTGAATCCTCAAGTTTAAAGATCCGGAATCTCAATCAACCCGACAGTTTAGCAAAACAAGGTGAATCCTCAAGTTTAAAAATCCTGAATCTCAATCAATTTAGTTGGGAAGTGATAGCCGAGTGCCGTAGCAGGTATCTGTTCAATCAGAGATAAGCTACGAAACACCTGGGCGCTCTTTGTAAGGGTGACCGATTGGATTAGCCAGCAAAAAGGACTCTGTTCTCTGCTGTAAAATCACTTCCCGGTGGTTCGGAACCCACCTATAACTGTAGTTCTAAACGGTAATGAATTGGATGATGGTGATTGATGAGTTAGACCAACAGTTTTAGGTGGGTTCCGAACCACCGGGAAGTAATTTTACAGCAGAGAACAGAGTCTTTTTTCTGGCCAATCCAATCATTCACAGTCACAAAGATGGCCCAGGAGTTGCGTATAGCTTATCTCTGATTGAACAGATAACTGCTATGGTACTCGGCTATCACTTCCCTTATGGTATTATGGTATTGGTGTATCCGGGAAAGTAGAATGATTTTGTAATATTAGTGAATAAAATCAATATTAGCTTAGTAAACTATCTAGTGTCTCATTGTGCGGCATAATACTATATATAATAATCTATTAGTTATAGTACTTGCAGTATATATTGTTACGAAAGCAAACAGGCAGTTAGTCACGCACTTGTTCTATTTAAATCATTCCATTGTTTTCCCGGACAGACAGAGCTGCAATTTTATTCCTTTCGTTCTCACTCATTAAATGTCTTTCTCACTCCTATTCTTCAAGTCTGCAACTCTCTCACTCAATTGATTTCTCGAGACTTCTTCAGATTTCTGGAAGGATCTAGATCATGTTTCTGGAAGATTCTCGATGCGTCTAGCGACCTCCAATTCTTGGAATTATACAACTACAACAGCTATATAAAGGAGTCCACGTGAACCAGTGAGTTAGTTTTCTACAAACCCGTGTGACAGATTGTATTACAAAGCCAGTGGAGTAAACAGTACTTTATTCAGTCTTTAGACAGTGTCAAGTGCAGAGACAAGTGTTTACTGTTTATGCAGCTTACTAATAGTTTAAAGACGTTGTGTTAAGTGATATTATTTGGGACTGTCAAATAACGAATTGGACTGTGTTTTGTAAGTGATTAGTGGCTCTTTTTAACATTTCTTTCTGCATTATTGTACAGTTTATTGGACTCTTGTTTCTTTAATTAATTATTGATCAGCCTCCAATTGATTATTCATTTGTACAGTTTATTGGACTCTTGTTTATTTTATTATTGATTAGCCTGTAATTACTTATTTATCAATTCTTGTAAATAATTACTGAAAATAAGTATTAGCTTGTCATTTGATGATCTGTTTTTTATTTCATTAATTGAACTTGCAATTAATTTGTGTAAATAAAGTGCAAGTGTGAACTTTAGTGTTGCCAGCCTTATTTTAGCTATTAGAACCCGTAACAATATCAATCACTGAATATTTTCAATCAACTGAGATAACTGACATTTTTTTTTTAAATTAAGGAGCTTTGCACTGCATTTTTGGAGAAAATTATATTAATTTATTTATTTTATACTGTTTTTATGCTATTCGTTCAGATTACATTTATGTTTATTAAAAGGATCGACCCCGCATAGGTTTCTCAGGGGTGTGATTGAATTTGTTTTTTCATACAAGCTTCAAATTATTTTGTTTTGTGGTTTTAAAAATGAATTTCTTTCTTTCAATTAGATAGGAACCTGGCTGGCTAGAACTACTCAAGTCGAATGTAGCATTCAAAGTAGCAAGGTAGTCAGCCGTATTAATGCTACGATAAAAGATGCAAGAGATTACGGTAAAGAAAGACGAAGAAAAAGATGGAGCAGAAGAGGAGGAAGGAACAAGAAGAAAGTCTGGCAGTCGCCTCTGCATTTGTAAGAACAGAATGCATTTTGAAATCCTGGCAGCCATAAATTATAAAACTATTGCTCTCAGAGAGTGCATTGTCATCAAAAGAATGCAATGAGGCATGGCCCGACTTGGTCTCTAAGCACTAAGCAACGGACTCAGCCATGCTTATTGTTCGATTCAACAACTTTCATTCAAAGTCCGGCTAAGTCCGACAGCGACTTCAACTTAACTTTCCACCTCTCCCGACTTCACAAAGTCACATGCCTACAATACTGCAAATGCTTTCTATGTGGCTCTCGCATTGACGCAGGAAATTATTCTTCTATGATCACAATCAACTCAATCTCGACATTTGCATCTTTAGACTTTTCTCAAATCAATAATTCTGTCATCAGTTAATTCCTTCCTTTAATTGTAGGGCTTATAAGCTGTTGCTTTATAAGTGAGCAGTATTTATTGAGCAGTTGCTTTGAAAATTCATAAATTATTCTTACCTGACTTGTAAATTGAATCTTCGATCTTTTACACGCTTCAGCATAAATCTTACTCATTTTTTCTTTCTGATGATGCTCACATGAGTCTGAGACTCATGGTTAATGATGTTATGAATGGTGTGCCTACAGTTTTAGGTGAGTTCCAAGCCACAAGCGGCCCGTTTCACGAAAGTCACAAGTTACATATTCACTGGTGAATTTCAGTGAACTTGTAACTTTTCTGAGTTACAAGAGTGTTTCACGAACAAAATTCACCAGTCTTTTAGTCACAAGTGATAATTCACCTATTCACTAGTAAAATGTCACAAGTTCACTATAGTGAATATTCATATTTTCACAAGTAACAAGTAAATACTGGTGAATATTAGCCAAAATTTCAACCTATCGAAATACATGGGTAACTTTTTCACAAGTCCTTTTGGGGCTATGGTATATGAAAAAATAGTTTTGTCGTTTACGTCACTATCGCTCTTTCAAGGTTATTGAAGTTTTATTGGTGTTGTTAATGATTTAGCCTACAATGTGCTTTTGAGGTTACCGTATTGAAAAATTTAGTTTTGTCATTAAAAGTATATAGTTTTTTCGTTGATGTGACTACCGCTCTTTTGAGGTTATTCTTTATTTTCTTCTTTTATCTTTATTTCTTTTAACCTTTATTTCCTTATTTTTTTGATAGTCCTTTTTCTATTATTGTACGATACATGGATGGTATAGTAATATTGTGGATGGTTTTCCACATCACTATCTTCTTTCTTTGGTTAATGTATCAGAGAAGGCCCCAAACAACACTACTTCTCTATTTTCTAAAATTTCTTTTAGCAATGTTGTTTTGCTCTCGAATTTTAAAGACATTTTCGAATAATAATAACCTAACCAAAATTAAGGAATAAACAAAACCTATATTAAGATTAGATTTCGATTATAAATCAGGGAGAGAAAAAAGAAGAATAAGATTACATAATTTTCTTGTAACATATGATCTGAAAAGTTACAAGTAAACGAGTATAAATGTGACCAAATTCAAAGTTGAGTCTACTTTAAATTTGGTCACATTTATACTCGCTGGCAGAGTAGCCAACACCAAAATACAATATTATTGTGGCCAAAGCCGACATTTAATCACGCAGGCTGCCAGCATAACACTTCAGATGAGATATATTGTACATTGTTTTGATGAAATTTTATTGAATAATTATTGTTGGTAAACTTTATATTTTAATTTTGTGTTTATTTATTTATTTATTTGTTGTGACAAATTTACAACGAGTGTGAAGGTGCAACAGACTCAAAACTGCTCCCTTCACAAATTTTGATATGTTACATTGTCCAAAACATTGAGGTTAACACAGAATAAAAATTTAAAATATGCTGAAAACCTTCACTCGAAAAATAATAAAATGAATTTTCTCACTTGACCACTATTAATTTAAAAGTTCATTCGAAACGAAACACTAAAAACAGTTAAAAATAGTTGATAATATTACATTTTTATAGAAACTTTTGAGTCGAAAAATATTATTTGGTTTCTATGGTAAACAACAACAACATAGTGTTGCAATACTATCTATTGTCTTTGAAATTCCATAGTATGGGGGTGATTCTGGAAATTAAATTAAAAAATTACTGGCTCCAGGTAAGTTATAAAAAAGCAGATAGCGTCATGTTATAGCTGCCGGTCACCTACCCAAGCGCATTCCCGGAGTCAGTGACTGAAAATCATGACCGCTGTGACTCGCACTCACCGAGCGCTCAATTGGACATTCTTTCAATCTTCCCATCATTCCCATCTTCCAATAATTCCTTAAAATTTATATCCTTTTCATCTTTCAATCATTCTTTGAAACTATTCAGATAAGGGATTCACTTCATTTTTCTGTCTAATAACACTTTTAGCCGTACATATAGAATTTCATGAATCATGGAAAATAATACGTGATTCATGATATTTTTAGTACACTCTTGTTCAATAAATCTACTTCAATAATTGCAACATACGGTGCAGAGCTTGGCACACTGATAAATTATCACTGCTCTTTTGATGGACGGATTGGATACTGGACGCTGCTCAGCAAGCTGTTTGAGGAGAAAAAAGAAAAAGAAGATGAAGGAATGAGGATGAATGGATAAAACGGGTGGTGAGGAGACCGGCAAAGGAAAAGGCGTGGTCAAAATAATTATAGGTTAGGAGACCGTCCTTGTTGCCTTCTATTATTTGACAAACCAGACACCTCTGGAACGTTGATCCACTTTACTCAAGATAACTACTACTGCTATCGGTATGCATAAGCTTATCGCTCCACAAAACTGGATACAATTTTGAATATAAGGCAATAAACAAGTCGTAAATTTCAGCTGTTTGAGAATCGATAACTGAATAGGAGATCTACCTTTGGAGCTTAGGATAGTTCTATATAAGACACTATATTAATCTAGGCTACTTATATGAACTATCAATAATAGGCAATGTGAATAGAAATCGGTGATTCAGGCATCAATAACAAGTTGTGTCTTTTTTAATTTTGATCTTCTACCAATTCTGAGAAATTTACAAATTTGTCTCATCCAAACAGCGAGGGCAATGGCATGAAAACACAACTTTAAGCAGTGTAAACTAGTGTAGATAGAGCTTTGAGAGCCTGCGAGAGCAATACAGTCGCTCTAGATAATCTACATCTTTACTGGTCCACGATTGGTTCATGCAATTAGTGTCGCTATATCTGTCGCCGTTCAAAAATGAAGTACATTTTCTCACGGAGCGAGTCAAACTTCATCTTTTCTCAACAACAATAAGCAGGTAATGCGTACTGAAAGGCATCATAAGAATGATTTCAAACATATTTTATTGCAGGGATGAATTCTCTCACAAACTAAAACCAACATAACCAGTCATGACTAATGATAACCTGTATTAAAGGCATAACCTTTAAAGTAATACCAATTAGTTTGATATTGACCTTCCAAGAAATATCAGCATACCTCGTGAATTTACACATCTTCACGCAATGGTTAATAAGGTAACAGATCGGAAAATTCTTTAGGACAAAATAAATTCAGAAGCAGCAACGTCGCCTTTGTTCGTGAGCGCCAATTAATCAATAAAAACGCCAACGTTGCTGTTAATGGCCAGCAATTTTAATGGAGCTTAAACGCCGTCTTTAGTCACCAGATGTTGCGCGGTATGCTTAGAAAAACTGCATTTAATTTGAGTCCAACTCAAAGCTATTAACGATACTCAGATGCGCGACGTAAGTCGCGTTCGGTTTGTAGAATTTCAAATTAATGCTTGAAGAATTCGTCGGCTGCTGAAATAAGAGTGTGGCAACACTTTTTACGGACTTGAGAGAAAAAATTTACTCAATTCAGTGGTGGAGAAAAAATTTGTAGGATGCTTGATGCCGATAAATTTTTAGTGGGAATTTCCTTCATTGACATTCCGGTCGCAAACTGACTTGGAACTGCATTCTCACGTTTTCCTGAATCTTTTAAAGGTAATGTGAGAGAGACAGAGTGAATAAGAAAGAAAAGCCTTTTTCCCACACTGAAATGGTTTTCCTATCACCGTCAATGGTGTTTGTAGTTTCAGTTAGATGCTTGTTAATTGCTTATTCAGTAGCTGATAGGTAATTATGAATATTTTAATAATATATTATTATGATGATTCATTTTTATTACTCATTGATCTAGAATGAATACAACGAACGTAAGTGAAGAACAGAATTTAAGCTCAAAACTATTCCTATTACAACTTTTCAACCCAAGTCCAAATCTGGTTAGGATAGTTTTCGGTCTCACAGAAAATTCTCAATAAATTTTTTTTTTTCAATCTATCTTTCACAATTTCAAGAAGACTTAAGTGCACGTTTAAATAAAACGAAGCACTGAAAGCACTGGACGTAGTTGATAATGACAATTAGTATGAAGAAAATATTTTATGAGGAAAAATAATAATTGATGAGCAATAATCATTATTATGTATGGCTTTTTTAACTTTTCAAACGATGAACCAATGATAAGCTAAGCGTTTGTTACGTTTAATGGGGAATTTAATAATTAAAGAGAATTTCATAGTTCGAATTAAGCACATTTTTTCAATTACCTGATCTAAATATGATCAAATTATTTTGATTGTAAGGCTTTTTCAACTTTTCAAACGATGAACGAGTGATAAGCTAAGCGTTTGTTACATTTGATGGGGAATTTCATAGTTCGAATTAAGCACATTTTTTCAATCACCTGATCTGAATATTATATTATCACCAGTAATAAAAGCTTCTTAGTTGATGAAGTCAAGCAATTGAGGAAATTTAATTCAAGTCCAAATTTAACAGCTACTCATTGGCTAGATCCTCCCATAGATATAAGTGGGTGTAACAGGTTCCGAGCTCAGCCAATCACAAAGAGCCATATTAAGAGGCGTCCATTTTGTAAGCCAATAGTATCACTCCTTTCAAAGTACCGTTTAGCTTCGGTATTGAAATTGATGAAGTTGCCAAAACTAGCATTTCGTTCATTTTTTTGAATTAATGTGATCACGACAAAATCGAGTCCTACTCATCAAGTTCATGACTTAGACTACTAAAAATTACAGTAATATGATTCATCATTTTTGAAAAGGCAATCTATTGTACAGTTGATGACAAGGTAATAAGCAAAATTATGAATCAAGCTTCATGATCTGGAAGTTGATTGAAGTCAAGGCTTTAGAATATTCTAATCGCCTCGAATAAAAGAAATCTTGTTATATCTTCCACCGCAACAATCGACTAAAAGAATCGATAGTCGATAGCGTTGATGTACTACGATGATTGACAATCGACTAAAAGAATCAATAGTCGACTTCGATGTTCGATGTAGAAGAAACTTCAGATTTAGCTATGATTTTGGTACAGATATCGATTATTTTGATATCGAAATTTTCATTCGAATGTTTTGGTGGATTAACGGAATTGCACTTGTTATTTCTTTCTCAAAATTGACTTCAAAAAATAATTTTTACTTGCTTCTTCTCGAGCCTCTGCTCTTTTCAATATTCTATTACATAATCTAAAACTATAAGGAAATGGGAACTGAAAGGGAAGGGAGAGCCGAGTGGTGTAGAAGGTATCTGTTTAATCAGAGATAAGCTACGAAACTCATGGGCGCTCTTTGTGAGGGTGACCGATTGGATTGGCCAGCAAAAAAGACTGTTCTCTGCTGTAGAACCGTTTTCCGGTGGTTCGGAACCCACCTAAAACTGTAGGTCCAGCTCATCAATCACCATCATCCAATTCATTACCCACGCACAGGTCTCAGACCTATGTGGGCTTCATCCTCCTAAAAAATATAATAATCCGATTGAGAGAAAATTTCATAAATGTGAAATAAATTCGAAATTTTCCACTCATTTTACATTTTAGACAATAATTTTATAAAAAACGTGATGCACTTATGAAGAAAGTCAGTATTTCAAGGATAAAAGTAAGCAGTGCCATTTCAAGGGTAAAAGCTAGTCTAGTATTTAAAGCGTAAGTCAGTTCTAAAATACGTGAGAACCAGAGGTAAATTTCAGAAACAAGTCTGCGATGTGCTTAAGTTTTATTGGACCTAAAACATTGCACCCTACTGAGTAATCTCCAAGGAGCGAGTGAGAGAGTGGAGGCGAGATCGGCCAATGAGACAAGAGACAATGTAATGGCCAACGAATTGACCTTGAACGCTTGCAATGTTCAGCTATAAGTCCCATATAAAACAACCAAAAGTTCACGCAGCCTACAGCTACAGACAAACGACCAATGGAGACTTGTTGTCTGCTACTTTTAAAACTTCTCGTCTCTCGCTTCCTCCTTTTCTTTCTCGCTCTAAATGTTGATGAATATCAACAAGAGGGAATATCAACAAGAAAAGAGGGAAATACAGGAGTTTCAGAAGATTTTTAAGAATTCAGTAAACGGTTGGAATCCGCAATTAGCTATAATGGCGATGACGCATCACGCATGATTAATATGATTAATAGGTGCCTAATATTAAGTCAGCTATTGGACAAAACGAAGACACTCCTGGGCTATACCAATAGAACACTCTCGGAAAGCAATCTAAATGCTGCATAAGTATAAGAACTCCATTCATGAGTGGCTAAATTCTGAATTGTTATTGTACAACAATTTATCGAGAAAACCTTTCGAACTGGAGTAATTTTGAAGGTGTTTCATTTAATTAAATTCCTAAGTGTTCACGACTATTAATTTAGAATTTCTTTTCAAGTTATAACTAACGCTGTAGACCACTGCTATTGCACATATTGACAATTGCATCAAATACGAGTTTATGAAAATTAAAAAAAACCTAACCTAACCTAACATTTCATATATTCAGTTGTTTAATGCAGTTGTCTATATTCGCAGAAGCGGAAATCTTAGGCTTAGTTTAGAAGAATTGATTTATGTTGAACAGCCATGTTTGGAAATTGATTAGCTGCGAGCCGTGCCAGGTAACTGTTAAATCAGATAAGATACGACACTAGCGCTGGGAATAAAATCGGAATGGTGACCGATTAGGATAGACAGCAAGAAAGACTGTTCTTCACTTTGAAATCACTTCCCTGTGGTTCGGAGCTCACCTAAAACTGTAGAATCAACTCATTAATTAGCATCATCATTCAAATCATTACCCACGCACAGGTCTCAGACGTATCCTTATCTTAAAAAAATTATAATATATAGTTTATGGATATGACGATACCCGGAGCGGTGTTTCACTTATTTTGTGCATCCCATCAATGATGGAATTACATTTCAGATATTGCAATTAACAATAATCTATTTTTTGAACTAAGTTATACAGTATGCAAAGCCAAATGCCATTGACTCACTGATTAACTAACTGACATACTCATTCATCACGGTTTCTCGATAAAAATAGAAAGTTGAAAATTTGCACACTTCTTCACATTCAGTCCTAGACGCATGGTAAAGAAGAACTCGTGAAATTCCCAAATACCTTCAAAATTTACGTTTATTGGGAAGTTATCGCTTCTCTAAAATTACCAAATATAATCACGTGAATAATATCTAAAAATTATATCCAAGCAATAAATTTGTAAAACTATTCACGTTGATTTTATTATATAAATTAACTTCTGAAACACGCTGACATGAAACAAATCACACTCAACAGAAACCAGAGAAGAACATGTGTGTTAATCCATTCAGATTACTCTACTCGAAGTAGAGATGTTTAATTTTGCAAAGAGTGTTATAAGCTGATATAGGCTGAGTTTGTATTACATGAAACAAGTAGCAAGTAGTGAAAAATCATTGAAGCGGCACCAAAACGGACAGAAATGTTTTAATGAGATGCTATGAGCGGTGTCAATTAGCATAATAATAGCTCAACACCATTAGACAGTTGGATGGGGGAGGGGGTCAGTTGAGGGGGGCTGAGGTGACGGATAAACAAGTGACCGGTTTCACCTGAATGCATTCGATGTTGTTGATGATGATGACGATGATAGTAATCGATTAGAAGATAATCGATCTTGTTGGTATCGTTTAGAGTAGCCGAGACGCGTCGGCAGAATCCTTTTAATGGTCAGGTGGGATGTGCGATAATGGTTGCGATTAATTCCGAATCAATCTTTCAGCTCGACTTAGCCTATTAACACCTGCCTGTCTGGTCTGCCAACCAAGTGGGATTCGCTCGTTTGACCAGTTCACAGCCGGTTTGTTTGTGCGGTGGGATTGAAGCGTATGTGAAGGGGGGGGGGAGAGATAATTGAAAAGAGCTGGTGATAAGGTGGGGAAAAGATAAATTAAAATAGAGGATTGAAATATTTTAAGAAAGGTTGAATATGCAGTATCGTGAAAGTATAAAGCATGATGTGTTTCATATTATGAAAATTGTTTGAATGTGAACGAAAAATCAAAGTTCAGTATTCTATTTATGTACAGTATTTCTATATTTGATATTTTTACCCCCGGTTTCACAAACGTCCAATCATAATGATAGTTTATCTCCACTTCATTCATTCCACTTTTTCATATCAAGCTGCTATGCATATGATTATACATTCTATCATTCGTATGATCTGTATATATTTAATGGTGGAACAGATACCTAGTAATAAACGTATAAAAGTGGTTCCATTATTCACGCACTTGCGCTATCTTGTAATTCTTGTTATTCTAAAAGGTAATTTAATCTCCCAACCATAAAATAATATGATTATTTACTTTATTCGATTAATAATGAATAACTTAACTAATTTATATACTATTTTTCATTCTCAGCTGATCTTAGATTTGAAATTTTTAGTTGACTCTGTTGGCTGCATTGCAATCTAGCTATCATTATCAGAACACTCTTATACCAAATAATGACTCACATTTATTCAGAATATTTTTTTTTTTTGAGGATGAAGCCCACATAGGTCTGAGACCTGTGCGTGGGTAATGAGTAGGATGATGGTGATTGATGAGTTAGACCTACAGTTTCAGGTGGGTTCCGAACCACCGGGAAGTGATTTTACAGCAGAGAACAGTGTCTTTTTTGCTGTCCAATCTATCGGTCACCGTTACAAAGTGGGCCCAGGAGAATTATATGATGGATAGTGATCTGGTACAAAAGTGGAACGGATAATGAACCATCATTAAGATAGCACCTTTTCTGCAGCCGGGTGGTAGTATATTAAGCATTATACATTAGTAATTTATCAATATGCTGTGAGTTTGTTTACAAGCTGTGAGTTATGTACTGTACAGAATGCAATACTAATAAAGAAGGCGTAATATAGTTAGCCAGCATAATAGGTGTGATTGTTGCTGGTTGCATATTCTTATCCTTACCAATTACGCTAATTACAGTACGTGATTTTGATCTCGCATTGTACTTGAATTTTCCCTTCCAAAACATTCACCTCAATAGTAAGTGATTTTTCTCATGTGAATACTTCCATGGAATTCACATTCCATAGAATTTACACGCCATGAATGAAATTATCTTACATTCTATTAAGCTAAGCTTTTCAAATAAAGAAATACAATAATTATTATTATCAGAATCAGTATATTATTTATCAGATATTTAGTATCATTGTTGACCACTTTAGAAACTACAGTATGTCTTCCGAGGTTAACCTCTGGTAACTGACTTATTCAAATCATTGATTAGGCTACGATGATAATTATAGCTCTGCCACCAGTTTCACGCATTTTGCAACATTGTTGATCACTTCTACCAATTAAAAAGACCCCGCCTATAGCTTCGGCAATGGCATGAGCAATTTAGGTGTCAGCAAAAACAACCTCTACTTATTTTTTCTGCTCCTACACCTCTTCCTTCTCCTTTATCTCCTTCTAATTTTTCTTTCCCTTCTTAACCCTTCTTCACCAACATCTTTTTCCTTTTTCTTCTTCTGTTGCATATTTTCCTGCTTTATCCTTCATCTTGGGGACTGTGTACGTCTAATCTCTTCAATGGCACGAACGAACTACTTAATCCTACATTGAGAGCTCTACCCTTAAAAACTTCCTAATCAAAGACTATTCAGAATAATAAAACTTGTCAGAGAAATCCTCAAATATAGCAAACATGATTATTTAAAAACGATATAAAATTTGTGTTTGAAGGCAGAAGGAATGTTTCACTTACCAGAACCGGAAATAATACTCTTAGGATACCAGACCACCGTACTTTAATCTACACCAAATTATTCGTAAGTGCTTGTCGTGCTTGGAACGCGCTTTTAAATCCCGTCAGGTGCATTGAGAGTAGAGCGGACTTCACCTCGTCATTGAGGAGGTTTCTTTTGGAGAAAACGTTTTTGAAATCATGCCTCATCATACACCTCAATACACTAGCAAATTTTCCATTTAGACAATCCATTTAGAATTATCACCTATTTCCGTGTCAACTTAAATAATTATCACTATCCCAATTTATTACTGTTACAAATTCGTTTATTTTTTTGTTTATACCAATTTTATCTCATAATTATTTTTTATACAAACACCTAAATCAAAATCATTGAGGTAAAGTTTGGATGGACGAAATTTTGTCCAGACTTCACCCCTATCACGAAAATGCTTCACTTATTTTCTCTTATCTAAAGTAATCTTATCTTATCTCCTCCAACTTATCCTCCATTCTTTTTTTCTTCATCATTTCCCACTTCTTTCTTCTCCCTTTTTTCTTCCTCCTCTTCTTCTTTTTCTTTCTCCTCATTTATTATTTTCATTAATTTTCAACTTAAATAATTATCACTATCACTATCTTCCCAATTTTGTTACCATTATAAATTCGTTTCCTTTTTTTTTTGCTCATGTCAATTTTATCTCAGAATTACTTTTTATACAATTACTTAGTTCAAAATCATAGTTTGAATAGTTATATCTACCTCTCTACCTTTCTCTTCTTGTTCCACTTATTTTTTCTTACCTTTCTCTTTTTGTTCTTTTTCTCTACCCCTTCTTCTTCTTTCTTTTTATCAACTCCTCCTTTTCCTCTTTTTTCTCTTCGTTTCCTCATTTTCCTTTTTTGTTTTTCTTCTTTCTCTCCACTATCATTTTTCTTCCTCATCTTATTTAACTATTGACTGTTTGGACACTGTCGAATATTTCGAGGTCCCTCCTCTGTATACATGTGACCAGTGCGGTGCGGTGCAGTGTGGAACCGGTCCATCTAAATTGCGGCAGCGGCAGTTGTGACGGTGGCCCCATCCAGCAGCCATAGCAGCGACCATTGCCCATTGCCGATTGCCGATTGCCGGATTGCAGAGGTGAAAAGTCGATAATGGCCTACAATCGCCGCCAACTCAACCACCAATCAAAGTAGCCGCCCGCCGTTTCTCCTTCATTATTTCTCACTCACTAACTCACATTCTCTCATACGTCTTTCTCTCTACGTCTTTCTTTCTCACTCAACCTTACTCGATTTGCCTCCTTCTCCCACTCATGTGTATTGGTTTATACGCTTTTGAATCATTTCGCCGCCTGGGTGCAACTTTTTATTCTGCAAGAGAATGATGGTGAAAAAGGAATTGTATATGAGATGGTTTGGGGTAGAGAGGGGTAATGTGAAAAGAGAAAGCAATTAAGAGAGAGAGAGAGCCACTTTAAATAAAAAACCTTATTTTGCAATAATTATGTTCTGAATGATATTATAACACCATGGAGGAACTGGAGAGATATATTTTATCATGGAGAAGGACATAAGGAAAAAGAGAAATAGAGGGTGGATGAGAGAGCGTGAGTGAGACAGAGAGTGTGAGAGAGACTGAAAAGAGAGAGTTACAAAAAGCCAGTGAGTGTGTGAGAAAGAAGAAGGGAGTGAAAGGTATTTGAAGAAGGAGAGAATTAATAAGAAGAAGTAGAGCGTAGAAGAATTGATGAGAGGAACAAATAGAAGATATAAGGAGGGAGAAGGAGGAGGAGGAGAAGGAGGAGGAAGAGGAAGAGAAGGGGAAGGAGAAGGAGAAGGAGAAGAAGAAGAGAGAAGAAAGATGAGGAGAGATAAAAGAGAAGGAGAAGAGAAAAGAGTAAGAGAGTTAGTAAGAAAAGAGTAAGAGAGTGAGTGAGAAAGGCGACTTTAGAATAATGTTGGAGTAAGTCACTGGCTGCCATTTTCATTTTCTACTCAAAAATATATAATAAAAACTATAAAATAAAAACATAATAATAAAAACATTCGAATTCATATCTGTGATTCTTATCATTGTATTTATTTCGTATAGGTTTCCGAATGAGTAGGTCCAAGAATTCGTATAAAAAACATATCAATTTCGTAAGTATTCTAGCATTGTAGATCGTAATTTGTCATCTTCAAATTTGTAGATAAATCGATTTTACATTGGGATTCCTATCATGGTATTAGGACTTGTCATTCGAAAAAGGGTTTAAAAAGAATTTCAACCGAAATTTAATGATTTATTATCTGGTTACATTGTTTCTAATCCTCATCATGATCTTTCGTTCTAATGAAAAGTAGCTCTTATTACAGCCTTTTTCCAACTCAAATTCTGTGAATGTTTTCTTCTTAAAATGATTTCACTCTCAATTATAAGACTACGAATGTTTCTTCAATGTTCAGTTTTTGGCCTGTCATCAAAGTTAGTGTAGTTCACTCAAGCTCTCCGTTAGAGAATTTTCTATTTTAATTAAAATTAACCTAACCTGATTAATTTTACCTAACCTTACCTAACCTAACCTCACCCAAATGAATGATTCATAATCATTCATAATGCTATTATAGATTTAACTAAAATATGGTAAGAGAATAGTGTAGAGTCAAGTGATAAAACAGTGTAGAGAAAATACACAAAGAAAACGCATAAAATGTGGTAACAAAACATAGTGGCTTTGTAATGCGAGGGAAGTCCTTAGGGAAATGCAGAGCCTCTACAGCTGAAGACCGGTGAGAGCTATTTCTTGTGTTATTCCTTGAGAGACAAGATTTTTAAATGCTTTTGTTTCGTAGGCGGGGAAAAAGGAGGACCGAAAATAGAAAAGGAAGGGACGAGAGTGTGTGGAGTGAAGTGCGATAGATTTATGTACTCTGTTTTTATTCGATGAATGAAAAGACATTTGTCACTGAGGTGGCATGGCATGCACCACCAATGTTCTCAACAATCGTAGTTCAGACTCTCCTTGTCCAAACATACATCTACTTCAGTTCCCACGTCCTTTTGCCTGCCTTTCAGTTCAGTTCGGCTCATAAAAAGTTTTAAAGCGTTGTAGTTCGACATTTTTCTTCTATTCTCTTCACTGATTCTACTATTCTCATCTGCTTTGGCCATGGATTTTATCACTCTTGTCCAGTGCTAATTCTTCTCGATTCATAAGTATTCTACTTCAGTTATTTGAGATCTACCAGGCAGACATCAACAATAGAGTCATTGTTTATGTAATATTCAGTGGAAATCGGTGTATATTGAAATACAGAAACGGATTATTTAAATATGGAGGTTTACTCACTCTTGCATGAATTCTTAATTCATAAAAATATGTTGTCTATTCTTTTTTTAACGAGGATATCCATATGAGTCTGAGGGCCGTATTTATGAACTCAGTGTCTCTTGTCTCTTGACTCGAGGGACTCTTAAAATATGTCTATAAAGATACTTTATTTATTTATTTATTTATTCTATTTATTTATTTATATTAATACTTTACATTACTATTAATCCTTGACTTAAGAGACTCTGAAGGTATGTTCATAAAATATGACCGTAAGACTTAAACTGAATGCGGTGAATGATTACACAAAATGTACACAAATCTATAAGCGCTCCAACCTATTATCAATGAATACATACAAGAATCTCGTTTGTATTCATTGCTATTATAAACATGTGGCTAAAATGATAAATCCAAAAAATGATTCGAACACTAGGAAAAAGAATTTCGAAGATTATTGTAAGGAAACTTGCACTATTACTCATTTAAGAAAGACTTTCATTGGTCATGCACGTGTCAGAATACAATTTTATGCCCTTTTGGGTGAGTGTTCTGGCTCCATAGATCTTTCATCAAAACATCGTTCGCAAAATGAGTTATTGCCAACAAAGTAGACTCATTATGAACAGTAGACTCAGTTTGAAGTCATTGACACTCCTAAAAAACGTCTTAGGTGACTCACCGTACCAAGCTCGGTTCCCAACACCAAAAAGTCACGTTCACACATTGTCATTTAGTTTGTAACCAATACTTCCCTCGATCGGAAAAAGTTCTACAAACTATGAACGTGTGTAAATCATCATTTACTTTGTTACTTTGTGTCAATTTCTCGGGAGACACAGCTCTAAAGCTTGTTTCCTTGGATCTGGGGGCAAATAAAAGCTAGACTGGCGCCACTAGGATTAAAGCATAATCGAAAGCAAAGACCAAAAGACGAAACGTGACTGAACCAACTCTCGAATGTTCGGAATCGGAAGTGACCAAGTGTGAAGTGCGATTGTCGGCACTCCTTCTTCAGTCTTCCTTTCACCTCATTTTTACCTTTGACTCCTATTTTACCCTTGTTTACCACCTGATCCTCGCCCTTTGTTAACGGTGTAAATGAATTGGGAAGCCGGAAGAAAGCAATTCCAAAGATCTCGAGGAAACTCGGATTTTTCCTGCTTCATCTTTATTATCTCTTACACCTTTCTACCTTTTGTACCCTTTGTTTTGCGTGCAATGTTTGCATGGTTTTGGAGTATTGCTGTGAAGTTTTGCTATGTTCTTGGTGAATTCGGCATGAAACTAGGCTAAATAGATGAAATTAATACACAATGATAGACCAGCTAAACGCGAAGTGATTGTAGTGTAGATCTATCTGGAATCAAGAAATGATCAATAAAGTTTAGAAGAGTTAAACCTTGGTAATATTCGAAAAAACCTTTTTAAAGATTTATTAGCAGGTTTTTTCTTGCCGAATGCTTGCACTGAACTTCCACAGAGGCTCGCAGCAGGCAATATTGTATTTACAATGTATACTACTGTATTGTACAATGTATGATGCATTGATGCTGTCCTATATTGAATATAAATAACTCGACTACTACTCTACTCGACTACTACTCTACTCGACTACTACTACTCTACTACTACTACTACTACTACTACTACTACTACTACTACTACTACTACTACTACTACTACTCTACTACTACTACTCTACTCTACTATTACTACTACTACGACTACTACTACTCGGCTAACTCGACTACTTAGTACTCTCTTTAGATCAAAGTGAGTTTCAGGAGGAATAACCTAAATTAGTTGATAATTTTCAAAAAAAAAAAAAAACGAGAAAAGGTCAATAATTGAACAAGGATAGCTGAAATCTTCCACTATCCCTGTTTCAGTAAGAAAGCGTTTCCAGACGAATATGTTCAAATTCACATTCTTCGTCAATTTAATGAGGGGGAAGAGGACCTAACCTAAAACATTAACACAGCTTATCTAAATTTAGAATTCAACTAAAATATAACTTATTGAATCAAATAAAACTCAAAAATATTGATTCCTATTAACTCTTATAAAATCTGCACCTTTTCAATAATACAAGAATTTGATAGTAATAGACTTATGAAATCCAAAAATACTCTATTTGTCCAGAGAGGAACTGTGTTTTCTTGCTTTCAAGACGTTTGATTTCTAGGCTAGTCCTGTTGATATAATTATTTGTAAACAATAGAAGAAGAAAAGGCAATTGAAACTGAGAGTAATCAACCCCTAAACTTTATTAGGTCTGTTACAACTTGACCAATTATACCTCAGAATAAAAACGATTTTAAAAATGAGTTACATATAGCTCTTTTATAGGATTTTTCCAATGATAATAATAGAGTTTCCCAACCAATTTGAGTTATTTACTATTATTTTATCTCACATTCTCTGTCAATTAGCGCTATTTGAACTATATTTGAGTAGACTGAATTATTCAAGAGTTTGCTTTTGAAGAAGTTTAGAGAAATAATGTGTGGGAGGGAGGGAGAAGGTTGAAGGGGGGGGAAGGTAGAGAGGCGATTATTTACCTATGTGGACGGAAGAATTTCATTATTGCCACTTAGGGCAGTTTTCACCGACAAAGAGTGAGGCCTGCAGGAGCGTGGGTGGTCGGACCTTACCTGTCCAAACACTTGGCGCTCCTGTAAATAGACAAGAAAAGGAGGGAGAGAAAGTGACGATGACTGGACAGAGGGGAAGACAGAGTGAGTGAGGGAGAAAGAATAAGTAAAAAGACCGCAAACACCCTGCAGAGTGAGTCCAGTTCTGCTGATCTGCGTTCTGAATATTCAGAGAATGGAGGGGGAGATGGAAATAAGATTGAAACGAATATAGGGATGAAGAAGAACAAGGTAGAGAAGAAAATATAAAAATGGTTAGAGGAAGAAAATGAAGGAAAAGTGCTCGAAGAAAAATACTTGAACGACAGGTAAGATGATAAAGGATGGAATGAAGAATGGAAAAGATAAACAAGAAGACAAATGAGAGAGAACAAAGATAGAAATTAGAAAGAAGAAGGAGAAATGAAAAATTGCGGATAGGAAAACTGATTATGAAAATGGGAAAGAAGAAAGAAGACTGATGACAAATACTGGTAAATAAGAAGAGAAACAGAAGAGCAAGTGAATAAGGGGAATGGAATAGACAAATAAGAAGAGGAAAAAAGAAGTGTGAGAAGATTTATGAGAAGAAGAGCATGAAGAAATAGGAATAAAAAACCAAGAATACAAGGTACATAAAGGAGGAAAAAGAAAAAGGTGGAGGAAAAGAAGGGGAAGAAGGGGAAGAAGAAATATGGAAACGTAAGAGACGGAAAATAAGGGGCGGGGAGGAACTGAAAGATTGAAGAGATAAATAACAAAGAGGAAAAGGCAAACAAAATATAAATATGAATAAGCGAAGAAGAGGATGTGGGAGTAGGATGTGAAGAAGAAATAGGATAAGAAAGAAAGGAAAGCCAAGAATAAGAAGGCTGACCGCCACAAAGGATGACATCGATGAATACTAAGATAACACACAACACAGTCACAGTCTGTGCAGTTGGTTCTTTTTTTGAAAATGCTTCTTAGCAGGAACAGTTCAGGGAGGACAGAGTGCAAACAATAGAGTGCAGAAGACTGCTGCACCAATGGCAATACTTTGAAAAGACCACAGTCTTGCTTTTCCACAAGCAGCTCATGTCTTGAAGAAGAATAATTTATTCTTTGTTGTGCACCTATGCATTAATTAGAAAATTAATTAGCGTTAATTAGAACAGAAATAGAATCTGCAAGAATGCATCATGAAATATGTAATTTATCATAAATACAAGGTAATATTAACAGTTATCTAGCAGTTATTAACAGTTATCTAGCAGTTATTAACAGTTATGTAGCAGTTATTGAAAGTTAATTAGCAGTTATTGACAGTTAATTAACAAGAATTAATAACCGAGTGCCGGATTGGTCAGCAAAGAAGACTCTGTTCTCTGCTGTAAATTCACTTTCCGGTGGTTCGGAACCCACCTAAAACTGTAGGTTAAACTCATCAATCACCATCATCCAATTCATTACCCACAGGTCTCAGACCTATGTGGGCTTCATCCTCCAAAAAAAAGAGAAAAATTAATGAGCAGTTATTAACAGTTAATTAGCAGTTATTAACAGTTAATTAGCAGTTATTATCAGTTAATTAGCAGTTATTAACAGTTAATTAGCAGTTAATTAGCAGTTAATTAGCAGTTAATTAGCAGTTATTAACATATTTAATTAGCAGTTGATATCAGTTAATTACCAGTTATTAACAGTTAATGTACAGTTAACAGTTACATATGATTAATTTGATCAAATTATGCTTGTTAACAGTTACATATAGGAGAATTTGAGCAAATTATGCTATGCCGCTGATTCTTGAACTTAACCACTCCAGTCTTGCCTCTGCTTGCTCTACAGCATCTTGTATTTAGAGAAAGCAAAAGCATAGAATAGTCAGGTTAGAATCAGCGTCATTGTTAGCGTAGTTTTGCTCAAGCCCTAATATTTCCCCTCTATCGTTAACTGTATGTTTATGAAATAAAATCAATTAGAATATTTGATGATACTACAAAACACTGTCCATTTATAATGCAAGTTTGAGCATATACTAAGAGACCAATTGAAAATTTATTTATATTTTTACAAGCCAATTAAAAAAATCCTCAAAAAAGAAATTGCCGAAATGATTGTGTAGTTTATGAAATATTGTACAAACATTCAGAGAGTGATGGAAATCATAGCAACATTGTATCAGCCATCGTGCACATGTGTGTCATGTGGGCTTCATCAGCAAGTAAAAAGGTGAAAATCATTAATGTGACTATTCAGAGTAATAATTACCATGGATTAGTTGGGTGTCAAGCTAGTTCGCCTCCTAGGTGCACCATAAACTGGCGAATACGGCAAATGTGACAAGCTCTCCTGACCTCACAAGACACTAACAAAGCAATTTTGAATCTTGATCGCTTTCTTGATCGAATCTTGCAGCTAGCTACAATAATTATCTTGTAGCTAGCTACAATATTATGAGTTTAATACGATAAATGGATGAAATAAATGTAAAGAGACCAATGATATTGTTCTAAGTAATCAACCGTTGCTAATGCCATAAAATCATCAATGCTCATTGATTTGCTCGGATAACTTTTTACAATCGTAAAGGATCAAGGCTTCCACGACTATTGCAAGAAATTCACAACCATCTAATTCGTTGCGCTATACATTCACATACTACAAATCCGATTTGCAGCAAGCGATCCAATCCAGAAAACAGCAAATTACTCCTTTAATGGAACAATCAATGTTTTTGAAATGGTGCTTAGTCCGATCAAGCGTTCAACAGGAGTTCAATAAACATAATCCATTAAAAACAGCAGATTAATTTATGTCCATTAGATTATTACTGTTCAAGTAGGATTTGTGCCCTGTTAAATTCTGTTTTTTTATTGCTTGCGTCAAGCCTGCTAGTTTCTCTGACAACCGTGAAAAAGCTTACATTTTTCAATTACGTATTGGAAGAGTAATCAATTAGTTTTAATGACCAAGGCATCGTTTCAATTATCGTGATAAATTTATTCGTAGTGAGCTGCAAAAATTAAAAACCCCATTCGCTTCAATTATAATTGACGTAACAAGCATATATAAGTTCAATAAGTCCATCAATTTTCATTTTATAACATCATTTATAGTATTAGTAACATAGTATAGTATAGTAACAGGTATTCTTCAGGGCCAATTCTAATTCATTAGGCAGTCATTTATTTTCTATTGTTCTTTTTTCTTGTTTATCCATTTTTACTCAATATGAATCTCGGTGATTACTTAAATTTCATTTTTACTTATATTCGTTTATAATTTGAAACGCTTCTTTCAACTTACGATTCAAAATTGACTTTTTTGTCTTGAGAAGTTTCTATTTTATCCCGATTTTTCCTTTTCGATTAGCGCTTGTCTGATAAGATAAGACTAGCTGCTGTTTTGCGGTCTCGAAATCTACGGTATCAAATCTCGTGCAGCTTTGTATACTCTCTGTTATCATTCACTTGATCACCCACGCACAAGTCCCAAGACTGATGTGGGCATGATCTATATAAGAAATGAGTTGTCAAATTGTGCTTTTGTCTTAACACCTTGTTTGTCTTCCTTGTATTTTTCTATAAATCACGGGACATGTTGCCGTCCCTCAAAATATGACCTAAGTATTGGAGTTTTCAAATCTTTACCGTATCAACCACTTCCTTCACGTACCCCACTCTTTGAAGAATTTCCTCATTCGCTACATGTTTCGACTATTACTACTACCTTATGAAAATCATAATTTCCAACTTTTCATTGGCAGTGACACAAGCATTAGTTGAAATAGGGTTATACATTGATTTCTCTATCAAAAATTCATCAACAAACGATCTAGAAAACTATTTCCACTAACAGTAGATCAGCCCGAGTATATTTAATCAAAAAATAATCGACAATCAGAATATTTTACGTGGCATACGTAACAACGAACACTTGATCGGCTCGTGTACGACGATCTTTTCTGACGATCAGTTCCCAACCAAGAATACCTGTACAACGTGTCAAGGTCAATTATAGAGCTGCCAAAAGCTAGCGCCCTCCTCCGGAGCTCAGAAGGTAGTGCTGAGCATCCACGAGATCTACCCAGCCTGCAACTGGAGAGCCTGGGGGCCTCTCTGAAACCCGAGGCGGTTTAATTTCCTTCCAAATCGGTTTGGAATGCGTGTGTGTGAGGGACAGAGAGAGGTAGAAGGAGAGAGAGTGAGAGGGAGAATGAGAGAGTGTGAGAGACTCTGTGATCGAGAATCGATCTTATCTCGATCGCTTCTCGCAGCAGCTCTGAGAGATCGTTCAGCTTACTCTCATATGTCACAGCTGTCTTATAATCACCGTTAATGATCTGTTTTGACTGCGGCCCCACACCGAAATGAATGCTGGTCAACAGGTTTTTTTCGATTTTTTTCTACATCGACTACCCTTTTCAATTTCCAACCATCAGCAACTAATTCATGTTGTCGGAAGCATGTCAACGGCGGGCCTAAATTCGATAATGATACGGTTATGTATTTTTCTGGGTTGAATTCTTTTCAGAATGGAAAATAGTTTTGACTTTATGAGCTTCGAGGGTACAGTATGGTAAAATGGAATAATGTTATGTTAACAGGGTCAAGAGTGTACTATAGAATAATGTAGAAAAGCGTTTTCTTACCTGGGGGTCAAGAAAATATTAACCGACAGGTGGCATGCTCAAAATAATAAGAAAAAATATGTTACTCCTGTGTTGTTTGGAATTAAGTTCAAGATTTTATGGAATAATGTGAAACAGACTTATAACAAGTAGGTCGCGAAACAAATCAACTCTTGAAATATCATGCTATTTTGTGTTTATATTGGAAAATGAATTTGGGGCTATGAGGTTGAGTGGAAGAAGATCGCCGAATAAAGAATATTATTCCATTTCATTCCGATTTCAGTATTTCTTAATTATAGCCTACACTACATTTCTTGTTAAGGATACAAGTACATAATACAATATACATAATACATAATACAAGTACAATATACATAACCTGGATGCTAAACAAACACAGGCCGATGTAAGTAGCGAGAGCATTCTTTTGGAAGTAAAGTATTGGAGTCGTGAAAGCTCCTTGAATTGTTGGGTCGCACATTGTTGGGTCGCAAGCGAAAAAGGATGGGAAACAAGTGATATACAAGAGTTATTACACAGCATTATTTCTCTAGTTATTAAGATTATTACAGCTTACTGCACTTACTTGGATTGTATTTCTTCAATGGAGATCGCTTATTGAAGCTGGATATACCATTTTGTGCAATCTTCAATTTTGTTACCAATTTGGAACCTGTAATGAACATTAAAATTCACTAAGTACTGACTTGACTGCCTCCCATACAAAAAATCAGAAAAAATTATACAGAATCATGAAATTGAGATAAAACTAAGATTTTTCTTGATGTTTTTTCGATTTATAATTTATTCATGATTATCATGAAAAGCAATATACAGTTGAGCTTCTGTAAAACGAAATTGATCATCAAAATAGGCAAAAATCTGCAAGAAAATAGAAAACAATCTGTCAAAAAGTTCATTCTATGAGAAGTAGTCTTGTCAAGATTGCAATGTAAAGGGGCACCATAGAAAATCTTAACAGTCAAATCCAACAATAGGTCAATCACCTTATTTCTTAATTTTAGCAAACTCAATTATTTGTCGTGAAAGTCTAGTACCGGTATAGCATCAGTATCTACCATTGGCGTGATTCGCGAGGGGGCAAGGTGACAGTTGCCCCCTCCCACAATATCTTGTGGATAATATCGTTTACGTGGTACCCGTTCTTCCATTTTCTGTGAGGGGAATTTCTTAGGCATGCCATCACCAACGTTCTTGGCCAAATTCCACCTTTGACAGGACTTCCAATTTCCCATTTTTTTAAACTCAATTCTTTATCATAACTGTGACGTACTTCCTAAACATTCCTAGTTCCAAAAAATTCACTTTCGAAGAGTCTAACACATCATTCCCAGCGTATAGAACAGAACCAGAGCAAGATATCAGAATCAGGCTTAAAATTCCGTTCGGAATCGCGTGTTTAAAAGCCGAGGCCCGGCTCATTAGGGCTGTAAGCCGATTAGACGATGCCTCTTCGCGGCACTGGAGTGGCATTGCTTTCCCAAACAGATAGGCCTACTAGACAGTAGAGTGTCATCTTCGGTGTCTTGTCGCATCTCAAATGTCAACTAGTTTCGGGTAAAACAATTTCTTTTTTTGTATCTGTTATGTTGGATGTAGCAGTGATGGCATAGAAAAGATTGATTTAGCCTATTCATTTACTTATTTGACAAATTAGGCTCAACAGAAAATGTTGCTGTTGAAACAGCAACAGCTTTGTACAAAATAGAAAACTTTGCAATAATTTTAGTACAAGCAGAGGAATAAATAAAAAAAACCTGAAGAAAAAAATAATAGGAAAGAGATGAAGAGATAAAAAAATGACTGATATGATAAAATGGATACTTAAAACGATCGCAATTCTAGCAAAAGTAAGACATATGCTCAGTTAAGAATAGAGAGTGAGAATATAGAAATAATATTCAATGACAGCAAGATATGATAAACCTACTAAAGCAATAATTGAAGAGAGTTAAAGATAATGGCAAAAATAGCAATAAAAGTAAAGGAGAGCAAGAAACAATAAAATTCATGAGGCAAAAAGCAAGAAATTAGTAATAAACGAACTGCAAGAAACGATAATTCATTTGGAAGAAACTAGAAAGAAAAGATAAACTATACGAAATAAATGTGAATGAATAATAATAATAATAATAATAATAATAATAATAATAATAATAATAATATCTGTTTGGTGAAACTGAGGGGTTTCTGTTTGCTATTCAGGACCAGGTGATTGCAACGTGGTCTTACAGGAGGTTCATCATGAGTCAGGCAGTCGACAGCCGTTGTCGCCTGTGCAGAGGGACAACAGAGTCAATTCAGCACATCTGTGGTGGCTGCTCTGCACTGGCTGGAACTGAATATCTTCAGCGGCATAACAATAATGCCAAAGTAGTCCATCAGGCTCTGGCAAAAAGATATGGACTCATAAATAACGAGGCTCCTTATTACAAGTGTAGGCCTGACCAGGTTCTGCGAAGTGATACAGCAAGGCTTCTGTGGGACAGTGACATCATAACTGACAGGGCAGTAGAAGCTAATCGTCCAGATATTGTGCTGTTTGATAGAGTGTGTAAGAAGGCCTACATTATAGATGTTGCAGTGCCCCTTGATGACAATCTAGTAAGTACCATAGCTGAGAAGAAAAGAAAATATCAGCCACTCTCTGTTGAATTAAAAGATATATACAGATTGGAAAATGTTGAAGTGGTACCAATTGTTATATCCACAAATGGGCTCGTAACAAAGGAGTGGACAGAAGCAAAAGAAAAGCTGGGCTTGAACAACTGGCACTTGAGAATTATGCAGAAAGCAGCTCTGCTAGGTACAGCAAACATTGTACGCAAATTTCTGAGTCTGTAGGTGAGGAATAAATTATAAGCCTGTGTCTCTGCTCCTGGTGCTGGCTCTGTAGCCTTGGGTCTCAAGTTACCCCGGCTGCTATAGAGTTTATAACTCAGATGAAAAAGAAAAATAAATAAATAAATAATAATAATAATAATAAAAATTAACAATAGTAATAATAAGCGTATGGCTTTCATTGGTGGAAAGACCCTTACAGATGTTTCCACATCGCCGCTTGAGCCACGTTATCGAAAACATGGTGTAACTATTATTTTAGGTGGGTTCCGAACCACCGGGTAAGTAATAATAGAGTTTATAACATCAAGTCACCATCCAAGCACTCGTGACTGAACATCACGATTGCATGGATTTGGGGAATTGATAGCTTCGAGCCGTATCAGGTAAGATAAACAATAAACTCGTGGGCCCTCTTGGTAAGTGTGACCGATTGGATTGGCCAACAAAGAAAGCTTTGTTTTCTGCTGTAAAATCATTTCAAGGTGGTTCGGAACCCACCTGAAATTGTAGGTTCAACTCATCAATCACCATCACTCAATGCTACGGTCTCAGATCTATGTGGGCTTCATTTTCAGAAAAAAATAAAAAAACCGCGTGACCAATCATCACCTTAAAAGTAAAAAGATTTAGAACTAAAATCAAGAATGATGAAAGAAAATGAATTTTTAGATCGAATAGAACAGACAACAGAGAAAAGAATAGGAGAATGAGATTGGAAGAATTTCACTCTTTACAGAATGAAATCGAAGACAATTGACCATTTATAAACCAAAAATACTTTTATTTTTAAATTCCAATAACAATTTCCAAACATATTATACGATAGTAATAGTCCATTATTGTCTCCTCTATTACATATGCTATCAGACAATGTAAAAGTGCGGTGCATCAGCCTTCCTAACCAGACGACGGTAAGAAGATTGTGGTAGGACTCGACCTTTGACCCCGAATGGTGCTTCGTGACAACGAGCCACTCAGTATAATGTGCGTGTGTGAGTTTGTATGCACCAATGTGGGCGAAACATGGTTGTTTAGGATGCTGTGTATGCTCCTGAAGAAGGTACGTTTAGTATTCATAGGTTTTTCCAGTAAGTATACGGTCGTATGAGTATGCCAAAGATACGGAGAAAGAGAGGGAAAAGAGAAGGAAAGAGAGAAAAAAGCGAAGGAGAGAGAGAAAGCAAAGGAGAGAGAATGAGAGAGCGAAAAAGAGTGCTGGTGAAATAGTATAAGATATGAGTGGGTTACTTTTGTAGAAGGAAGATGGTTACTATTAGAAGATAATACCGATTGGAGACTCGAAGTTGTGAGGAAGACTATCACATAGGCAAAGAAAATAAGGATAAGAGAGAAAGAAGAACGAGGAGTCTGTGCTACAGAAAGAAACGGAGAAGGAACAAGAGAATGAGAAGAGCTGAGAAAAAAGGAGAGAAGAAAAATTCACGAACAAAATGGAAGGAGAAAATGTGAAAAAAGATGAGTGGGAGAAAATGAGAAGAATATGAGTGGGAGAGAAGGAAGAAAGAGGTGAGCACGTGAAAAGGACGAATAAAAAGTAGGGGAGAAGGAACAGGAGTAAGACGAAGTTTATAACGATGAGGAGGAGAAGGAATGAAAGATACCGAATTCCCGTTGTAATTGATTGCTTCCCTGAATCTATTAGCATTTAACACCGTACACCTCTTTCTTTTCAAATACCTCTTTCTTGTAACTTTTTCTTTTTCTCCTTCTTCTCATTCTCCCGCTCCCGCTCTCATCCTCCTTCTCCTCCTCCTCCTCCTCCTCCTCCTCCTCCTCCTCCTCATCATCATCATCATCATCATCATCATCCTGGTCCTCCTCCTTGGAGAAGTTATTCGTACATCTTTGTATTGCATTTAGGTAGTTAGTTCATAGAAAAAATAAACTATTTTTTTTCTTATAAAGTTAAATCAGTTTATTCTAATACCTACTGACCTCTATTTTGAGGCGACTCCATAACAGTGACTCATTTATCTTCAAAGATGCTGTTGATTTTGCTAAATTTGATCAAAAACTGTTATAAGTGTTTTCTCTTTTGCTATTTTTTGGACGATTATACCCTTAGCCCATAGCCACTTGAGTACGATCGAGATAACGGTTTCTAATCATTTCTATTTATGGCAACAATTCAGTATAATTTTGAATAAAAGAGTAAAAGAGTAACCCACCTGGAAATGTAGGTCGAGCTCATCAATCACCATCATTCAGCTCATTACCCACGCACAGGTCTCAGACCTATGTGGGCTTCATCCTCCAAAAAAAAAACCGCTAGAATAACCTGCTATTTCTATTGAACAGCGAATTGAAAAACTAGCTTTGAAAATGTTCTGAAATTGCAAATAGAACAATAGACAGCTTCAATTTTAAATACTAGTATCAATAGGCCGATCGATGTTAGGGATCGAAATGATGACACACTATAGCTGTTGTGTTTTGGTACCTAAAATCCTTATAAGCACCTTTAATCCCATCACTAGCTATCATGTTTCCGACTTATAGCCTAGAAAAAAACGAGATAGGAATGCGGCAGTGAAGGAAACTAACAGTTATCTGGATGCCGGATAACAGACAAGGCGACAAGGCGAGGACGACCTAATTAGGGCAGGAAGGGCATCATCAAATGGGCCCTTAGGTCCTTAAGGGCCAAGGATTAGCGGCCAGGGCCCTTCCACTTGTCCAAACATGTCATATGTCGGCGTAGTTCGAAGCGTTAATCGTCGTCAGACAGGTTGGTTGCCACGATTATGCAAATACGATACACAGATTATACACTACTCTGCTGGTAGAGCATATCTACATGACTGTTGCAGCGTATGAGCTGGGTGAAGGATGATGATGAGGAGAAAGTAATGAAGGAAAAGGAGAAGCAATAGCAGGAAGAGGATGAGTAGAAGGAGAAGAAGGAGGAGAAGTATGAGAAGGAGAAGAAGGAGGAGAAGGAGGAGAAGTTTGAGAAGGAGAAGAAGGAGGAGAAGTATGAGATTAAGGAAAAGGAGGAGGCGGAGGAGGAGGAGAAGGGGGATGGAGGAGAAGGAGGAGGAGGAGAAGGGGGATGGAGGAGAAGGAGGTGGTGGAGAAGGAGGAGAAATAGGAGAAGGAGGAGAAGGAGGAGAAGGAGGAGAAGGAGGAGAAGGAGGAGAAGGAGGAGAAGGAGGAGAAGGAGGAGAAGGAGGAGAAGGAGGAGAAGGAGGAGAAGGAGGGGAAGGAGGGGAAGGGAGAGAAGGAGGAAAAGGAGGAGGAGAAGGAGGAAGAGGAGGAGGAGGAGGAGGAGAAGGAAGAGATGGAGGAGATGGAGGAAAAAGTGGAGAAGGAGGAGAAAGATGAGAAGGAGGAGAAGGAGGAGAATAAGAAGAAAAAGGTGAAGGAGGTAAAGGAGTAGAGGAAGGAGAAGAAAGAGGATTAGATAAGATTAGATTAGATTATCTTTCTCTACTCATGTGAACTTATAAATTTTGCATATGAGTGGTTGAAAACAAAATTATCAACAAGGAGATAAATTATCAGGAGAAGGAGAGGTACGAGAAGGAAGAAAGAGAGGAGATGGAGAAGAATAAAGGAGAATGAGGAAGAGAATAAGGAGAAAGATTAGGAAGAATTGACGATGTATGTGTGAGAGCCGTAATTACAAATGCGATAGATGTTTGGATATCATATAAGCTTGTTGATATGCGTGATAGGATGCTTGTGTTGTGGAGCATCCAATTCTCGATGAATTCACAATTACAAAATCAAACTAATTTTGTGGAATGGGGGTACACACGCTGAATTCAAGCAGCTGTCAGGTTTAATAATGTTTGTCAGGTTTATTTCTAGTGTTTTCAACAATTTTCCAGAATGTTCCAGATTATGCTGTTAGTTTCCAGAAGTTCCTGGAATACTTTAAAATGGTATATAAGGAGTAGTCCTTGTAAACAGGATTTGGAGCTGTTATTTGCTATTCACAATTTGCATTTCCAGGGAAAGTATAAACATTGTAATTACACATCTCAAGTGCTCGTGATCAGTTCAGTTGTCATTCGAACTTTAATGCGATAAAGTGACAGTGGCAGACTTCCTTTACAGTTTATACAAAAGTAGTGCTGTTTCTATGAATTACGCGTATCAAACACAGTGACATACTGTGTTCCATTTCTTTATTGAGTGTTCAATTGTTTTTTAAACATTTCCTTTTACAACATTGAACAGTTTATTGGATAGTTATTTATTAAATTATTGATTGGCCTACTGACAGTAAGTAATTGGTTTTTGTACAGTGATATAGAAAATTCATTATTAGTTAAACGTTATTGATCTGTTTGTTTCTTAATCCTATATCCTATTTTCAACTAAACCTCCTTTTTCCTCTACCAACACCTAGTCTAGAACATGGCATGTCATAGTGGGGTAGGATGATTTCCAAAATATAAGTTTCATTTATTATATGTATCTTATTATTACCTGAATATAATTATTGAACCGCTTGGTTAAACTTCTTTGTATTGTATATTGAAAAAGGAAATAAAATTATTATTTATTTAGTTATTTATAGGTTTTTCTTGTGTGACATAATTAAATTGATTAGTGCGAGTTGTAAGTAATTTGTGTTAATAAAGTTCGAGTGTTGGTTTTAAGTGTTGCCAGCATTATTTTAGTGATAGAACCCGTAACAATAATTGGTGTCAGAAGTTAGGGATTTTTTGAGCTTTTTTTTTTTGAATGGCTGGCAAAATTACATTGTGCGATTCAAAAGTGGCTGATTTGAAACGTGAGTTAGAAGATCTTGATTTGGAAACATCTAGAAAGAAGTCAACTCTACAAGACCCGCTTCGTGAGGCGTTATTGGAAGAAGAGAAGATCCAGCTACTGTTCATGCCTATTTGAGACTTCAGATACGAAATTAATTTCATCAGTTACATCCATGGAGCAGAACTTCACATCCATGAAGGTCGAACTACAAGAAAATATGACAGCCATGGAGCAAAACTTCACATCCATGGAAGGCAAACTGCAGGAGAATATTTCATTCATGGAAGGCAAACTACATGAAAACTTCACTTCTATGAAGGGTGAACTACAAGAGAATATGACAACCATGAAGGACGAACAACAGGTGAATATTCAGCAAAATGTGGCATCCATAGAGAGCAAATTGCAAGAAAATATTACTTTATTGCATGAAGAAGTCACTAAGGTGAACGAAGACTTCAAAACAATGGACATCAATTACATCCATGGAGCAGAACTTCACATCCATGAAGGACGAACAACAAGAGAATATAACATCCATGGAGGGCAAACTACAAGAGAATATGACATCCATGAAAGGTGAACTTCAAGAGGATATGACATCCATGGAGTGCAAATAAACCTGAGTAAACTCCGGAGTTTACTCTTCCGTAAACAAATGTTTTATTATTAGTTTTCAGCACATAATCAAATTCTTTATGAGTAGTTGTGGGGAAAACATTTTCAACAAATCAAACTAAACTATCGAAGTTAACATTATTAGAACAGTGTTTAACTCGAGCTAGACACAATATATGAAGCATTTCCTGTTGCGTCACTGAGAGCATTCAGCAGCAACCAAAGTCCAAAGAAGCACGAACAAACCGCGCCGCGGCAAACGGGAGGTGAAAGGGCCAAGGACCAGAATAAGGATAAGAGGGGTGGATAGCGAGTGGGGGTGTGTTGGACCGCTGGAGCGGCAGCTGGAGCCAAGGCCTCACTACATTACAATATACAGTGAGGCTGGAGCTGGAGCTGGAGTTGGTGCTGGAGCGGTCTCTCTATTTGTACTCAACGTAGTAGTGGTCGTCGTGGCCGCCATATTGTGGGGCCGGGCCTACCTACGTCCGTGTAGTTCAAGAACCAAGTCTAGTAGGCTACCTTCTGCCCCACTGGTGTCCTGCTGTACTTGCAACTCTCATAAGCATTCACCTATCAAATTAATGCTATCAACGATACGAAGTTGTGAAGAAATTGACTTTTGATGACTGGAAAGATTGCTTCGATGAAGAAGTTTGGAGAAGAAACCAATAGAAAGAAGAGATTTAATAGAAGCCTGGAAGAAAATAAGCTCAGTCAACGGAAATTGAAGAAGAAACTGATAGAAAGAAGAAATTGAGGAGTAGCCTGGAAGAAAATATACTCAGTGACTGTATAAAGTTTATAATAACTCTTATGGCCTTAACATAGCTTATAGCAATAACTTAACATAGCAAATATAAGATAGAATAAATGGCTAATTGATCTCCAACAAGATGCTAATTCAAATAATGACAAAAGAGAAAACGCTACGGGCGAAGACACACTAGCGGTTCGGCCGCAAGAAAGAGAAACAGATATATTCGTTCCTTGGCATTAAATTTTGTGCAATTATCAACGTCAGGAGATTCGTCATAAGAACAATAAAAATTCCAATAAGTGCAAATATGTTATTTAAGCATCAAACATACACAAAAACACAACAATATTACCACATAATTTGATACTTCAGATTCTATTCTGTGATTTCACAGAGAAATAAATATATATCAATTCCATTGAATTTGCCCATATCACTTTAATAAAATGCTGATACTCTATATCCACTCATCTTCCAATATTAATTTGATAGTGGTTTTAAATTGAGAGATTAGAAAATGTTCAATAGTTTTAAGGAATTCATGTCTTATCAATCTTTCTATCGTTGATTCCCTGCCATTAAAAAAAATTAAAACTGAATGTGCTAAACTTTTTGAAATTATTTTTACCCAGCATTTTAACTGGTCTTGCCCGAGAATCCAGTTTGAAGTTTAACTTTTCTTGTAGATGCTTGTGGTAGCCGTCACAAAATTTCGAAATTGCCTTGGCTAAGTGCCAAATTTAGTGTTCCAAATCGTTGCCGTTTTTGTGAAATGAGTTAGACAAAAGCACACACACAAACACACCCCTACTCCCTCTTATTGTATACATGAATATTGCTATAAGAATACTCTTATCAATTCTTGATAATCACATGTGAGATTACGTGAAACTTCCTATAGGTCATTGAACTTTAGCCTGCGGTCGTTATAAAGATGGGAAAAATCGAAATCTGAAAGTAGGAGAACCAATTTTATTATTTTTATGCACAATACGATATCATTTCAATGTTTGATGGATGACAAGCAGCTTCCAAAACGACAAAATAAAAACGCTCACATCTTTGGTCTTTCATCGTCCATACGCCCTTGAAATCGATGAGTATGGCCAAAGATATCAGAATTTTTTATGTTGATGAATCACGTGATTCATTATTTAGATAGACTACCTACAGTAAAATGGTTTCACAACATTGACCTTCAAGTCTTCAGCTATACTGCTGAAAGGCTACCTGCAGTAACATGGTTTCACAACATTGACCTTCAAGTACTCAGCTATACTGCAAAATGTATAAATGTATAAGAAAGGTTGAAGAATGGATAAACTGATAAAGCTTTAGAATGGTGCAATAAACACTGAATGAAAATAATTCAACATACAGATGGAATTATAACGAGTATTCAACAGAATAATATCAGAAAAAAACTAAAAAATTTAAAAACAGATAATAAAAACGTCGGTTATACAGAATGGGATCGAAAAACTGAAAATAGATTCAACAAATGTGAAGTTATCAGTTATGAATGATGAAAAGTAAATAGAATATTGTGAAGAACAAGGTAAACGAAACGAAATACCAAAGTGAAGCAAGAAGTGTCTGTAAAACGTGGCAAACTCTAATCTAATAATGGACCGGGGTTGATCGTTGGTCATGGAGAAAAAGAGATGGAACGAAGGAAGGAGAGAAAGATAGATAGGAAAAAGGAGAAAAAAGTGAAGGAGTAAGAGAAAGAAAGAGTGAATTAACGAAACAGCGACCGCGTGATTTATCCCGTCGTGAGGGAGGCTGAGGAGGCGGAGCCATAGAGGAGCAGAAGAGTGAGAAAGATGAAGAGGAGAAGCGTTAAAAGGAAATGACCGAAGGAGTACAAAGGAGTGAGAGAGAGAGTGAAAAGATACTAAGGAGGAAGTTATGAGGAAAAGAATGGATGGTAAGGTGGGGGGAACAGTGGAATGGCCAGGAGAGGAGCAAAAAGAGGACAAGAAAAGAGAGCGAATAGGAGAAAGAGGGAGAGAGAGAAATGATAAGAAGAGCCGGCAGCCGGCAAAGGAATGAAAGAGCCGAAGAAAGGTGAATACTGAAAGAAGGTGATGTCTGCCGAGGTCCGAAGCCGCCTGCAGTCGAGGTCCTAACAAAAAAGAAAAAGAAGAAAAAAAACAAAATGGCTCCTTATTACTTCTTCGTCATCCTTTTCGGTTCCTCCGCTGTACGGGGCTTCGGATTCTCAAGTCCGATTCACCGCTAGGCGTACACTCTTATCAACAGTTTCCTTTTCGGTTCGTAGAAACACATGAGTATTGAAATAAATATTTTTTTCAAGTCGTCGATACTCTGCAAAACAAACTTATAGGAATCAAGTCTTGTTGGGAATAATAAAAAATTCGAATTATCGATATTCTGATGACTTTTTGTAATAGTTAGCTTAGGGGCATATTGCATGAGAAAATGCAGGCTAGTAATAGGCTACTGGTAAGTTGTAGACTTCTGCTGCACAAACACTCAAAATAGCCCGTTTTACTAACATGTATATCGGTAAACTAGTAGCCTTTAGTTTATAACTTTATACCATGTTCTGTTCCAAAAATCTTCCATTTGTTAGGTATAGCAAAATCTAGTCTAAAATTATTTCTAGATAAGAAACAAGTTGCATCTTACTAGTCAGCGGAAATGTTCAGCTAGGTTATGACTACATTTTTATTCACTTCAGCGTTCAGTTTGGTTCAATAAAATAATTGAATTCCTGGATTTCTTGTTCCATGACGAACTGCGTTGTTAATATTAACTTTTTATGTAAATTTGACGACTTGCAGTCAAATATTCATTGACAATAAATAAAATTTACTTACTCTGTAGGCCGAGCGCTTTCGAATCTTTGAGATCCGTTTTCAGAGGCGCCCTTCTTGATCATTGATGTCAGTTTTTTGGTTAGAAGAGTTGTGGTTTTTGTAAAATGTATAATCAACAAAATACATGAGAACATTCAATACACAGCTGAATATGAACAAAACAATTCAATCAACTTCCTAGACCTCTCAATTACAAAGAACACAAACCAACAACACAGCTTCAACATCCACAAAAAACCAACAATGACAGATACGCTAATACACAGCACCTCCAATCATCCAACACAACACAAACACTCAGCATTCAGGTCAATGCTACACAGACTCAACAACACACCGCTATCCACTGACAATTACAACACTGAACTAAATACAATAAAATACCTAGCACAAGAAAACGGCTACAAACACGACCTAATTGACAAACTCAATCATAAAATAGCAAACAAAACACCAATACCACTGACAAAAAATACATCACAATGACATACATTAATCCACAATCAAACAGACTAGCAGAAATATTCAAAAAAGCTGGCCACACCATCTCAAACTGAACTGCTCTGATTGTAACAAATTCTACATAGGACAAACAGGCCGCACATTCAAACAACGTTATAAGGAACATCAAAAGCTGAATCGAATTTTGCCGACCATATCATTCAAACTGGACACACTTATACTGATATTACTACCCTATTACTACCCTAACCTACACATTCTACATATAAAATCTAAAGGACACGAACTCAACACCTTGGAACAATTTGAAATATACAAACACACCACACACAATAAACAAAACATCCTCAACGAACAACTAAATTTTAAATCACACAAACTTTTCTATCACATTCTACAAAAACCACAATTCTTCTAACCAAAAAACTGACATCGATGATCAAGAAGCACGCCTCTGAAAACGGATCTCAAATATTCGAAAGCGCTCGGCCTACAGAGTAAGTAAATTTTATTTATTCTTAATGAATATCTGACTGCAAGTCGTTAAATTCACATAAAAAGTTAAAATAATTGAAGATATGCTTTTTAATGCTTCTTATGAAGATAACTTGAAGATGTCCATCAACCTCGAAGAAAAACGTTTACAAGTTTCGAAAATGAAAATGGATAACGTCAATATAATACTGAAATTAGGCTGATGGAAATCATAAACATGATGGCAGATCATTGATTTCTTATTTGTAAATACTGTAAATTGACGGGCCACTTAGCGCAGTTGGTTGGGGCGTCGCAGCTTCAGCTTGCTGTCGTTTAAGCGGTCGTGGGTTAAAATCCCGCTCCACCGTCAGGCATTTATGTGTAATCATTCACCTCATTACCCACGCACAAGTCTCTGACTCATGTGGGCTTCATCAGTTGAAAAAAAAATATTATTAAAAATATGACATTATTGACAGCATTTCTGAAACAAAAGGTTCCTTTCCTTTCAAAGTGCTCAAATGTAAGTGCTTACTCTACATTAAATTAAGTCTTTAAAAGCACAATTTAGAAAATTATTTCTTGTAAAATATGAGAGGATTTACCGGATAAATCAGCTATTTGCAAACAAGAAATTTATACCTTATTATTCTTACCGTGTACCTAATAACGTTATAGCCACCGGAAATTCCAGTGTACGAATATCTCAAACGTAAAACCTGTTCACAGTCCCCCCTAATATTTTCTTGTTGCAAATAACAATTCTCCACTAATCTCATAGCAAAAAATACAAATTGAGAAAAGAAAATATTTCATGTTTTGTCATGTTCTCATAGAGCAGAAAATGGTGAATCTTTTCAGCCAATAGGAGCATAGCAACTTCGTATTGGCTTACCGCGAAACCATTCAAAAGCATCAAAAGCTTCAACCAGATTTCGACTGCAGGAGTGACAACCGTAAAAATAACACTAAAATTCCTTGAGAGAGAAAGGATGTTAGAAAGGAAGATGAAGCTTCAAAGAAAAGCCGCTAGATCGCGTTATTCCTGCCAATCACTTGGAATAAAAAGTAAACCGGGTGCAACACTCTTTCTTCAGAGCCGATCGACTTGAAAATCTTCTTATTATTCTCTTCTCCTTGAAATCTTATTTCACTTCTTGGAATCTTCCTCCTGCCTATACTGTATATACTATAGCTATATCTATAGCTACTCCGCAAAAGTGAAGTTTATTTTTCAATTAGCTTTTCACTATACACAAAACCGATGTTTTTGTAAGTTAGAATTTGAGTGGAACACAAAGATCCTAACCCTCGTTTTTTCTAATAGCGAATGGTTGGATTTGAGTTACGGTAGCACGTTCTTGTAACGTTTGAGTGGTAAAGTGAGTGGATAGTTTAGTTTAGGAGTCGTAATAGTAAGGGATTATTCCTTATAACTGTGCCATTTCTGTTGAAGAAGGAGATTTTTTAGCGGTTATTTAGAGGATTCAGTTCTAGACATTGTTGCTACAATTGAACAAGATTTTTTTCGGAGTATTAAGCCCACATAGGTCTGAGACGTGTGCGTGGTTAATGAATTGGATGATAGTGATTGATGGGTTGGACCTACATTTTTAGGTGGGTTCCAAACCACCGGGAAGTGATTTTACAGCAGAGGACAGAGTCTTTTTTGCTGACCAATTCAATCGGTCACCGTTACAAAGATGGCCAAGGAGTTTCGCAGCTTATCTCTGATTGACCAGATACCTGCTACGGCTATCACTCCCACATTGACATTGAGTTTCACATTGAATTAGAGTAGAGGTAGGCTTCTAGAAATAATAGGAATTTAACTTGAGTCCACGCTCCCTAATTAGGCGGCTTTGAAAAATTGCGAGGTTGCCAATTATATAGAACGATGCCAACAGCTGATCGAAGAGAATCACTAACCTCAATGCACAAATTAACAACACTACTCGTACCATGTTGTCCAGTCTACATATGGTTTGTCGTCGCAGTCAGTTGTTTTTTGCTACACAGCAATTCCTTTGAGCCGCCTAATTTTGTGGCGAGGAGTTTAGTTTTACTTGATTTAATAATTTAGTTATTTGAGACCAAAAGTGTGAAAAATTTTCTTTTGAGAGAATATAGATGATCTACAATCGGTATTGTCCAAACTATTCGAATTTTAACCAAAAATTTATATTCAAATAATAATAATAAATAATAATAAAAATTATAATAATAATAATAATAACTCAATTTTCAAATGCTCAAGTAATTGCGTTTTTTGGAAGGGTAAGAAGATGGAAGAAAAGGGGTAAAACTGAACAGAATTTCAAGAAATAGGAGATCAGAAGTGAAGGGAAGAGACATGTGCAAAAGAAATGTGGTGGAGAATGTATAGAATAAAAATTAGTTGAATGTAGCAACACGAAGCATTGTTGTCACATGATGAATGATGAGGGGGTGGGGGGTTTGACCACTTTTGCAGTGTCGGCACGGTAAGAATCGGGTTACAGCGGGGAGGGGGTAGGTTCTTTCAAAAATAAAACACACCCGACCCATGTCAAAATATTACAAGTTAGTCTGAAATGTGGGTGGGAAGGGGGCTCAAGAAATATAGCTCCGGAGGAGACCTGGAATAAGCTTATTTCATTGTGAAAACACTGATGTCACGGGGTGTCTATTCACAGATGAACTAGAATGTTTGACGAAGAAGAAACACAATAAAGAAAAATTAAACATGAAGGAGAAGAAGTAGAATGAGGAGAAAAAGCAGAAGTATGAAAGAGGAAGGAAAGGAGAAGGAAGAGGACAAAGAAAATGAGGAAAAAATTAGAAAAAATGTTTTTTTTGTAAAACAAATGACTAAATTTGTCTAAATTTACAATGTATAAAGTATAGAAGTTATTACAACAGTGTTGGAAACACAAGAGAGTAGAGAAACAAAATCAAAATAGATAATGATGATGAAGAGGAAGAGAAGAAAGACGTAGAAAATCTAGAGAAAGATATAACTAAAGTTTTAAGACAATAGAGGAGAAGTTGAACGAATACATGATAAAGTCATAATGATGATTAAGAGAAAGAAAAGAAAGATGGAGAGAATCTAGAAAAATACATAACTACAGTTTCAAGACAATAGAGGAGATGTTGAACAAATACAAGATAAAGGATGAAGTAAAGATTGCGAGAAATGGAAAAATGAGAAGGTGAGGGTAAAAGTAGAAGAAGGAAAAGAACAGAAAGATAAATGGGAGAGAGAGACAGACGTAGAGAAGAAAGAAAGAGTAGGAAAATCTAAGGAAGAGGAAGGGAAGAAATAATAATAACATGAAGAGTAAAAATAAAAAAGGAGAAGTTAAAACAGAGGGAAGGGAATTGAGAAATGGAATTGAGTGAAGGAATTAATAATAGGATAACAACGATAAAAAATAAATAAGAATAATATGGAGGAGGAGGAGGAGGAGGAGGAGGAGGAGGAGGAGGAGGATGATGATGATGATGATGATGATGATGATGATGATGATGATGATGATGATAATGAAAAGAGAAAATTCGAAGATGGAGAAGAACGAAACGAAAAGTATAACTGATACAAGAAGAAAAAGAAGAAAAGATATAGAATAAGGAAGAGGAGAAATTAGGAAGAAGGAGGAGATGAAGGAGAGGAAGGAGAAAAACGGGGAGAAGTAGTAGTAGTAGTGGAAGAAGAGAACCAAAGAAAGAAGAAAAAGAAAAAGATGAAAGAGAAGAACAAGGAAATAGGAACAGTGGGTCTTGTAGGTGGAAGGCAGCAGCGGTGCTTCAAGCTACAGCAGGCCTTGTTGCCGCTCTTGTTATTATAGTTGTTGTTGTTGTTGTTGTGGTTTCTGTTGTTGTAGGGATGCTGCGAGGAGTCAAAGAAAGAAAAGAATAAGAGAAGGAGAAAGATAGCCGATGTTTGCGGTGAGAAGTGCAACAGAGAAAGACGACTAAGAACACCAGCGGTGAAAGATATCGGAAAGGTGTGTTGTTTAAAGTAGTGTGTGTGTATGAGAAAAAGCCAACTCAGTGGGTGAACCGAGAAAGAAAAAAATATATAGAAAACCACAAGGAAAGAGAGAGAGAGTATGAGTGAAGAACTACCACCCCGAGAGCAGCAAAAAGAAAACAGAACTGATTGTGAAATGAAGAAGAAAGGTAGGCCAATAACACAATTCACAACACTCAGGCTTGTGGCTTTTCATTCTGGTTTTCTTTTTGAGATTGATAGATAGATAGATGGAAGGCCCTTTCGACTTGGCCTGTCGTAACAGCGGCTTGCCCTTTGAAGTGCCCTTTTTGGGGCTGACTTGTCATTGGCAAGGGCGGTGGATGGCGTCAAGCCATGTTTATGAATGGGAGGAGTTTGGGCTGGTCACAAGTGGTTTATAGATATAGATGAACCACAATAGTAATGTGAAAGTTAACCCCCGTTTATAAGGGTTTCAGTACTTGCTGTAGGCTATAGTTGAAGCTTGAGCTCAGTTCAAATAAGGGAAGGTTTTATCAGTTGTGACCAGAAATTATTTTTTGATCAATCACATTAGAAGCCTAAGAAATTAACTTAATTTACGTTAAAGGGTTTGATAGCTTCAGGGCTTTATGATTTCTGTAAGTTCTAGTTGAAATCCAAGTTTAGTTCGTCCCTATTGAAAATTGACATTTAGTGCTGATGATGCCCACATGAGTCTGAAGACTTGTGCATGGGTAATGAGGTGAATGGGCGAATGATGAGAAACATCCATGGCTGAATGAGATTTTACCAAGGCTTCAGGAAACGAAGCCAGCTAGAACCTTATCTTATCTAAGACAGTGTTTATGTTTAGTGGATTACCAAATTTCTATGGGTTCTGGTAGGAATTTGAATCTAAGTGTTTAACAGCTGTAAACAGAATTATGTTTTGAAAGATTGGTTTCTCTTCTTTCTTGCTGATTTGACGCTCAGTGAGATCGGACCCCCGAAGTAAATCTACATATCTAGAAAACCCTAGGTATATAAGAAAAATAGATAATATATCTAGGGCGTAGCAATTGATGGAATAGTAGAATTAGTTACTATAAAGTAGTAGAATAAAATTACACTTTAATTGGAATAGTACGTATTTTTGATCTAGTTGGAATTTCACAACAGACGAGAGGAATAAAAAAATGTTTTTGATCAGTTTTAACCAGAAATATTTTGTTCTACCTTAAACCGAAACTCTTTCATTAATGTTCTTATCATTACGAAATGGAGTATTCTACGATTTAAACAATCAGTTGTATTTGATATCATATACATGCAGTGATTATGGGACATTTTTTATTCTACGTTTCTTTGATTTTACGATTCTACTTTTATTATTTGCAATGGTGATGATGATACTGTGTCATAATCCATGATGAATACGACTTTATAATCTTTCTTTTTGGTTACTTGTATTTTGCTTTTGTATCAGTTGTGTATAGTATTTGTCCACCAATTGCTCCACCTGTTACAAGTGGGTGTGTCCAGTTTCAGTAATCAGCCAATGATAGGCCTCCAATGTGAAGCAGCTCGGCCTATAGTATTCTTTCAAAAATGGTATATATGAAACTGCCCTGTATTTTAGTTTTTGATTGAGATTGAGAATGGTGTAATTACCGAAACTATAGTATTTCGTGTCTCACGCAATAAATGTGATTTATCAAGTCTTGTTTATTAGTTCTACATTTTTGCTTTTCTATATTATTTGAGTGAAGCCTTTTCAATGTGAAATGAAACAAATCTGTAACAATTATAGATACCTGACAGAAATCATCGATAATTATGAGCAGTATGGTAGCATTGATCGCTGTAGCCTACTGATCTCCAGGAGTCAGAAAACTTTCAATCTTGAAAATGGTTATAAAAATCAGAGCCACGACTACACTAAAACGAAATTGAAAACATGCTACCTGCTACCTCTCCTATCACTTTCGCTTCGGGTGTCCACTTCGTTCCCTTGAGACATTTCAAAACACCTTGTCTGTCCCGAGAGACAGTAGGAAGGTGACAGTGACATTTATTGTTCGTAAAAAGACTGAAGTCTTTAAAATTCAGAATCCTCCATATAAACATACAATGCCTACGGGGAAACTTGATTCTAAACGAAGAAACTGATTTTTTTTGAGAGCAGAATAACATTAGGAATAGAATTGAATTCAATTGGAATTTTTAATTGAAATTTTGTAAAGAAAGCAATAGTAGGCTGTGCCTGTTGTATATTTACTTGATTTTGTTTTGTAATGAATAGATAAGCTGGATAAATATTGGAACGAGATCATTAATTTGTCATGACCTAATCAAGATTATCCAGAAAAGATGTTTCTCAGAAAATCTAAAATATCGGGCTTCTTCTCAATAAAAATTCTTATTTACTAGACTTTTAGGTTTGTAAAATGGTCCCTAATCATTGATAGTGTTACGGGTTCTATGTCTAAAATAACGCTGGCAACACTTAACTTTATCACTCGCACTTTATTTACACAAATAATCACAACACTCACTGTTCAGTAATGTCTTACAGAAAAATAAGCAATTAAAAACAGATAACACGATATTGTTCAACTGATAATGAGTTTTCAATAAACTGTACAAAAATCAATCACTAAAAGTTAAAAGGCCGATCTAATATTAATTAATAACTGTACAATAAACTGTCCAATAACATTCAAAAAGAAACGTCGAAAAAGAACACTTAACTTACGTAGCACTAGTCCGTAATACAACAAAAACTATTTAGCAGCTCACTGGTATGAATTAAACAGGAAAACGAATTATCTCTATAGTCACTGAGAAAGAATTATCACTATATAGACACAATATAGAACTTACACAATTTGTTTATCACGACGAATTTTCAAAGACAACTGAACTCATTTACAAGAGACTTCCTCCATTTATATACTTTATCATAATTGAGATATCTCTAGATTTCTCTACCAACTTCTAAATAAATAGATAAAGAAACTAGCACTTTCTACAATATTCGAAAAGATTCCATTAATGTCTAATCAAACAACTAGAACATTCTACTAATTACCAAGTAAACACCATAAAAGTGTCAAAAGCAGAGTAATTGATTGCTTAAAAGTAAACATTTACATAGCAGATAACACCGAGAACCACTGGTTCTTCTTTCTCTCTATTCCCTCCAAATTCATATTTGCTACAATAGTTTTCAACAATACGCTTTGTGGGCATTTTCGCAAGTGGGTGAGACATCAGGCTGATTTCCTACTATACTAAAACAGTGGACTCACGCTGAAGATGGATCTTTTCATCTTCTGTCTGTCATCATTGACGGACAGGTACAACTCTGTCAAGGAGTATGAGTGTGTTCTTGGAAATCACTCTCACAACAACATCGTTTCATTTTGTTGGAAACAATAGCTCTTGGTTAAAGTGTTGAAACATTTTGAAATGCTTTGTCAACTGCCCAGAACATGAAGTTACTAAATGATAAGATTCTCCTTGAACCTGAAGCAGATCGGGATATATACAGTAGTGAATTCCGGTCTTGCCCGAATCCGCGTTGTCGAAAACCGAGGTTTTAGGACCACGAAAGTTCGTCCATTCCTTGAGAGATTGTTAACAAAGGAAGCTGACCGAATAGCAGGCGGACAGGCAATCAGATGGCAAAAAGTCAATAGTCAATATACTTTATTACATATTCTTCAAGAACAGTAATAGTTGTCATTCTTACAATTATGGTTGGTAACTTGAAAAGAGTACTATTAAAGCATATGTAGGTACATATTAATATATAAATATGCTAATATTACAATATTATTTTTCAGTTTTGTTGTGTCTTAAAAATAATTATTTTCATTTCACTCCTGCCAGTCTAGGTCTCTTGTTTCAAAAAATTCATGGATAGTGTACATTGGCTTTCTTTTAAGAAAATCACTTAGTCTTTTTTTTAATATTGCACAATCCAGTTCTTTAATTGACCTGGGTAGATGATTCCATAGCCTACAGCCCATGTATGATGGTTTCTCCTTGAAGATCGCAGTTCGGTGCCTTGGAAGTACATAGTTATCTGCTTGACGTGTGGCATATGTATGCACATCTATACCTCTCTGCAAACGGAGTTGACTTGCATAAATTATGACTTCCATGATGTACATGTTGGTCACAGTCATGATGCCCAGATATTGGAAAGCGTCTCGACATGTCTCCTGTTGCTTGAGATTTGCAAGTACTCTTACAGCCTTTTTTTGAAGAGTGAGGACCCTCTTCAGATTGCCCGCAGATGATCCCCCCCACACCACAAGGCCGTATCGTAGGTGAGAATCCACCAGAGCATAGTAAGCTGCTTTTGCCGCTTCCAGGGTTGCAATCCACTTCACTCTCCTAACCACATATAAAAGCTGTACAATATTGTTACAAGGGTCGCTACAGCCACACACACAAGAAAATAGCGCCGTAACAATATTTACGCAGGAAGTGGGCCGTTTGTCAAACATAAACCGGGGCATTTACAAAGACCGGCCATTCACCATTCACCACAACAATCAACAAGGCAGTGGCGGCTGTGACGTGTGACCGCGGCCTCTCTTTCTATTTTTTATTCTCTTCTCACTCACTCTCTCTTTCTTTCAATTTCTTTCTCTGAATGAAACCCTGAAGAAAACGAACCAGCTTTGTCCGAACTTATTCCGCAAGTCATCTTGTTGAGGATTTTGAATGGGCCGAATGGTTTGGTTACAGTGGACATCACTACATCAATCACATAAAAAAATACAGGTGCCTGTTTGTACCTCAATATAACAAAGTACGGGTCAAAATTTGAATAATATTTTTCAGTAAGAGAAAAAGGGAAAATTTCATGACAGGAGAAAGGTTACATAAGTTCAATTAAAATAAACTTAGATACTAAAATAATTGAAGTAAAATTTCCCTTAAAGAACAAGGGAAAGGGACTGTAGGTACATATTTGCATAACATTTTGCAGTAAGAGAGAAAGGAAGAATTTAATGACAGGAGAAAAGTTACACAAGTTCAATTAAAATAAACTTGGACTAAAATAATTGAAGTTAATTTCCCATAAGAACAAACTCAGAATTGAATGGCAGTAACTACACGTACGAGTTGTAATAGAAAAGATACACACTTTCATTTAAAATAAACTTAAACTAAAATAATTGAAGTTAATTTCCCCTTAAGGATCAACTCAGATTTGAATGGCAGTAGCGACACGTACGAGATTTAATATAATTAGTTTTGTAATTATAAAAAAATCACTGGTATATTCGTCGTATAGGCCGTCCAAACGGCAAGAGCTAGAGCAAATCAATATTGCAAAAGTCAAGAACAATATGAACTAGTTTTAGATCCTTATTATTTAGATTCACGCAGAACGAGCTGCGGGAGTAACAGAACTTACACAACTCGAGTTTTTCGATTGATTTTTTCGGTATTTTATATTATTTTGATTAATTTTTTCAATCGAAAAAAAAATTCTGCCGCTCGGAAAACGCACCTCCATCGATTAAATTGCCCTTCTACATGAATCTGGACAAACCACTTCAACTGTCCAAGTACTTTCACAACATTTTATACTAGAATATTGACTTCTTGTCAAATGAGATTGCGATTATTAATGATTTAATGATCTATTTGATTCTTGTCAATTGACTATGACTTCCGGACAGGTGCGATCACGAGGAATATGATGTTTGTATGATATTTGGAGGAGATATCCTACCCCTGAAATTATTTGATATTATTCTCCTCAACGAGAAATAATTCTGGTCTCACCCCTGCTTTCCTGGAGGAGTGATGTTTGCTCGTGTTGAATTTGTATTGCCATCTCTCACAGGGTTTTTTTTTTACCTCGAGATGCATGTTTCCCAACAAAACACTAATATTATTGTAATTCTGTACTATATATCTTTCTTTTTTTAATTTAATAGCTGTACATTCAACCAGGGCATTCCAATATTGAATTAATGCTATGATTTCTTCTAATTTGTACTCGTAATATAATTTTTAAAAATATATACAATTATTTTATTGCTTAGATGTTTTGTATCTGCTGTATTTGTTAAGGAATAATAAATATTTCATTTCATTTGTAGTTTGTCTTGGTAAGGCTACATGGAAGTTATTAAAAGTAGTTAAGGGTGGTGGTTGTCCAGTCATCGATTGTGAATTCGTTTGTGTTTCTGGACCAAATCACGTCTGATTTTCACATCTGAATGACACTGCCTAGAATCTGACTCATTAGCCAATTTCTGACTGCTCTTCACAAAGCATCCACATGACGTCACTACGCTGCTGCGCCTCGACCTTCCCAGGGGGCGTTGAGCTCAGGCTAAGGACTAAGTCCGGCTCGGGCCCAGGCAATGTCTGCCAGTCGTCTAGAGTAGTGCTTGCCTGATTTGTCCGAGGCTATTAGCCTAAATTTATGCACGGCTCATGTCAAATGCTGGCCTGCACTGGCCAGGCTAACATTAGATAGATGCGGTACTATCATCAATTAAACTTCTGGTAACGCCTACCAGACACCGAACCCGCCTCTTAGTTTATCAACTCTAGGTACGAAGGTACCGAGATAACTCACCATGGAGATCTTCTAATTCAAATGACTGTTGCAGTATACTGATATTAATTCAACGAAACTTGATATTTGATTTTTTATTTGGATAAACTATCAATTCAAATAGCAGTTACACTATAGTGATTTAAATTCAACACGACTTGATATTTATTTCATATTCTTTTATTTTGATCATGTCAAGCTTGGCCCTGCCTTTGATAGCCGTGCAAAAATTGTCAGTAACTTAAGTACGTTAAAAAAGTACGATATTTTACATATCGTAAAATATATATTACATATTTTTCATATTTTACATGATTGCATATCAGTCATTTCAGTTTCATTGGATTTCTTGAGTCGGCCGCTCACAGCGAAACATTTTGTCTCGCAGCACTGAGCTTTCACCGTGCTGAAGACAAAGTGAAATTCTATCAAACTTCACTTTGAATTTTTCTAATTATTTTACTTAATCTCATAACAGTATAAAATTCTACCCCCCCCCCCAAACCAAATCAACGGGAGTTTATGAGTTACAGGAACAGAAGTGTGAAATTCCTGATTTTGATATTTTAGAATAAATAATATATTTCTTATCAATTCACATTTGATGTTTGATATGAAGATTTGGTTTTGCAGTTGCGTTTTCACTCTGCTGCAGACGAAGTAAAATTGTAAAATTCTGTTAATCTTCACTTTGAAGTTCTAATTCTTCCACCTAATCAATCCCTAATCAAACCAACAGAATCAATCCCCCCCCCCCCCCCCTATCAAATTCAAATCAACAGGAATTTATGAGTTACAGAAACATGTAAACATAAGCATTCTGTCTCGCAGCACTTAGCTTTCACCGTGCTGAAGACAAAGTGAAATTATAATCAAACTTCACTTTGAATTTTTCTATTTTACTTAATCTCATAACAGTATCAATTCTTCCCCCCCCCCCCAATCAAATTCAAATATTCAACGGGAGTTTATGAGTTACAGGAACAGAAGTATGAAATTCCTGATTTCGATATTTTAGAATAAATATTACATTTCTTATCAATTCACACTTCATATTTCATATAAACATTTGGTTTTGCATTAATCTTCACTTTGAAGTTTTATTTCTTCTACCTAATCTCTACAGAATCAACCCCCTCCCCCCCTCCCATCAAATTCAAATCAACAGGAATTTATGACTTACAGAAACATTAAACGTTACAAAAACATTCTGTCTCGCAGCACTGAGCTTTCCCCGTGCTGAAGACAAAGTGAAATTATATTAAACTTCACTTTGGATTTTTCTAACTATTTTACTTAATAGTTACTGTTAATAGTTTTACTGTTATTTCTCATAACAGTATTAATTCTCTCTCCCCCCCCCCCCTACAATTCAAATCAACGGGAGTTTATGAAACATGAGTGTAACATTCTTTATATTGATATTTCAAAATAAATCATACATTTCTTATAATTGTACACTAGATGTTTGATATTTCATGCTTGTTTCGTTACAATATAAACGCTGTTTATGAATGGCTTGCATCAATTATTTCCGACCAACCTAACCCAAGCTTTGCCCTTAATCTGTTACAGAAGTGTCTGGAGCGCCTAAACACGCTAGCCATCTCGGTGATGAACCAGTGGCCAGGGGTGCGACTGAGGGTGACCGAAGGCTGGGACGAGGAGGGCCAGCACGCCGAGGACTCGCTGCACTACGAGGGTCGTGCAGTGGATGTGACCACCTCCGACCGCGACCGATCCAAGTACGGCATGTTGGCGCGCATGGCCGTCGAGGCTGGATTCGACTGGGTCTACTATGAGTCACGCTCACACATACACTGCTCCGTTAGATCGGGTACGTCAACTGCATTACAACTCTTTAATATTAACGAAAATTACATCTTGTACCTATTTAAGAACCCACTTACAGGCCAAGAACTTCCTTGGCCCAAGAAATCTTAAACCTAGGTACTTCACTAGCCAGAGGCGGATTTATAGATTTGCCGCCCCTGGGCTATCCACAATTTGCCGCCCCGGGCTATAGCCCATTCAGCCCATATGTAAATCCAGCCCTGTCACTAGCTCAAGAGAGATCTAAAGAGCATTGTACCATAAGGCTTTTTAAGTCTCCCTTGAGTTGTAGCTTTTCAAATTTTCCTTGTAGGGAGGTGATAGCCGTGAGCCGTAGACATAGAGTTCGTAGCCCGTATTTTGAACCTAACTTGAGTTAAGGAAACCTCAAGATAGGATTATAACTCTTATTTTGAACCAACCTTACGGCCACCGCAACTCAAAGGAGATTTGAAAAGCATCAATTTAAAAAGCTTTTGAAGTTCACCTTAAGTTGAGGAAAATTCAAAACAGTTTCATAAATATAAGGGGGTTTGAAAAACCACGTTTAGAAAAAAAGCACGAAAACATGCAATTTGTTTCCCACTGTTTTGGAGAAAAGTTTTAAAGGATTTTGCCCCGTATTTAGGAACCGCCTTCAGCTAGCCTTCATTTTACCCCAAGAGTCCTCAACACTTAACCATAAGATCCTTCTTAAAACAAAGAAAAATTTGAAAATCGTTCATTCATAAGGGTATTCAAGGTGAAGTTGAATTAAGGAAAACTTGAGGTAGAATTATGGCCTGTATTTTGAACCTAACTTGAGTTAAGGAAGACTCAAGATAGGATTATTGAGGTAAATTATGATTCATATTCTGACCTACCTTGCGGCTACCTCAACTCAAAGGAGATTTGAAAAGCATCCATTCAAATGGCTTTCCAAGTTTACCTTAATTTAAGGACAACCCAAGATAGGTTCATGAATACGAGTTTATTGTGATGGGGGAGGGGTTAAATAATATATTTTAAAAAACTAAGTTGAGGAAAATTCAAAATAGTTTCATAAATACAGGTAAGTTATAAGGGGGTTTGAAAAACTACGTTTAGAAAAACTTTAAAAAAATTACGAAAACATGCAATTTGTTTTCCATTGTTTTAGAGAACAGTTTTTAAGTTGGACTTTTAGAAATGGTTTCAAATTGTAAATAAGAATTTAGAAGGATCTCAAACCCTAAAATTCCGCCATCACCTATATATTCTCGATAATCATACTGGGTGATTACAAAAGAATGTCCCAACTTTTGAAGGACTTAAATTATAAAACGCAAACTTAAACATTTTTAAAAATGATCGAAAGTTTTTATAAATGTTTAATGTTACCGCCACCAGAACCCCAAATGATTGTTATACGGGAATCGAGTTTTGCCCTCTAGTCCGGGGACAAATATTACAAAATACGGGAAGAGGGAAAGGTCCTGTGGGCCCTTTGAATATGCAAGAGTGGGATTGATATCTTATCTCTTCTATTTGAATAGCAAAAGAATATCGATGTTGATAAGTTCAACTCGTGCTCATTCGCCTGAAAACAAAGATGGCGGCCAAAATTTGTATAGTTTCACTGTATCAACTGCAATTCGATAATGTGGTACAAGATATTCCACTGAAATGTTTCTTATGAGATTGTCTACAACTTTTGTAAAGAACTTTCTTTCACAAACACATATTTCATGAATTACAAAATTTCAAATACAGGAAATAAATGTTTTGGCATGAAATTTTTGTTTTTTCTCTATAATTTTTTTGTATGTGAGACACAAGATAATGGTGAATTCAAATGTTTAAGAACAATTCTCAAGCTTTAAAGTGATGTGATTGTTTTAGACTGTAGGTCCATTAATGTAGTTACGAGTGTGAGAAAATTCAAATACCGCATAGTTATCGTTTGAGTTTCTGACATTTTACATTTTTTTATGGAAACTTGATCTTGAATTTTAAATTTGCTATTTCATATGAATGATCAAAAAAACTTGAAATGTCTGTATTATGTAATTGAAGCCCTTTCAAATAGTGGCATTGTTTTGTGAACACCTGGTATATGAAAATCTGTCTAATTTATTCAACATTTATAAAGTCATTTAGGTCATTTTTCTTGCTTATTTTCAAGAAATCTTCAACAAATTTGACTATCAGTTATAAAATCTTGATAATTGCATATCAAGTTGGTCAAATTTCCTCAAACTTGTCAACCCATACGGCTATTTAGGTGAATTTTTTGTCCATTCTAGGGATTCAGAGCTATCTATTATTCCATTTAGGATTTTTTTGCCTACAGCGATACAACGATATAAGATAAGCAATGCGTTTACAATCCAGAAAAAACCGAGATCAAGTAGTGGTGTCAAGTTTTCGATTTAATACATAGTTGGGCTACAACCAAGGAACACTCAAAATTTCCATCAAGTCAGTTTTTATTGTGCCCTTATTGCTCCGAGAAATGTTGATCTAACTGACAAAGGTATATTCGGATTAAGAAAAAATAGAACTTATAACAGGTCTAATAGAAATTTCTACTTCAATGAATTCCAAAGGATAATTAAATATTCCTAATAAAAATCTTTGTTTATTAATTTTATTTAAAAACTGATAATTATGGAAATACTGTTACTCTGTTTTCTGAGTTATCCTCAGCATCAACACAGAACTAAATTGAACGGGAATCCGAAATTCACAGTGTAATGAATTAATGATCAGTAAGTTCGGCACTATTTAATTTTTATTCCTGTGATGATTAGCACCTGGAAGTCTAGTAATTGTTCGATGGTTTTTTAGATCTAGGAGAAGGAAAGAACAGAAACACCGGGAGAAAGAAAAAAAGGAAGAAGAAGAAGAAAGAAGGAACAAGAAGGACAAAGGAAGAGGAAGAAAAGGACAAAACGAGGTAAGAGTGCATGGGAAAAGATTCAAAGCTAGAAGTGTGAGAAAGAAGAAATTTGAAATAAGAAGCAAATGTGAAGTAATTAGAGGACAAGAGGAGACGATAAAGAGAAAAATGTGGAATGAATAAAGAAGAAATTCAAGGAGCAGGAGAAAAAGAGTGGAGGGAACAAACAAAGAAGGAGAAAGTTAAAAAGAAGCTATGAAGATTGTGAGATGGATTTGGAGACGAAACAGTAATGAAAAGTGGAGAAAGAAACAAGATAAAAAATTGGAGGTGTAGTAATAAAATTGAAGCATTAAAAGCATGATTTTATACTTAAATTCGAATATAAACTAAAATCAAGCCCATGACAATATGCCTACATCAATCAATAGAGCACTTTTTCTATATCAGTGATAAATCACGATTTCTTCCAGATATCACGAATAAACATATGCAATCTATAAACTATAGAAAAGTTTCAAATACCAGAGCAATAGCTTTATAAAGCTTTAAGTGTGCAACCTGCGCTAAATGAGCTGACAAAATACGGCTGTCAAAAAAACCAATGGCTCTCCTGACCTTACAAGGCACTACTGAAAGAGTACCGTATTTTAAATGTACATTGTATATTTTTCTATTACAAACTTGTGTGCTATAAAAGTCGGCCTCGGTGGCTTGGAGCGCTTGTCTCTCATTAGATAAAACTCTGGCTGCCTGTTGTTCCTGGGTTCTCAAGTTCGGATCTCGTTCAGGCTTGGGTGTTTTCTCCTTGACATCATTCACCTACTTAACCACGCAAGAATTTAGATATAAATATATTTATAATTTTTATGTATTCTAATATTTTTACTAAACATTCACTGAATACTAGAATTTTTATGCATGTTCTCATCACAAAAATCAAATTTCTATTCAAATGAGATATTGTATTTATTACCCACGCACAAGTCCAAAAACTATTTCGGGCATCATGCGATAAAAAAATGTATTGCAAATTCTAAACTCCACAAAAATACCAAGATATTGAAAACAAAACTGAGACTTTCAATTAAAAAATCAGAACTCAATTGAAAGCACTGCTTCCTAATAAATAAAAAGTATAACAGAGACATCATGCATCCAGAGGCAAAATAAGGACAATTTGATCATTTTTTTATAACATCTGCAATGTATTGAGATAAAAATCGTTGGATAAAATTTCCGGAGATTATCAGAGAGCTAGAGACTAAACGCAAAATCTATTTTTCAATGCGTTAGTTTAATTGATTCAAGCAGACAGACAATTAATTTAAAGAAGAATTCCCATAATCTTTGAAAATAAGGGATAAGAGGATATGTTTTAAATCAAGAATAAAATCAAAATCGTTAATCATTGAAAATATCTTACAAAATCATTAATTTTGGTATTGAAGAGAATAAATTATTCTAAAAGAGAGGAGACGATATCATTAAAAAAAGGCATGAAAGTTAATTCGTAATTCATTGAAAATGTGAAATGATATTCTCAAATTCCAAAATTGTTTTGGATAATATCAAAAAGTAAAATAAATACATAATACAATATGAATTAATCAATCACTATCATCCAATTCATTACCCACGCACAGGTCTCAGACCTATGTGGGCTTCAACCTCCGAAAAAAATATTGACAAATTTGGTTACTTAAATAAATAAGAGAGGGCGAGTAATTTTCTTGATCCATCACGAACTACTATGTAGACTTGTTGACGTAACTTTTTATATTGAAATTTATGACCTGCAGACATTGCTAATATGAGAAATCATATATTTGCAGAATATATTTTCCCCTGGAAGTAAAAAAGTAGCAAGGTATACACGAGTGAAGTAGAAGACGGAGGAGATATAAAAATGAGTAGTACTTGACTTTTATTTCAGTGTTCAAGAACAATGTTCAAACACTTCAAAGTCGGAAGGTCGTTTTCCGATCACGATCAGCGGTTTAGCACCAAACTTTAAGACTCAGCCATCCACCAGAAAGGAGAATGATAACAAAATGGAGACGAAGTAAAAGGAGACTTTCTCATGAAGACAACCAAGAAAAACGGAGCTAGTGGGACTGAAACGAAGAAAAGAAAATAAGTGGAACCATTTAATAAGAAGTAGTTTTATGTTGGGGCCAAGATTTAGAGCCGGTCGCAGCCAGTCGACGTTTCATTTCACTAATAAATTTCAAATAAACAAGAGATCCCATAGCGGCCTGACTTCTCACGGCCTCTGGAATGCAAATTGAGGTGGTGATGATGATAGTAAGAGATGATAAACATGGATAAAAGTAATTCGGAGAATCATATAATAAGGACCTCCTGCGTTCTATTTCATTACTGGTATCTGATGGAAGGGAAGTAAATCACGTTGAGAGACAAATGTTGAGAGGTGAATTTACGGGGAAAATTTCATCGAGAAGGTCGGTTTTTATCGTCAGAAATTGATTTGAGATCTGGTTTAAATTAATTTGACAATAATTATTCAATGAAATTAACATATCTGCCTCATGTTCTGAGACATATGTTGAGAGGCGAATTTACAGGGGAAAATTCATCAAGAAGGTCGGTTTTCATCATCAGAAATTGATTTGAGGTCTGGTTTTAATTAATTTGACAGTCAACCAATTAAATTAACGTATCTGCCCAATATTCTATGGATTTTTGTGGAAGTATGATCTCTTTTAAATAAAATAAATTACCCGGATATAACTATTAAAAATATTCCTCCTGGATTTCTTATTCCATGACGAACTGCGTTGTTAATATCAACTTTTCTGGTGAATTTAACGACTTGCAGTCAATTATTGAAAAATTAATATTTAAAATACTTGAAATCGCTACATGATAAAAAAAGGATTCAATCAAGCATTCACGTTTATATAGTTCCGCACTCGGAGAATTTACCAAACGTTATAAGCGTCAAGTGTCATAAAATTGGTTTTAATTAGCTGAGCTGTAACAGTCAATTGCACTCATCTATTAATGATTTTTGACGCCTGTGATGGTTGGCGAACGCTCCCAAGGCAGTGCGGAAGGTTATTAGAGGAAAGCCGTTAAACTGTTAATTGCCAGTTTCGCAATTACTTGACTGAATCAGAAGAGGTGAACGATTAGAGAAAACAATATATTGATATGGGAATCTTATATTTCAAGTGTATGGCTAAATTATAAATTAAGAAAATTATGTTAAAGTGTTACAGCTAGAAAGGCAATTTAGAACTGTTTACCCGAAGGTACTTTATAGGTTTGTTAGTCATTCCTTCTTAGTCAATATTACTATGAAAAGGAAATTCTAATCCAGAATCCAAAACTTCATGTCGGATAGATTAATTTCATGAAGCTCCATACCTTCAAACAAATATTCAATTTCTAGATTCGATAAATTAAAAAGTTGGAGGGAGATTAAATACTGGGCGAGTTTAGACAATTGACATTACTGAACTAAACTCATCCAAACTCAAAATTTCACTTTTCCGTGTAGGATTCTTATTGAGCTACTAACTGCCTGCTGTAAAATCACTTCCCGGTGGTTCGGAACCCACCTAAAGCTGTAGGTCCAACTCATCAATCACCATCATCCAACTCATTACCCACGCACAGGTCTCAGACCAATGTGGGCTTCATCCTCAAAAAAAAACTTTTACAATGTCCACATTCAACTTAACTCACAATATACGAGGGAATGATCTGTTATAAAAACGTGAACCGTTAGCGAGGATATCATTTTAAGCAGAATCCCGTATCATTGAGTGAAGTCTTCCAGCCTGACACTTCTCACTACATGGCTGCCTGAGTTCATTCATGGATAGCCGACTCTTTAAAGACGTCAATGGATTATCCGGCCAGTTGAGTGCGGATAAAAGGCAGCCATTTTCAAGTAAAAGAGAATGCTATAGAAAAACGCAGTTGCCAATTAACGTAGCAAAATTTTCCCATAACCTAAAAATGCAGGTTTGGCCACACCAAAAAAGAATAACTTAACAATGTTTTCCGTGCCAGTGTACGGCATGAATGGATACAGTTCTGGAAACGAATAGCTTAAATGGAAGGTTAGCTTTGCATAGAACAATACCGTTCACCGAGCGAGTTTTTCTTAAGAAAATGTGAGTGAGGATTTAGGTTTGAGATTACGCATCACCGCATTTGCAGAAGTGGTTTCTAAGGTAGAAAACGCTAGACCTCCAGGTAATGCCAGTTTGAATGGAGAGTTCTGCTACTGTTCGAAAAATTAGAGTGTAGTGACACAGTTACACAAAATTTATGACTCAGAAGACATTTTTCAATTCGATGTTGTTTACTTTTATTTCTACAGCTATTTAAAAACTTATCAAAATACAAATGCTATAGAATGCGAGAGGATTTGTGGATTAGAATTTCCTTTTCATAGTAATATTGACTGTGAATGAATGACTAACAAACCTATAATGCAATAGAAACCTATTGATCACATTGATAAACGGAAGAGATCGTCTCCAATATTAAAACTGAGCTAAAGTACACAAAACTTTCAATAAAATTATGTTGTCATCTTTAAATGAACTTTTTTACTGTTGATTGGCAAGGTTGTTATCTCTGATACTAGAACTATCAGAACTTCCAGTGAGAGTATCATCGGGCTCTCTCACTGACTGCTACTCTTGCTGTCATGAGTTCTATTCTCTCTCTCTTAGCTTATCTCTGATTGGACAGATACCTGCTACGGCACTCGGCTATCACTTCCCTAATTCCCGTATTAATTCCCCTATCTTCCCTATCAATTCCCGTCTAGTATGACATATTTTGTGTGATCTCACTTACAAAACTCAGACTCATTATGAGCATCATCAAATATTAATAATAAATGTGGTTTTGCGAACAGAGAATACTTAGCTTACTGAATTTGAACCACCCTTCTACCGTTTCACAACTCCTGCACCTTTACATTCAATATGAACTCTGTAGCAATCTACTTATTATTTTCCAAGATTTCAACTAAAAGCTGAATAATGAGAATTTTACATCCAATATGAAAGCTGGAAGGTTGAATGAGTGCTACAGGAAAATATGGAGAGGCGTTTCCCCTTTGTTATGTGGTTCCTTTTAATAGAATACGTGACTTATATATAAGAGAATATGTCAACATTCCGTCACATCTATTTATATAATTAAAGACTGGATCAATTATTCCCATATTTGAGGTATGATTTTATGAGTATCAGCAAGTGTATATGTCGTACTCAAGAAGTTCTTGTAATCTGTAACAGAAGAAAAATAGAACTAGTACTTCTCTTTCAAGTTGTATTGAACAACTTTAACATCTTCAACTTGTGTTATTGTTATGAAAGTATGAGAGTTATTTCCTCATCATTTCCAATCAACTAATCCAACACTTAATGTTGTATATGTTCTTTTTAAAGATTTTTCCAAAAGATTTGTGTTTCTACAAAGAGAAACTCATGAAAATCATTAAAAAACATTCTAAAAACACTCTAGAAATTTAATTTTATCTCGTTGGGTAGTCAGGGGTGAGCAAGAGATCTTTTTCGACAGAAGCAATATTAAATAGAAAAAATTTGGTGGCATACTGGAATATCATCTAGTTTTTTCTTCACCACTCATAAGTGAAACACCCTACATATTTAGAATTTAGTTCAATTTAATAATATATTTAAAAAGAAATATCCTTCCTAAAATTTTGAGAGGTTGTCACATATGAAAGGTAGATAATATTTTTCCAGATATCAAATAGTATTTTTTTTTTCTAAACTATATGCCCCTTCATAACATTGATATAATTATAATTAATTTCAAATTCCCTTTCAAAACAGTAGTGTTATTAAATTGATTTTTTGTAAATAAATCAACCTGTAGACAAAATAATCATGTTGAAGACCTCCACTACTGGACAATAAATAGCTTTAAAATCGGTATTAATAATCGAAATTAATGTTGAAAACATACAACAGTTCAATAAATTGTTATAAATCCATGATAATATAACTCCAGAGCGATATATTTTCTAAATTTGTTTTCTCCAAATCCACTCTTATTTTACTCAATTATTTTCTCAATCTGTAAACAAAACAAAACAACAATTTGAAATTTATTAAACTGTATTCATTTGTGTATTTGTATACATGTTTTTATAGATGAATTTCAAACTGATTGTACCCCAAGGCGAGACAGAAGTCGGTTATTACATTATTGACAGTCTAGGGCCCTTACTCAAAGTTTGACCGAAGGAACAGTGAAGGGCATCGTGTAGGCCTCCATCCCTGATCTGGGCCTCTTTCCTGGACCTTCTTTGAATGGCCTTCAAGTTCAAAGTCACGACCTGAGCCAAGAGTTTTCTGTTTGACATTGGTCTGTCTCTTCCTGTGGGCAAACGCGCGTCTTTGACTTGGTTTTAGTTTGCCTAACAGGCCTCAGCAAACATCGCACAGTTTGTCTTTCTCATCCAAAACAAGAGTAGAAAAAGGAGAAGATGGGAGAAGTAGTGAGAAGAAAAGAAATAGAGACCTGGAAAATATTAATATTGAAACGTTGGAAGAGAATTGTGGAGAAAGAAGAATAAAAACTAACTGACATGAATGAGATGTGGACAAATATTGGAAACATATTTGTTTGTGCGTGTAAACGTGCGTGCGTAAGTTGGACAGCTATGTATTTTGTTTGTCAATCGTTAGCCGACAATTAGTGACTTCAATTCATGGGTAGAATAATAAGTACAATGACAAAATTTAAATGTTGATGACAACATTATTTGTTTACACAGAGTTTTCTCAGACTGAGAACAGGACTAGCAGTGAATTGAAAGGAGATAAAAGATATATATCCTCCTGGAGTTATATTATTCTGAAAGATATTACAATTTATCGAGGTGTTTTAGGTGTTTACAACATATAGTTCATTCACATAATAAATATATAATAAATTACTCTCATTTAACAATAGTACGCAGACAATTGAAATATCTAAAAAACTAATAAATTGCATTCCAAGTAGATTGCTCTGTTCTCTCACTAATAAGGGTAAACACAAGATGAACAGATAAATAATTGAATAATAGTTAATTTTTATTCAACTACAATCATATATTGTAATTCCTTTTTTCTGCTTCTTTTCCTTTTGATTTTCCTTTTTTAACTTTTGACAATTTTTTATTTTTCTCAATAACTATTGTGCTTTATAACCCACCAGACAGGGGTTTCCCTTGCTGGGTGGTGCCAAGAAATTTTGATTTTATTCCGAAATTGTTTGATAAATTTTCTTTTGTATATTAAGAATTCGTTTTATAGATTCCTTGTATTTATTTTTAACTGGCAATAAAGATGTAATTATTAATGTGGCTAATGAAGCTACCGATTCAACATAGCTGTCAAGAAATTAACATAGTTGTCAGAATAATGCTAAAACTTTTTAATAGAACATAGAATATTACGTTAAATTAAGAAAGTTTTGACTCAGGACTCGTGTCAAAGTTTTAAAAAGCACATTGATGATTTCTGCGGGATTAAACACGAACGAAATTCCGTCGAAAACAGAGAAAAAAGAAAAGAAAAATAACACATCGATTCTTTTGAGAAATGCATCGATTTTGAATGCTTGCATTATGTTATGAAGGTATACATGTCAAATGAGCCTCAAATCTTAGAAATGTTGGAAATAGTGCAAGAGGAGGATTTGACCATTTGACGACTGAATAAACAAAAATATTGACTTTTAATATAAGAACTACTTGATTCTTTTGACGAAAACTTCATCCCTGTATCCGGTCTCATGAGTTTCATTAAAAGAAACGACAGCCTATTGGAGAATATATCATGTACTTCGCAGGTAAACCTGGTTAACCAAACAGGTTTAGCTTTCAATCAACCTTTTGGACAAAAGTGAAAGGATGATTGTGAAATGAATGAAACGTTAGAGTTTGTTTAGATGAGACCTACCAGTTTAGAGAAATAATAGAAGAGGCAGTGACTGAGAGGTAGGCCTAATTTAATTGGTGTTTGCCACGTCAAAAAGCCTAAATGGTTGAAATTTCATTTTTGTCAGCGTTTCAAAACGAAGATTAGCTGTTTTCAGTTTGGCAAACGAGCCTACTTAATTTTGTTTCGTTTCTGGAAACGAATTGACGTTTTTGACAGTTGAAAGGTAGGCGGCCCGTGAATACATTTGCGGAGCTCGCTGTTGGGAGCGTAACCGAGCAGGACACGCATGATTTGCGTGGGAGTGAGTTGAGGATATTCGAAAATGCAGACAAAGAATGGGAATCGTGTGTAGGTACTCTTCAAACAACACTAATGACGGGTGTTTCAAGAAAAAAGAACGTAAATTCAAGATGGAGAATCTTTTAAAAAAAGTTAGGCTAATTTTGATACTTTGTTGAGTGTGGAAGAGAGTTTTTCGGGGTGAATAATTGAATCAAGCACAAAATTCACCAATCCTATAAAGATGCAATATTACATTTTTTATGTCAATCACTTGATTTTGATCCCCAATATCTTGAGTAATTTTATTTAATACTGAACCTTCATCCAATACTGCAAGGAATTACCCACAGTCAACATTTCATTTCACGAGTTTCCAAATAACTAAATTTTTTACGTTGATACTGCAAATTTTATGGTGTCTCTTGACATTGCATTTTGCACTCCATAACGAATAGGGCTACCTAGAATGAAGTATTTATCTGGATTTGTCAGAACTATTCTGCAGTATTTGTAACTTTCTAACACATATTTTTTGATCTGCTCATCCAAAATCAAAGTAAGCTGATCCATATAGGATCAGCTTCTCTTAATAAATCATAATTGGGTTTCTATTTATATAAAAGTTATGTTATAGGTATGGTAGCGTAACTAAAATATGGTTTGGATGACCTACCGTACGATAACTTACTACATACCAACATGCGTAAATATACGTCAATCTACAACCAAACTTCTGTAAAACGTACTTCAAAATAACGAAATTATCCACATACAGATTTTTCATGGTGACCCTACAAATTTTGGCTAGACGACTTCTCATCAAAAGCTCTCTAAAGGGAATTTCTTGCCTGAATAAATAAATAATCGATTTTGTTATATATACGTTCAACTGTATTTGTATCTCCCTAATTGGTGTTTTTCTTATTCCCAGAATTATCGCAAGTGGCCAAAACCAACACGCTACACCTTGAATACCTATCTAGAACAAAGTTCTTGTCTGGATAATCGGTTTTGTTGTACGAAAAATCAACTATATTTGTAACAATCTAATATTAAAACTGACACTGTATTTCACTTTTTTATATTGTTTTACTCACTTATATTGGGATGCTTGAGGGATGCATTCCACTTCTGAAAAGAAGCTTTGTCAGCCTGCCGACAGGGGTTATATTTGTAACTTTCTAATGGATGCCTTTTTATTTCCAGAATCATCGCAAGTGGGCAAAACGGGCGGCTGTTTTACGGGCGACAGTCTAGTAACGACATCCGATGGCCGCCAAGTGAAACTAGAAGACGTGCGTCTAGGAGACGAAATAATGGCGGTCGATCCCGACACGGGACGCATCGTCTACAGCGAGGTCATACTCTTCCTCGACCGGGATCCTCAGGAGACGCGACCCTTCCTCAGGATCACCACAAAAACGGGCGCTATCATCAAGATGACACCATCCCATCTGCTACTACGAGTTAACGATGGCGACAAGCTAGACTTTGAAGCCATTTTCGCGGATAGTATAAAACCTGGTGACTTAGTGCTTCTAGCAAACTATTCCGGTGGAAACCCCATCATAGACGAAGTGACAAGTGTTGATGCTTTCACAACTAAAGGTGTGTATGCGCCTTTAACTCGCACAGGAACCATAGTCGTCGATGGTGTGTCAGCATCATGCTACGCGTTAATCAATAGTCAGTTTGTAGCTCATTTAAGTTTCGCGCCATTACGAATCTATCTTAACCTCAAAGAAAGCATGATGAGGTTCTGGACTCTCGCCACGCATCCACTAACCTCGTGGGACCATCATAGCTATCTACGCAAAAGACGTTCGTTCAGCATACAGACTGGTATACATTGGTATCCAGAGTTTTTGTATAAAATTTCGCATGTTTTGATACCTAAATTCATGATGCGTGACTCCTAGTGAAAGTAGGTACTGAGGATGTGGGACATGCTCAGTGGCTGGATTATTATGAACAGAGAAACGGAGGCTGAAAGACTCGTAGGTGTATTTTTCAACTTGTGCAACTATATCTTAGATAGGAATATCTGAAAGTTTGTGTCTGCTTGTGACAAAAAGTGATGAAGATACCGCAACTAACTTAATTAACATCAGAAATTTTCAGGGTATAATTTTAACCATTATGAGAGTAGACAGCAATTATTACTACCGACAACTCTCCTTTTTAACAATGATACTTAAAATATACATTCTAGTGTGGAACGATTCTAATACTTTTATAACAAATATACCCATAAATAAACACATTCAAGTGCAGGGTAATTCTAAATTTTTAATAACAAAAAACTGCAAATTACAAATTTTACCGTTACTAATCCTGATACTCGCATTTTAGTGTAGGGAAATAGATTGCAATAGCCTAATTTCAAATCAAATTGAACGCTTCATGGAGGACATCCTGTCTGAGAATACTTTGGTGCGACTTTACACATGTGGGATTTATTTTTCCATTCTACTTCAAGTGTTGTGAGTTACAATGTTACAATAACTGACTACTGTCACTATTGTAACCAATACTGATAACTAAATTTATAATGACTGAAATGTGTCAGTAGATCTACTATTATAATAGGCTATAACGATATATACTATTATATTGGTAAGCCTCAAGTATCAGACTTTTCTGTCACAAACTGACTTGTACATTTAAATCTATTCAAAATCGTAAATTTCAATTAAACTATAAAAAGTGCGGCAAATATGTTTTCACGTTAAAAAACATGGGTGACATGTAATCAAAAGTTTATAAAAGAAAAACGTACATGAAAAAATTGTTTCACATAAAATGCGATAAATAAGTAGACTGTTATTTTTTATTTGAAAACTTAATACACATTTATTATAAACTTAAAAAACACTTTTAAATGGAAATTGACTCACGTTATGGCGTGACGGCCGTTTCGCTCAATTTCGTGAGTCAATTTCCATTTAAAAGTGTTTTTTAAGTTTATAATAAATATTAGTGAAACAAGATGGATCTTCAACATCATATATTTATATTTCAACTAATTCTACAGCGTTTTCATGTATGCATCATGAGTAAGTTAGCATAAGTCATCGTTACTCATATTGCTATCATTTAAGATGATAAGTCTAATATTTTGGATTAATTTAACTTTTCAAGTTGAAAAATCAGAACATTCTACAGAATGAAAAGGTTCCTGCTGAACCAGGGAGCACGTTTCGCTGTCTAGCGGAGAATGTTGCAACTAAAACCAATCTAGTTGATTCATAGGAACAAAAATGGAGATTTTAGATGATTCTCCTTTATTTCTAGTATTTTTTTTAAATTTTAAAGACAAGAATTCTTCTTTTAAAATCTAGTATTAAAACTTCATTAAAATCCAGTTCTTTTCTAGAATTAAAATCTTTCAAATTAAGCCTCTCTCAAAGTCATATCCATAGCTTCCAGTTCGTTTTGAAATTGGGTAGAACCACTGACTTTGGACAACAATCTAGTCCAATAACAACTTGTAAAATGGACATATTTAACATAAATTATAGAACCCCTCTCATAATTGATTTATATGGATATAGATAAATTTCATTTCTCGTTTAATCTTTAGTTTTTTACCCACTATCTTTTTCACATCACTATCTAAATTGATTTATATGCTGGATATAATAGATTTTTTCTTTTTTTTTATCCCTTTTTCTTAAGTTTAAAATATTCAACACAGAAGCTAACATTACTGTATGTAATGTGACCTACAGATGCGAATCTATATTTTTATGCGTAGTGATGTTGAGGATATACTAATTTCTATAAAACATAACTACTATTGACCCTTGAAAACTACCACGCTGAGTTGAAAAAAATCCCTGAATTTGAATAGATTTGAATTTATATTGAAACTGGTCTAAGGCAGCACAAACTTTAAGAATCACGCCTTTAGCTTTTATTAGTAGAGAACGAGAATGTAAATTTGTAATTGGATTTTAAGATTGAAACATCTGTAAAATAAAATGTTTTATTAGATATAGTAATTTATTAATAGAGATAAAGTATTATTTAATAATAATTCTATAATAGCAATAATGTAGGATACATGTGAATAAGAAACTGTCTTTCAATTTGCTTTACTGCTTTCATATCTCACTTTCTTCTAAAAGAAATTAAGACAATCATTATAAAAAAATAGAATTTTGACGAATGTAATAACTCTAGACGCTGTGAACATATAATTTGAAATATTAGGTGACCGCTGTATTTTATAGTGTTATCATCATGTAGTTGGAAAGACTCTAATTCGATCGTTTTGTCAACTTGTAGCATACTTTTGATGGAGAAAGTTGTTAGTGTTACTATGTGGACTTTCTATGGAATTTTGAAGATTTTTTATCATTTTCTGCATAATGAGATGTAAAAATCGAAGTGGGAATTATTTGCTACTAAGAATCTGAGAATTCAAGTTGTTTCCCTATATTAATAACTGAACATAATTTAGATACGGTATTGATTTCTTGTTTGAATGCTTCTAATATCTATAGTAATGTTACACAAAAATGTTAGGTTAATCACATACTGTACGGTACAGTGAATACTTGAAACGGAAATATGCCTATTATTATCATACATGTAGGCCTACTGTAATTTATTACTATAATTTATTACTCTTGTGAATATGAACAGTTTAATAGTAAAATTTGCGTACACTCTTCTATGATTTACCATTTAGATTTAATGAAGAATATATTTTGTAATTTGTATGAAATTGATGTTTTGAATAGTTTCGATTAGGAATTCTATGAATACGTATGAAGATATATATATATTGATAATTATTTAATATTGTAAAATAACAAACGAATTTGATTTCCAATTATTTATTGTATCTCTTATGCTTTAAATCCACATGGATAATTTAAATTTGCAAAAGCTAATGTTTATTCGTGCTACATTTAGACACATTATAATAAGCTGTTATAATAATGATTTCAGACAATCCATTATTTTCTGACATCGTAGTCTTGTAAAGTTTTGTAAAATTATAGAATAGAATTTGTAATTAAATTATTGGCAAGATTATAGAAGAGGCTGTAAACCTTTATCTTAATTTACCATTTAGTTGTAAGTTTGATTGAATAATATTTTTAAAACGTTTTTTACAAGTACATGAGAATAAATCGTGTAAAAATATTTGACTCTTATTTATTTTGATTCACTCCTATTGTTTCACAGAAAGTATTCTTTAATCTAGAGGTTATTGTTCTCTAAGATCTGAATTGAATCACATCAAGTGTTCAAGTTTTAAAGATATTTCCAGAAAATCTTTTCTAAACATCTTATGATGTAGCCTATGAAAAGTTATAGGTTTGAAAGAATCCTTACAAGATACCTACTGATACAATTTGCGTGTAATATTACTATCTTAAATAAAGTATTCAGGATAAATGTAGTCTATAATCTATTTCAACTGAAATAGCTATGAATTAACAAAAAGACCCATATAGATCTTCTGGGAGCCCCCCCCCCCCCGGAAAATTTTGAGAAACTTGTCCCTCGAATCAGGCGTCTTTTTGAAGTTGAAAATATTGCTAAAAATGTCACGAATTCTTTACAATTTAGGGGAAAATTATACACAGGTATAATGTAGATGGGTTTTTCCACTGAAATGACCTCAACAGTTCCAACTAAATCTTAAATGTAAATTAAAGTGTAAATTGTAAACCTTAAATTAGAATGTAAATTAACAAATTCTCAATAATAAAATTAGCAGAAAAACAATATTCGAAAAGTTTATAAATTTTGACACCCCCTAGAAAACAACAGAGGGATATTATGCATTTTCAGAATCATCCTGCGCTCAATATCTATCTCCAACTACGTAAAAAAATTAGTACCAATTTTTCCTAACTTCCAGTTATCTTCTTACACCAATATTTCAACAACATTGTTTACCTTATATCCAGCACCCGTCACTCAAAAAGGGGATAATTAAAAAGGGGAACTTCCCCTCAAATGGGCTTTATTTTCACTTAAAAGCAACCGCATCTACATTAGACAATCCAAAAATCCGTTGTGAATTGGGATTTCCTCAAAATTGGGTGCAATTGTATTAAATGTTGAAGTTGTCCCCCAAATAAGATTGAAGCCTCAAAACTAGTCAACATATTTTCTCAAAAATATATCGACACTTAAAAATCGTTAATATCAATTAATGATTCTGCAGCTGTTGAGTTACAGTGTGAAAATCACTAATAATAATAATAATAATAAATGAGAAATAAATAATAATAATAAATGAGAATAATAAGTAAAAGTTACAAACCCACTCGATCACTAAATAAATAAAAATTGGTTCTATTAGATTCAAAATAATTTTTAGTATAAATATTCCACAAAATTTCGGGAGCGCTAAATCCCCCCAATCCCCCACCTGGCTACGTGTCTGTCCCCAACCCAGGTGACGTAAACAAACTCAAAAAATTTGTCTTCTCAATCCCAATCTTGAATCAAAGACGATTACAATTTTATGAATAACATCCTTGAAAACCTCGTCTACGCTTGAAACATCTGTGACAAATCGTTACTGAAATTTCATTGTTGAATGAATTACCACAATTTGAAAAAACTGCCAACGGTATTGTAATCAGCCTACTGGTATCTATATTACATAGAGGAGTGGTGGAGGAGGAAAAGGAGGAGGAGGAGGAGGAGGAGGAGGAGAAGGAGGAAGAAGATATCCTATTGCCATCACATAAACTCAAGATAAATTTACATGGAATCTATCAAATACTGCTGTAATAATTCAGTTCAGATCATGCATTTTCATACAACATTTAAAAATTAAACTTCAATTTTTCCACTTTTAAATTTAAAAAACCTTTTACTTTTCCTATTGTTAGCTTCACTTTATATCAACAAAAATGTTTGTTAGTATTGCTATCCCAACTCTTATTTATTCTATCTCTTTATTTTTCTTCGTCTCCTCCTTTGTGAATAAACGAATATATTTTTTAAACTTGGAAAAACAATACATAGTAATTTTTGACATTATGACATGACCAATTGGCTGTCTGGCAAGGTGAGCTTTAACTGATTTCAATTTTGATAAAATTTTCGTACGAATGTTCAATACCGTAATTATTTGTGATTCCTTCATGTCACTGTTTGGTAAAACTATTGAATTTACACAAACTTATGTGATGAATATTAATAAATAAATAAATTGTACGTATCTGTGTTTTGTGAATAAAACCCTTCGAATTTGGGATATTATTTTGTAATAAATTACGTTTTAACAGTGCTATCTTCAAAATGAAAGTGTTGCAAGCTACCGCCAACGCCATCTGTGGGCGAAGAGACTGAACATGATCTTCCAACGACAGCACATCATGCAAGTTACTTCTTGCTTGAATAGTGGTGAAGAATAATCGATAGTTACGGCTATCGGTAAAAATCGATAGTTTTCAGTGCGCTATCGATAGTTTTCGATAGTGTATTTTATAAGGTTCAATACCTATTGTGTTAAGGTTATGTAGCTTCTTAATCATTTTTATTTGCATTAACGCCGTTTTTATTTGCATGAAAAAGAAACAGAATACAAAATCACAAAAATTCAGCATGTACCATAAAATAAAATAAATCATAACTTTATAATGCAATTATTAATTGAACGAGCGAAGCGAGTTCTTCCTTTGACTTGAAGCTATGCAACTAACTCACTATAAACAATGCAACTAACTCACTACACTGCTGCCGATTTATGCCACCCAGAGTTCGCGACGATCGATCTTTCGGCCAACTTCTGATCGCCTATAATGGCTAACATTGGGAAACTTATCATAAAAACAGGATTTAAAGAAGTCGATTGCGATTTTTTAAGGAAATCTAATCTAGAAAAAGGGAAGAACCTTGTAAAGAGTAATCATGTTTTTGATGTGGAGGAGTGCGAAGGTATTATACATGGAAAATTGATGAGACAAACTAGCGTCAATGCTGTTTTACAATCTTTTTGTCAAAATATTTCCACTTTGTTTATCAAAAGTCAACTGCCTAGAGGTGGCAACTAAATCCGCCTCTGCTTACAATAAATTAATACTTTGCAACAATAACAAAAACATAACCTCAAAGCTGTTATTAGGACAAGTTAGTTCGAAGTTACTGACAATTGAACAAACTGACAAATTTACTTAAACAGAATTTATTAATTTCGAATTCCTTTAATTGCTATTAGTTTATACTGAAGACTTCCGCAATGGCGGATATTGACAACAGTATTTAATAGCTGATGGAAATCGATGAATGCTACTGTACAAAAATATCAGTCACCACCGGGAATCGAACCACGGATCGACCGGCAATTGGAAATGAATGCTGCTGTACAGAAAGGTCTCCATGGTCTAGTGGTTAAGGGCGCTCAACCGGCAATTGAGAGGTCCGTGGTTCGATTCCCGGTAGTGACTGATATTTTTGTACAGTAGCATTCATCGATTCCCATCAGCTGTTCAATGCTGTTGTCAATATCCGCCATTGCGGAAGTCTTCAGTATAAAGTAATAGCAATTAAAGGAATTCGAAATTGTGCATTAATGAGCACTGACTGCAAAGTACTGATATTGAGTTATGCGTCCCTTTCAATTTTAAATTAGCAAGCAGCTTCTGTAGACCAAACTCTGCTCATGGAGGAGCATCAATATATATAAGGAAATGCTTTGAAATTGACTATTCTGAAATAGATATAAGTAATATCAGCGAAGAAGAATAATATTTGAGGCAACAGCAATCTACATTGAAACACACAAAGTAATAATTATAGTCTCAGTTTACCGGAATCCATCATCTAGCCAACAATCGTTCATTACAAAAATAGAACAATTGATTACCGTAGGCCTACCTCTCTTCAAAAAACGAAAAACAGAGAATGCAAAATTTTTATATTTGGAGATATAAATAACAGAGGTGCCCATCCCCCCCAAGGCCAAGAGCGCAAATCCCCCCCCCCCATTTATACTGCCCCTTTTTTTACCCCCCCCCCCAAAATTGGGTATCTGCCCCCTTCCCAAATACAGGAGACACTATTAAGTACTAATGAAAAAATAAAATTTAAATTATTTTCAAATTCAAATTTATCTCACCAAATTGATACAATAATAATCATTTAATTCAACATAGTTAGGCTATATAAATATCACGCACATATTACATTCTTTAATATAAACACATATAATAAATAATTCATTGAACATAGATGAATTAAAAAATTATTTGTGTACGGCAAGCAAAGTAGGATAATTGTGTGCTGGCTGCCAATTTAAAACAAAATGAAAAATCTATTACTTCCTCAAAAAACAAAGTAATAAAGTTCTCTAACGCATAGAAAAGCATATCACTCATTTCCATATCATATCCATTCATTTTATGCATTACTTTTATTCAATTGCAATGTGGGTTTCACAAAATACTTCTCTACAGTAACACTTTGAATTTTACAAAATAAGAATTATTTCTTTCAATATTAAAAATTAAATTCATTTATTTAAACATCACAGCATAAAACTGGAAATTTCAGATTAACATGAGAAATTGAAAGTGTAAATACTCTACACAAAATAAAATGAAAAATATTGTAATAAATTTGCTTGTTGGGAGTTTTAAGATAGTTATTTCACTATTGATTAATTCCATTTTTATGCAATTCAATTGCATACTACCTTTATTAAGACACATTTGTTAGGGATTGACATTAAATATGACATTTCTATCTGTCAAATGACTCGCTTGCATCCCTAGAGACTTTAGCCATTTCGCTAAAATTTTCCAGGCAATAAATAGTCCCTCTGAAATCGTATTCCAAGAGATTCTAGACTCATGTCTAGAAAAGCATATCACTCATTTCCATATCATATCCATTCATTTTAGTCCTCAAATGGAATTCTTTTGAATTTTCGATATTGAGAGCTTGATTTGAGGCTTAAAATAAGTAGTTTTATATGTGTATTTATTAAAATGAAGTTTATAAATTGGGTAAAGTGAAAGCTTAAATTCAATAAATCATTGCTTTTATGAATCGTTTGCCTAAGAACTTGAACCCACTTTTGTTAATCTCTTGAATTTGCATCGAACTACACACTAATACTGGAATATGACTGAATGGAACTTGATCCAACTTGCAGAGAGAATAAATTAATAACACATCCAATTCCAAACTTCGTCTTAAAATAATTTTGTATTTACATATAGATGGTGACGGAACCCCAAAACATTGGGGATTCTGAGGGTTCTCCACCGGAGAAAAGGATTGTTTTCCAAGTCTTGAAAGTGCGACTAAGCTTTTTTGTGGTTATCAACCTCTTCCCTCATATTATTTGTTTCATGGTGTGACAAATTTCACGATCACAATAAACTCTTTGGGGTATCAGATCTGAAAAGTACCATAAACGGTACGAGAAATGAGCATTTGAAGCCCACCGTCTGCAAAAATATTGAGAGACAACCTCATTCAAGTGGTCTGGGGGACCTTCAAACCCATGTTTGGGGGCTCCGAAAATACTGGGACCACCAGCATCTTATGGCCTTAGATGGCATAAAGCCGAGGCAGTTAGGGAATTTTGTTTATAAATGTAGAAATTTGAAATATTCTAGGTGCAGCCTATACTTGAATTATTTCTACTTCACATGACTATACTGGCAATAAAAACAAGCCCGAAGGACCCGCGCCGCCAGGGGCCTCTAGGGTCTGTTAGGCTTCTAAGGAGCCTCGAGAGGTCTAAACTGGAGAAAAAAGGGGCCCTGGAGGCCCTATTTGGGGCCCCTTATTAAATTTTTTCACATGCTTACATTTTGTAAAATGATGTGGCCCCTTGAGCCTCTTTTATAAGCTCAAGGAGGGGGGATTGTAACCCGAACCCCCCCCCCCCCCGTCACTACACCAATGCAAGATACACCTGTATGACTTTACAAATCCTCTCAATATCCATTGGACTAGCTTAATTTTGTCATCATTTTCAACTGTTTCTTCTTTGTCGCTGCTGTCTTCTTGAGTGACAAGTTCTCCTTTTATATTTAACACATATAAAAATATTCTCATGAGTAAGTTTATAATTGAGGAGAATGTTTCTAGGTCTGAAACTACAAGTATTTCATCCAGCTCATAATACATGCATTCTGCAGGAAGTTAAGCATTTCACTTGTAAATAAATAAGCTTCATAGACATATACTTTCAGCTGTAAATAAGATAATTTGAGTTTTTTTTAAATTAAAAATCGTGGTTGAAAAGTAAAATCTTATGCAAAATTATTGTGGGGGGGGGAATTTAGGGTCTGGTCTGCCCCCCCTCAGATTGGTTATTGAGGTGGCCGAAAGTGACTTGACTTGCTCCCCCCCCCCCCCCCAAAGTTGGCGCTACTGGTTGCAAAAATATGTGCGGGAAGGGTAAAAGCAAGTTAGCACAGTCAATGGTTGGTATCCCTAGTCACTGCTGGCTAGCAGGCAGCCATCTATGAAAATTGCAGAGCAAAATACAGCACAGTATTTTTGCGACAAACTGTCAATGTTAATGTGAAAAGCAAAAATTCTATTATAATTAATTATAAAATAGTGTTAAAACAAATAATACTCCCCAAAAATCCCCCCCCCCCCCCAATTATAAAAAGTTATAAAATATCAAGAATATGTAAAAAAAAAATCCCCCCCAAAAATGCCAGGAGCGCAAACTGCGCACCTGACCCCCCCCCCCCCCCTCTTGGCATCCTTGATAAATATCATATATGCTACATTTTGATACTAATTAACCTTTTTGGTTACAGTTCCGTTTGTAGTCCAGTAAATAATCGATAGTTGAATAGTTGATAAGAGTTAGGTTTAACAAACTCTGGCTTAAAATGTAAAAATGATAGACATGAACAGTTGCTAAACTATTGTGTGATCACACCAAATTAAAAACAAAATTAGAATCATCACTAAAAAAATCTGAGGAAGAAATGAAATGATGAAATGAAATGAAATAAATTTTATTCATCCACAACAATTTACAATAAACAGAAAAACAGTCTCTTATCACAATGAAAAAGATCTTTATACCATATAGATAACACATAAAACTCTGCTATATAAAAAAAACATGCTACATAATACATAAAAACGAAGAACGGATAGGGTTGGTGAATCACATAAAATCTCTGGAGGCTATTGTAAAAATTCAGCAGGAAGACCATATAATTGAAATTCTAATTCTTATGAGTCAATGTGGGTCAGAGGAAATTGAAATATTAAACTAAAAAATAAACGAAGCTAATGTAAGATCTGAAAATTATTTAAAAGTATTTAGGAACCATAACAACAATAAAAATACCTATATTTAGTTGAAACATTTAATAGTGTACAAGAGTTCCTTTCACATAAAAATTGAGCCTCACCACAACTAATTGATACAGTAATTTATGGTAACTATTGTAGAAGATTGTATAATTAATTGTCGATGTGCGTGAATTGTCTTACACACCTCAATAATGGCACGAAATTGAGGCTCCAAGAAGACTTCATTCATCAAATTATACTTTATTCCAGTGTTTATTATAGAGCCTCAAACCTACTCACAGAGGAGAGGACAGAGCTGCCAATCTCATAATCAAGTTTTTTGATGTTGTTGAGGTCGATTAATTGAAGCTGAACTGTCGATATTTTGTATGTATTGATATTGCAAACCCTATAAGTCCACTCTGTCGAGAAGAGAAGTAATAAGAATCGACCCACTCTGTCGCTGCACACACCCGACAGACTGGGACTACTCAGGAATGTGGTCAACATTGTCGCAGACCCACTCTGTCGGGATGTGAAGAAATAAGAATAGACCCAGTCTGTCGCTGCATGCACCTGTCAGACTGGGACTACTCAGGAATGTGGCAGTGGCGGCCAGCCAGGGAAAGAACATGGAGTTTTCACCAGTGAATTTGTTAATTTTTTACTTATTATTTTATTGCAATTACTTGTTTAGATTGAACATTTTGTAACTTAATATATTTCAAAAAGAGTGAAAATTACATAAAAATAAATAGAAATTATGAGAATTTCATTATTTTTATAATCAGAACTGCAATGGAGCGCTCTACAATTAACTGCTAGCTATTGGTAAGCTGGCTGAGGTCTGTCAATCGGCAAGTGAAGGAATTTCTTACAGTCTGAAAAGTCCTTCACTTCATTAGGAAGCGGTTGCATGTGTGCTGACTGGTTGCCATGGCAACACAATGTTGTTGTTGGGAATGTTGACGATGTAGTGAAGGAATTCAAAATAACCTTCACCTGAACTTATCACAAACACTCGCTAGTAGCTAGTACCACGCTAGTAGCGCTGTGGTCAGAGGCAGTCCAGCCAGTTACCTAGTGAAGCAGTAGGATTCAGTAATAACATAACCTATTATTTCGCATATTATTATCAATTGTTCAAGTTCAACTCTAATATTGGAGTATTGAATAAGCTATTGAAAAACATTCAGTGCGTCTTCACCCTTTTAGACCTCAGCAAAGCATTTGACACAATCTCACATGACATACTAATAAGAAAACTAAGCCACTATAGAGTACAAAAAAGGTCACTAAACTCACTGAAATCTTACTTAACAAATAGAACACAAATAGTAATAGTAGTAATAGTCAACAATGAAGCTTCAAATATCATGTCAATTAAAAAACGTGTCCCCCAAGGTTCATTACTGGGACTGTTATTCTTCACCATATACATAAATAATCTCCCAGAATTTCTGCCCCGTAAGTCAATCCTGTATGTGGATGATACAACGATTATCAATGCAGATAAATCATTAGAATCCCTAAACACCAGAAACTCTCAAATGTTGGAGACAGCAGCTCTTAGGTTCCAGGCAGTGGCGTAACGTACACCCCCGCAGACCCCGCGGCGCGGGGGGGGGCCCGGGCTATAAGGGGGCCCGGAATGAAAATATATTTTTTCAAGAAATGACCCGTACTCAGACTGATATATATATATATATTTTTTTTAAAGAAATAAAACTGAATTACTGAAGGAAGAAGAATGAATTGGCTAATTATTGTCAGGTCAATGTTTATATTGTTTACTTTATCAATTCGCAAATAGCTTTAGTGAAGGAATTCAGAAGCAGGATGTTGTGACTTCAGGAAATGGAAATGGAGACATACCGAGGACAAAACACTCTTCAAACAAACTTATCTAGACTGTTACAAACCATGTCTCCAAAGTGCAAATATTAGAGGAAATTAATCTTATTTTCCCATCGAATTCCTCAATGTATATTAGCATATATTGTGATGTAGTGGAAAGTGGGGGGTTGTGTAGAAATAAAGTCAATATTTTTCTTCATACAGTATTATGAATTCAGTCACTTATTTAGAATCGTCCAGTTAGATGCATGTAGCCCTACACGTGTCCGATAAATTGGCCTAGTCAACCGTATGTATATTAATTGAGTTCGTGATCGTGAGTTTATTATTCAGAGTGCCATTTTTTTTCATTGCTATTCTATTTTTCAACATGCTGCATTTATGGTATTGTGATGTTGTACAGTCATGTTTTAGTTATTTCTATTTTCTATCGACTAGTACATTTTTAAACAATGTTCAGAAGGAATATTTATGCCCTTGATATATCGGATAAATTACGTGATTATTGTACAGAATAAGTATATAAATAATAGTTTTGGTTCAATTGTTTCAGTTTTCCTAACACAGTTGAATTTTTTTCTTATAATAGGATCAAGTACTGTATAAGTAGTTAACGTTTTCTCTCTTCTGCCTTTTAAGAATAAATTTCTTAAATTTTTTCTCTTTTCCTGACTTAGTAATTTCGCGGTAATTTAGATAAAATGCCCTTTTTTCAAATTTTAACCTGTGTCCGTGTCTGCAAACGAAGCCAATTCTGAGAGAACACATTTTCTGGGAAAAGGAGCGAAGGTGCTAACAAGGAGGATGTGAATGTGGATCCTACGGAAGACATCATTTCAAGGTTTCTAGGTTTCAAGATTAATTATTTATCTGTGATGACGAAATACTTAATGAACAATCTAATATTAAAACTGACACTGTATTTCACTTTTATATACTGTATTGTTTTACTCACTTATATTGGAGATGCTTGAGGGATGCATTTTACTTCTGAAAAGTGACAAAGGCTGACTAAGCTTTTTTTCAGAAGTGAAATGCATCCCTCAAGCATCTCCAATATAAGTGAGTAAAACAATATATAAAAGTGAAATACAGTGTCAGTTTTAATATTAGATAATTATTTATAACATAATCAACACTCAACTATTTTCATCTTTCAGGAGCCCGTAGGCTACAGCCAAAATCATTAGACTAGCCCCCCTTGAAACATGATTGAATTTTTAAATGTAATAGATAAAAAGGTGTTTTGCTCTTACATAATCATAACTGCCCAAAAAAAAATCATGCAAGTTTTTATGGGAGGGGAGACAAGGGAGAGGGGAGACAAGGGAGAGGGGGGATATTTATATGATTTTGAGGAGAGGGGCCCGGAAAATCGGTTGCAGGGGGGCCCAATTGGAAAACGTTACGCCACTGGTTCCAGGCAAATCTATCTATATAAATAAAATTAGAGTTTTGTCTGTACATTTATCAGAATTGTATATTTTTTGGTTATTTTTACGTTTTATACATTAAATAAGCCGAAAATAATCTTATCTCACTTTCTGTCTGTCTGTCACGGCCCCAAAGGCATTTTACGCGGTCTTCTCCTCAAAAACGAGAGCATCGATCGGGATTTTAGTTATTGAACAGTATTTAAGACTTTATTGACAATGTCTTTAGCTATAAAAAACTTAATTAACTTTTTTTTTAACAGTATAATAAACGTTTAAAAACCAAGTATTGTGCGATTTTAGATACATTTCTTCCAAGTTTTATTACCACATAAGAACAAATCACGTAATTAACTTTTATTTTAACAGATTAATAAACGTTTAAAAACCAAGTATTGTGCGATTTTGAATACATTTTACGCGTCCTTCTCCTCAAAAACGAGAGCATCGATCGGGATTAAAGTTATTTATCAGTATTGAAAACCTTTTTGACAATGTCTTTAGCTATAAAAAACTAAATTAACTTTTTTTTTAACAGTATAATAAACGTTTAAAAACCAAGTATTGTGCGATTTTAGATACATTTCTTCCAAGTTTTATTACCACATAAGAACAAATCACGTAATTTATCATGATATATCAATCAGCTGTTCTCAAAAAATATTTTCTCTGATACCTGTCACTGAATTGCTTACGTTCTAAGTTGTTTACTAAGGACCCGTTCACACGATACAGTTTTTGTGCGGTAGTGTAAATTTGCTGTATCAGTTATTTTGCAGTGCTTTCGTTTGCATGTAGCCTACATTTCATATTGTATGTTCACACAATACTATTTCGACCAAGGGCGGATCCAGCAGGGGGGCGCGGGGGGCGCGCGCCCCCCCCCCCTTGAGGTGGTGTGAAAATATATTTTATGGTTAATACTAGTGAAAAATGATACATCTTTACATATTTTATACATCTACTAAGTAATCCAACTGATTCTAAACTGTTATTTTCCTTTAACATCCTTTTATAATAATCTAATTTGTATTGGTGATAGTGATGTTATGGTAGATATCTAGAATTAATAAGACTACTGTAAAATAACATTGTCATTAGTCCTATTTATTTAAAAAATGTAGACATGTTTTTCCATTTGATATCCCCTCACCAGGGCTGGATTTAAAAATATGCCCCGGACAAGAGGAATAAAATGCTTGGGGGGGGGGGGGGAGCGCATAATTTATCCGCAATTTTTTATGATTTATTAGAAGAAAATTTAAGTTTTGTATATTAACATCACTTTAATTTGAATGATTCACTATGCATAGTTGTAGGTTGTATGATGTAGTGCCTATATGTATAACTAACTGTAAGTGCATAATGAGTACCAATGATTTTTATTTGTAATGTTACACACGTTTTAAAAATCGATTAATTTCTATGTATTCATTGTTCATGTAACATCACAGTGGCGTAGCTATAAGGGAATCAGGTGGATAGATCCTCCAGAGACAAAATAAATTTTCAAATTTTAAGAAGCCTTTAGAGACAACATTTGAAGAAAGAAGATGTCTAAAATCGGTAAAAATGTGGTATTAGATTGATTATTTTTTAATAAAAAAACCGATTCAATAAAATGTTCCTTAAAAAATTAATAATAAAGAGCAACCCAAACTCTCCTTTTAGACGAAATTTTCAAGTATCAGGAAAGTACTGTACCAGAATCAGAAAAGGCAAAAGATCAAAAAGAGCAGAAATTTTCAAAGAGCATAAATACCTGCATTTAATTGTTCTACTGAAAAAATGAGGGCCCGGATCACACTTGACAATAATGCAAGAACTTGATGAAATTTACTTTGACACATAACGTGGGTTGAATTTTCAAAATAGATTAATTCTAGATTAATATCTAGAATCGCTTAAATGTGGTTTCAGGGAAATTGTTCCATTCTCAAAAAGTTACAGCGGGTATCCCAAAACCCATTTCAAATAAAATTTTTAAGCACGGAGCCATATTTGTACGGAATCCCAACTCAGGAAAGATGAATGATCAAACCTAGGGAATGGGAATAGTTTCAAGTAAGCCGGCACTTATTTTCTTACTGAAGTAATAAAGGTCCGGATCACCCATTGACAATGATACAAGAGCTAGATGAAATTTATTTTAACGTGGCCTCCTGGTGTTTTGTGCTTATTATTTTAAAACATACTTAAACTTCATGCTTGACTACTATTAATTTCAAATACATAAATAATATACCTAAAAGATAGCAATGTTAATTACGATTATAAACTTGCATTAAACGTATTTACATTTTTGTGAGTACTAGCGCATGCGTCTCAAGACCCGAGTACTTTCTTCAGCAAACAGAGAATACATAGGCCTAATTCCTTTTGCTCTGTATACTCTATGTAGTGTACTCTGTACAGCATTCTCTATCGCTGAGAATAGGACTCAGGTCCTTAAACGCATCTAATACTACTTACAGAAGTTAAGTTCTGGTGTAAAATGCAAGTTCGTATTGTCATTGACATCAATAGTAGGTACGGTACAAACAGTTCATGTACGAATGAAAACCACTGAGGAAATAAAAAAAAATATATATATATATATATATATATTATATCCCTTCTTACTAGCTCTATCCCCTTGAATAAATTTTTTGCTGAGGATATCCCCTGGACACCCTCCCGTGGGGGGTTTTCCATAACCCCCTTACAAAGATATTTCTAGCATTAAAATTTAAAAAAAAATTATGGCGAGTACTTTGGACCTCCTTTTTGTGCAGAGTATTCCATACCACCCCCCCTTACAAAAATCCTAGGGTGCGCCCCCCCCCTCACAAAAATCCTGGATCCGCCCCTGATTTCGACTGGATCCAGTAAAAATGCTGTTCTAGCCGATTTCTACATTCGGTTTTGTCTTCGAAAACTGTATCGCTAAAATCAGCTGTATCTGTATCCGGTGGCACATGTATTGTACCGGTAATGGATATGTTCAAACGATACGCTTATTGCGCTGGAAGCAGTCTTCAGATCGTCAGCATTGAACTTCTTCATTGATATTCTTCAGCATTGATCTTCTTATTAGTGAATTCCAGTGTCCAGAAATGGAAGATATTAATTGTGAAAATTTAATTTCTCTAATATATGAGAGACCCTCCTTGTGGGACAAGACTTAAGATTAATATAAAAATAAAGAAAGAAAATAATCAGCGCGGCGAGAAATGTGTGGAATATTGAAGAATTTGCGTACTTTAATCAAAATTTAAGAGAAACCTTCAGTTAGTAACTTATTTTAAAAAATCTTACACAAATAAAAAGAATCCTGGACTGGAATAAATAAAACTGAACTGGAAGCGCAATGGAAGAAGGAGGAGAGCACAGCAATAAGCAGCAAAGCCGGACCGTGTGAAAATCACAGTACAGTTGACGCCGTACAGTAAAAAAATCATACCGCAAAAAAAAAACTGTATCTCTGAACGGGGCCTAAGCTGCTTACAACTTCATGATCGTTGCTATCAAAAAAGCCAAAACATATTTAGTCTTATTTCTAAACATAATCCGTACGAAGGACGGACACAATAGCTAGTTAGATCTAAATCAGATCACAAAACTGAAGAAATAATATTTGATCTCAAAGCTGTGGACAAAGAGAACAAATATGTTAAACTGCTTGGAATAGAATACACTTAGACCAAAAACTGAACTGGAGCAAGCATATTGAAATTCTCTGTAGGAAACTTGCCCATAATATATTTTTTCTCTACAAGTTGAATGATAATAATGTTTTACAAGTAATGAATTAATGCTTCTTTCATAATTTGCCTTTTTCCACTCGCACCTATTATATGGGAATTTTTTATGGGGAAACGCATCTGATGCAGAACGTGTGCTCAAATGGCAGAAGAGAGCAATAAGATGTATGTTAGGCCTGCAACAGATGGTATCATGTAGAGAACATTTTATTAAGTTAAACATCATTACTGCCCCTGGACTATACATCCTCTACAGCCTAATATTTGTCAAAGAAAATCTCCCCACTCTACCCCAAAGACTTACAATACATTCCCATGATACTAGAAATAGCAAAAGATTGATATTCACTACTTGACTTTCCAAGACACACAATAGCCACATTCATCTAAGCCTGGACCTATTTAATAAATTAGACCCTAGTTCCCACACTGTCCCTTTAAATAAATTCAAAATGATATTATAACAATGGTTCAAAAACAAAGCCTTTTACTCTATTGAAGAGTTAATCGATAGCTCAGATATAGAGAATTTGAAATTCTCATAAAAATAAATGTTTATAGTTGTAAGTACAGAATAATTAATATTTATATTGACTGCACTTTATATATAAGTAGCTAGTAGGTTGTTAGAATAAAATAAGCAATATACTTTAGTTGTACTATCACACTGCACTTCTATCCCATCTCTGACTTATCACTCTCTCTTCATCATCCATCAGAACATCATAAATAAAAAAGTCTGTATTTTCACTCACCCCCTCACCATCACCTAGGCTTAAAATACTTGTTCAAAGTTGCCTTTGTAAATAAATAAATTCCAATGTATTATAGATTGCTTTTGCATCTATGATTGTTATTGAGTATTTATGTTCTACTGTGAAAGCACCCTTAGTGAGAAATCAAACAGATGCTGTGGAATGATGTAGGCCGTGTGAATACCACCATTCTACAACATGTGTTTGATTTCGCATCCGTGATTATTGTCGAGCATTTATGCTGCACTGTGCAAGTACCCTTAGTAATTTAAGAGAACCTCAACACAATCATCCACATGCATAAAATAGACTAGTAGATAGTACCATGGAACTATGAATTAATCATATGAATGATACTATTCACATAGAGCTATAGATATACAACATTTATGTAATATATATTATTTTATAGTTTTCCCCAATCTTTGAGTAATTTACCACATGCTCCCGCATCAACAAGTTTCGAACTATTTTGTTTATAAATTAATAATAATTATAAATAGATTTGTAAGCATTAATCTGAATTAACAACCCAACAAGAGCAATTGTGATGTAAAGGTGAGTATACTGAGTGAGGATACTTCCAACACAGACCAAGACAGCAGAAAGAGAGGTCCAATGCTCTATCGCTTACAATTCACCCCCACCACATAGCAGCATTTACTCCGTTTCTCAAAACGACAACAGAAAAGTGACAATGCGCATTCTACTGTCATCCGACTCTCCTCTCTTCCTCACATCCTCTTGACTACAATTCAGAACATCTGTGGTGGTGGGAGAATGCTTCCCCTATTCCATGCTGGAAGTATTTTATCACGGACTTTAAAGTCTTTACTCTTAACAAAGTCACTGAAGTATGATCATGTAGTTTCCTTCAAACATTATAGACTGCAAAAAAATTGTAGATACTTTTGAGATAGTTGTAGTTTTACTACTCATGACTAGTCAGACTTTTTAGATTTCATATGGAGTCAGTCAGCCTAGCCAGCCTTTGAGGAGTCTTGCTAATGCCATTAAAGATATGACATAAAGAACAACGTTTTGATCATCTACCAGAGATCTGACTTACATAATTCACATTTCAGGTTTTAAGCAAAAAATTTTTTTGGAGTAAGAAGCCCACATAGGTCTGAGGCCTGTGCGTGGGTAATGAATTGGATAATGGTGACTGATGAGCTGGACCTACAGTTTTAGGTGAGTTCCGAACCACCGGAAAGTGATTTTACAGCAGAGAACAATCTTTTTTGCTGACAAATCCAATCGGTCACCGTTACAAAGGTGGCTCAGAAGTTTCGTAGCTTACCTCTGATTGAACAGATTAATGCTATGGCACTCGGCTATCACTTCCCCAATAATATGATATGCATAACTATCATTCTCTGTAAGATTATCAGTACTTTATTATGGATATGATCCCAATTCTAGGAACCCACCTGAAATTGTAGAACCAACATATTTCCCATAATTTGGTCTAAACGTCGAGGTGGAACTAGCCCTCATGACAATAGGTCTCTCTACCAATAAAAGCCATAAACTTATTGTAGCACAAGGTACTGCAATAATTCAATATTTAATTTGATAGCAACCAATAGAGGTTTTATCCTAACATCAACAAACATCCATAGCCAACAATAATTTCTTGAAGTTCAAAATTTTTCAATTGGACATATTTCAACAGTTTTAGGACAATGCAATTATTCCATATGTGGAAAGACGAGCAGACAAAAGTACCATGGCAGTAGATTGACTGATAAAAGGAGTTATTTAAATATGGTTCTCGGGTGTTGTCAAAAATAATGACATATGGATGTAGGTCTATTCAAACTGGTATGATATATAGTAATATAGTATAATATAAAACTTATATAATGTTTTATTAAAGCTTAAAATGTCAATTAGACTGTTGTAACCTTCTCAAATCACGTCTGAAAATGAGAAAACATGATCATAATAGTCAACTAAACAAGTTCAAAAAATTGTAAACTCAATAAAATAAAAAACTAATAACATTTAATTACCATGTTTACTATACAATATAATTATTCTTAAGGTAAATACACAGATAAGCTATTGTCTTTGTCTAAACTACTGTTAAATGAAAACAACACCTCACCAGTCTTTATTAGCACAGTCAATGCACTGCAATGTAGACAATACCAAGATCTTCACTCATGTCAAATTTTTCATATTAATACTTCATCTCACATTAGTTCATATTCTTCAAACACCCATATATCTTATTGGAGGTCCTCCAAACCGCTGAAAAAATAGTAATTTTATATTATCAATTTGAAAACTATTAAATTATTTCACTACTGTAACTGACTCATTCGCTTGATAAGGTATCATTACATAAAAAATAATCCAAATGCCCTTTTAACAAACTCCAAACACCTTTAAGCCTCGATTTCCAGTTATGCGGATTAGGACGAATTAACAGAACAGGACAGGACAGGACGAATAGAACAGGACAGGCACCACAATTGATGCTTTTGGCAAAGGTTCATTTACCAAAAGCTTTGTTTGCAGTTATACCCAATTTATAAATTGGGTATTTACCCGAGCCGTGGGTAAATACCCAAAAACTGGGTATTTATATTTTTTATTGAATTTAGAGAAGATTGTGTTGTCTTTTTGCAATTAATATCCTGTAAGGATTTTAAAATTATGATAAAATGTGTTTAACAATTTTTCACATGGGCCACACTAGGATTTTACTTCTGAGCTTGATTGACATAAATATCCAGGTCCTGGGTTTTCATGATTTCTTCGTTTTTTTGTGGGGATTATTGAAAATGACAAAAAGAGTTCCGTTTATAAAAGCAATAATTTTTACTTTAAAACATCACAGAATAATTATTATTTAGAGAGAGGAAAATTTGACCTAGTATGTGTAAACTAACACAAGAAAATAATAAAAACTCAGTCAGTAGGATGGTAAGATTCAATAATAATTTTAAAAGGATTTTTGTTCAAGATCTTTCGTTTAGTAACTTACTAAAATAAAACATAATTAAACTCATACAAAACATGAACTCTATGACACAAAACTTTAAAATTAAAATTAGACCAAAATACAGAAGGAATTTTTCAAAATAGGTTTATCCAGATTGGAGCTAAGAGGCAATATTCATCTACATTGGAAATTTTTATTACTTTTAATATTATCCCTACGAGTTTGGCCTACTTCCAATCCATTTTCTACAATAGAAATCATAACATAACTTAATAAAAGTAGAAGCATGTTCAATATTTTTCTAATGTGGTGCTGCCTTGATTTCATATCATAGGTAATTTTTAGTTTTGGGCATTTCAGGGTTGGATCACTGCACACCTGTCTACCCACTCACTCATACCACCCCACAAGTATTTTTTTGTGTGTTGAGTAGGCAACATACTGCAAACAAGGCCATGGTACACTAAACACGGACTATTAAGTGAAGTGTTCCCCGATCTGGTCCAATTTCCTTTGTCCCGTGTTCATGTTGTTAAAAACCATAGCTTTATGGGAGATCATCTAGACACCTAAAAAAGGTTATTATAGTCCGTACAAACATTAGCTTGCAGTACAGTTTTATGGCAACCCTTTTTCTTATCACAGTCTCAACAGTAGAATTACTCTTATTTACCTAGTTTCTTCTCTTTATGCCGATTTTATACACGAAAAATTCCTGTTTATTTAAAAACTTTGGGTAATATCTAAAAATAATTACCAAGTCATTGAAAATTGGTAAATAAGTCGTTATAGACTAACTCAATATATCATACAATGATAATAATAACTTATTCAGGGGCTAACAGCGATAAATCATGCTCGATTTCATAAATAACCAAAATACCCGGGTATTTATGAATTTTGGGTATCTACCTGAGTTTTAAATACTCGGGTATTTTACATCACTATTGTAGTGTATTCCAGTTCTGTTCATTTGTCAAAATCGGCGATGTTGGAAACCGAAGCTTTAAAGATATGGTTTCTAACAACACGGGATCAAATCAACATACTGCAAACAAGGCCATGGTAAACTACACATTTAAAACTGAATAATTCCATTTTTTATATAGTTGAGAAAGCATTTTAATCACTTAAGTGAACACGGAATATTAAGTGAAGTGTTCCCCGATCTGGTCCAATTTCCTTTGTCCCGTGTTCATGTTGTTAAAAACCATAGCTTAATGGGAGATCATCTAAACACCTAAAAAAGGTTATTATAGTCCGTACAAACATTAGCTTGCAGTACAGTTTTATGGCAACCCTTTTTCTTATCAGAATATGAGTGCGCTCTTGCCATTTTTCGTTTAAATGTTGTCTATCATATGCTATGTAAGTAAACGTGACCGCTCGTTGCTCGGCTGCTATGCAACACTGTACCCCATTAGCATAATATTGCTAGATAAGGTTTGCACGGACTATAGTTATAATCATTTGTAGTACAACTATTGCTGACTCATTCACTGGAAATGTTATTGAAACTTATGAGAATATGAAAGGGAAAATGTTTTAATTTCAACAATTAAATTGTCTTGGATAATTTTCTTGATAAAAGGGTTCGCGGAATATTTTTAATGGGGTATTAATAAAGAAAAGGAAGTTACGGTTCATAAAAAAACATCAAATACAAGATGAGTTATGTAAATTTCAATTTGGCACAAATGAGAAATATTAAAACCGAGTATTATTAGGAAGAAGTAAATTCTTCTAATGATCACATATCTTACTCCAACGACTTATCACTTGAGAATTCTTCCTCTGGAGATTCATTGAAGATCAAGTGTATGTAACAACTCTATTCTACAAGTATCAATCTATGCAGTTGCAGAAACTACGCTAAATAAGCTTGAACGAAGAAAAACGTTTTATTCAGAGTCGTGTTTCAGAAGGAACTTCTCAAGCGTATTACTCACATCAAAATTAAGAAAAGTTCATGGAAAATAGGTCTGGAAGCGCACAATAGAAATAGATAAATGACAGGATTTGGCAGCTACCCCTGCCAGTTTGGCGGCTCTGGTAGCGCAGCTGGTTGGAGTGCTTGTCTGTGATAAGATAAGGGGCTGTAGCCAAAGTCCATTACTATCATTAGTATTTTATTATTAGTCTATTATCATTGGACCTAATAGTCAATTATTATTATTATCATTATTATTATTGTTATCATCATCATTATTATTATTATTATTATCATTATTATTATTATTATTATTATTATTATTATTATTATTATTATTATTATTATTATTGGTCGCGCCAGTCGGTAATAGTTCTTAGTTCATTTTATAGCATGATTTATCCTGTAGGGTTGTTCGATAGATAGGAGCTTCCCCCCCCCCCCACACCACTCGGGAGGGAGTCAGTACTGTTTGACCAGCGAAAGAAAGTCCCCGGCGAACTGGAGCAATATTAGGCTCGACTAGCTATTTCATTCTTTGCTACAAACATCAGCCATAAAATAAAAAGTATCTCCAATAACTTCAGAAATATCGAATTAAGGATGTAAAAAAGGTCAGGAATCGTTTTTGTTCAGTAACATTTTTTGATAAATACACTCATTTTGGAGATAAATTCAATTTTTGTCAAAATAAGTATTTTCATTGAAACCCCATAATTTTTTGTTTACAACTCTCCTGTTTAATAACTACTGAACGGAATTATTTTTTTTTGGCATGCATATTCCTTGATGCTTCTTTGAACTGATGTTATGGATATTTTTTCGAGAAAGTTTTGGTTTTTCTAATAATGGGTAATTTCTTGGATCAAGTTCGTGAATTTTAATTGTAAAACATGAAAAAGTTGTTGATCGACAAACTTTTTTCTCATTGGAATAAACCTAACACATGTATCGTATGAAAGAACAATAACATTCCAAATTTATTTTTCTTGAAAGAATCACTAAGATTGAGTAATGTATTTATCAAAAAATGTTACTGAACAAAAACGATTCCTGACCTTTTTTACATCCTTAATTCGATATTTCTGAAGTTATTGGAGATACTTTTTATTTTATGGCTGATGTTTGTAGCAAAGAATGAAATAGCTAGTCGAGCCTAATATTGCTCCAGTTCGCCGGGGACTTTCTTTCGCTGGTCAAACAGTACTGACTCCCTCCCGAGTGGTGTGGGGGGGGGGGAAGCTCCTATCTATCGAACAACCCTACAGGATAAATCATGCTATAAAATGAACTAAGTACTATTACCGACTGGCGCGACCAATAATAATAATGATGATGATGATAATAATAATGATACTAATAATAATTGACTATTAGGTCCAATGATAATAGACTAATAATAAAATACTACTGATAGTAATGGACTTCCGTTCAGTAGTTATTAAACAGGAGAGTTGCAAACAAAAAATTACGGGGTATCAATGAAAATACTTATTTTGACAAAAATTGAATTTATCTCCAAAATGAGTGTATTTATCAAAAAATGTTACTGAACAAAAACGATTCCTGACCTTTTTTACATCCTTAATTCGATATTTCTGGAGTTATTGGAGATACTTTTTATTTTATGGCTGATGTTTGTAGTATTAATCGCAATCTTTTAATGATCCAGGATCTAGGCTCTAGGGTGATTATCTGAGTGAATGTAAAGTAGTGCTAGACTAATAAAACGAGTCTGCTTTTTCTGCCATGGTAGTCCTCAGCCATGTATTGATAGCCTGCACAATCCAGAAAACTTTTCAAAACTGGCATTATTTTTAGACCAAGTACTGAAGTACACAATAATTTGCAATAGAAAATCAATTGTTGGTTAGGTATTGCTGTCTCATTTTCTTCCCTTGTCAGCAACTTTGAAAATTCTCCTTCATTTTCTTCTACTTTTTATTTTATCCTCATTTTTTCTTTCAAGTATTTTTTCATTTTTATCTCTATCCTTTCTATCCTTTTACATATTGTCATCTCTTTTCCACTTCTCCACTGTTTTTTATTATTTCCATTCGTTAAGAATTATTTTTCCTTTTCCCTTCTTTTTTCTCTTTTCCTTCCTCTTTTTTCTTCTGTTTGAGGGGGGGGGGGAAGGTCCACTGCGTATACAAGAGGTCACTAATAATTAGATGATTGGAATATTTCATCTGCTTTCTTTTTTCACACAAAAAAAGTAAAATCTTATAAAACAAAAAAAAAAAAAATGTAACAGCCACCCTTCGGGGGAATTGACCTGCCAATTAAAAGAAAATCATCCACTATGGGGCAATGTAAGCTGATGAATCCATCAAAATAGCAAGTATCTACATATTGCAAGTTGTTTAGGAATGTTGTTCTAACATGTTTAATGTAGTTGGATTAGTAGAGGCCAGTTTAGTAATTCAAGCTATTAAATTTTACTTGGGGATCTTGTACTTGAGAAAATCGTTTAAAACATTATTTTTAAACCCAGGGAGTTCTGAGCACTTTCTAAAAGTCTCTTTGGTAAGCTATCATCAATATCATCTGGAATAATTGCAGTAATCGAAGGTGTTAAAGGGCTATTTCACACAATTTGAGGTTTACTTATATTAAAAAAGGCATAGTTGGCTTTGTAATCATATTCATGTTCACAATAAATCAAAGATAGCTTGAGACTGAACAGTTGCTTGCAAAAATGCATTATACTTGTTTAAATTACCTAATTCAAGTTTTCACAACCTTGAACAAAAAATATATAAGGTCAAATAAATTGAACTAATGGTATGGAGAATCACAGTACAATAGCAAAACACACACTATGTACAAATTGGCATTTGATTATTTTATTGCAAAAATTTATTGACTAATTGTTCCCAGCTACACATCGAATTATTATTGTTTCCTTGTTAGCCAATTTAATTATGCACTCGTAACAAAAGTATTTCAAAATACGTGTTACAATCAATTTTTTCATTTTCCCGACCAAATTAAAAAAAAATTCAAAATTCCCGACCTTTTCCCGGTTTTTCCCGACCAGTAGACACCCTGGAAATATCTCAATAATTTCGCTAGTTATATACACTTGATGCATGCTTTATTCGAACTTCCATCTCCTTGTTGCATGAAAACTTTTCGAATAACAACGTAAATGGACGCCCTAGAGATTTGTAATTGAGTAAATTGATACCATAGAAATAGTTGTCAACTTCAGCTATGTCTATTATTGTAACGAACACTCGCCCAACTTGAACTTACTACAAAATAACATCTCTAAAAAGTATTGCTTCGATCAATGAATTTTTACAAATCTTCAAAGTCGTTTGAATCATTCTGTATAAATTACAATATGCTGCCAATATACACTGCACTCATGACATGAGAGTCAACTTACCTGACAAGTTTCTGGTCAATGTCATTTTCTTCCCTCAAGACTAAAAAGTAAAGGAGGAACACACCAATACTTAAACTGACTATAACAGGCTGACTTTCTGGCATTTCCTCTTCAACTCCTCGCCAAGTAAATTCAGCTTTCCAATCGGCTGCCTTGCTAGAGGTGAATTTCACAGGCTCATCATTTACCACTTCTTCTTCTTCATTATTCAGTTTGCTTTTGACCTTGTCTGTCGAATGGACAGTACTAAGTGACCGACAGACAAGGCAGGATAATGCCCTGTAGAGAGAAAAAAGCATTGGAATGATATTATAAAGAACAACAACAGAGAATAACATTATGGAATGAGTTCGGAATAATAAGTAACTCTCATTAAAAAACACATTTAAATTGATAAGGAAAACATTATCAAGAGGAAGTGATCAAAACAGCAGGAAAAAATCAGAGAATGAACTATAAATTCATTAAAATTATAAAAATGTTCAAGTTTAATTGAGATTAAAAATGAAGTGACGGTTGAAACTAGAGTATCTCACATGTAAATAATCCAAGTAGTTGACAACATCTGTATTATTCATTGAAAGTCTAATTTCTTCAAATTCAATCATGTTAATATACCGTACTTCATTGGGGATTAGAGATAGATTTTTCAACTTTTTATTGTAAACGACTTGCAGTCAATTTTAATAGTGAATAAATAATATTTCTACTCACTTTATTTTTTATTAACTCGAGACTCAATGACTCAAAAACGTTTGGCCAAAAGTGAGTAGGAATATTATTTATTCACAATTAAAATTGACTACAAGTCGTTGAATTTACAATAAAAACTAATATTAACAACGCAAATCGTTATGGAACAAGAAATCAAAGAATATATTTTTTGTTTTTTTTACAGGATACGGCAGCAAAATTTCTTTTTTCAAAACTTGTTAACATGAACCTTCGAAGGACCATACAAGATTTGAACTCAATATCCAGGAAGAAATCGCCAATATAACGCGTACTACGCTGGCAAGAGTCCTGACAAACGCCAGAAATTGGTGTAAGTTATTCGGAAAATACAAGTTTAGTTCTACTCGGTTTTGATCTTCAAAACCGAGTAGAACTAAACTTTAGATAAGCGCCTAGATTTAAAAAATGGAATAAAGACTTTCTGAACTATGTAACGTAATGGGTTTTATCGAGGTTTAGAAAAAGGAAATTATGCTGCCGACCCTGTTTTAAAAAAATTAATTGGATTAAAATATTGAAAATTATTAATTATTAAAATGAAAAATTTCAATAAAATTACAAGAAAAGGATCTATCTACACTGATGAAAATTTAGAAAAAGAATTATGACTACTTACGAATAGGAAGATCGCATAAAATGCTTTTGAGACCCATTCGTTCCGAAAGTGGCGATAGAATGAGTACTAAGTCTGATACCAGCAAGTGGTAAATGGGACTTGAAAAATGCTCTAAGAGCAGACATTTTTCTAATACACCTGGAATTAGAAATTTGTAAGTCATGAGGGAAACATGAGATACATGGAAACAGAGGAACAAAGTAGTATTGCACTTATAAAACAAGTTTTACCTTTATGAACTTATGAATTGCTTCAAATGATGTTATGATGATTGTTTCTAGGTTAGGTTTTGTGTTTTTAACGTAGAAACTCATTTATTTCTATGAAATAAATTTCTATAATAACATGTTTTCATCTTGGAGTTTTTCAAAGAGTTCTAGGAAAAATCACTTATTGCAATTGGAGGAAGTACCGAAAAATGAAATAGAATCTAGGGTCAAATCCCAATGGTTTATTGCTTGAACGCTAAACCAATTAAACAATGATGAATACTACTAAGAATTAATATTTTCAATACTTGAAACTCATATTTTCAGCAACTTTAATGAAATTCAATGATAATATTACTAAAGAGACCACGATGAAATAAATATTAGTTCATGAATTTAGTAACTTGGTTCAATATCATATCAAAAGAAGGGAAGAAATTAATCTGTGCCTTTAACACACAATTGCAGGTTGAAACCGTTGATATTAAGGTGAATACAATAGGGATAAATTATTATTAAATTAGCTTGACAATATAAAGTTATGTAAGATTGAATTGAATTGAAGTTGAAACTTTTGCGATGAACAAGATAATTAGTACCAAATGTTTGAAAATATCGAATATTGTGATAAAGTCCTGAATTACCTTCCTCTTCACCAATACCAGCAGGGCCGGATGGGTTGCGTCAAGAGATAAATTACACACAAAATCACAGAGACAAATCACCAACTAAATGACCAAGATGGCACCACAGATCAAACAAGGTCTGTCATATTGTCTTCAAAAAATTTACGTATCCCATAAAAGGGCTTTTTCTTAAGCCAGCACTTCAATTTTGAACAAAATGTGGGTGTATTCAAATTAGTCAACTCCTCAGGTAGTTTATTAAATATGCGTAAGGCCAAACTAGGAAAAGCATCTCTGGTCCTTGTCAAGCGGCAGTAAGGCACTTAGCGGCAGTAAGACAGTCTAGTTCATAGATACATCATTAATTGATTTAAACATTTCACATACACGATAATAAACCTTACCTTAAAATAAAGTCCTCAGTAGAAAATTAACAGTTAAACAACAGGGAAAAATAAAATTTCAAGTTGCGATTGCGTGTGCATTTAATTATGATTTTAGATACATTAATGATACATCATTAATTGATTTAGTCATTTGACATGAATGATAATCTTACCTTAAAATTAAGTCCTCAGTAGAAAATTAACAGTTCATTTGAACAGAGAAAAATGAAATTTCAAGTTAGTGGTTGCGTGTGCGTTCTACTTCTTCTGCAGTCTGTAGCCGAATTAGAATCAGCTGTTGAGTGTTGTGGGAGAGATTAGTGTAGTGTGGTAGAGTTGTACTTCTCAAAGAGTCTCTATAATAATAATATATAGTGATATGTTCAAGAGTTTTTGATATAGAAAATTGATTTTTTGATAATTGAAAATATTTTACAATATTGATATTGAAAAAATAGGATTTGATAAACATTTTTTGATATGTTTGATTTTTCAGTACTACCTTTGTGAGACAAAAGTTCAGTTAGTCTATCTACTTACTTCATCTGTGTGCGAAATTTTACCCGGTTCTCGGTTGTCCCGCAATGTGGAAATTAGGAAATTTAGCGCGCGTTCAAGATAATTGCAAGAAGAACTTAACAAAAGTCAAACAATATTTAAATTGATTCTTCTCAAACTTGTTTTTAAATTCTTTTATAATGCCTAATTTGACAGAAATGTGTGAAAAATTCTTCAAATGTCGGGATTTCTATGAGATTCTTCAAATCTCTAGAACTGCATCAGAGAAAGAAGGTGAGAATTAGGTTAGGCCAAACTACTTGTCCTTTCTTGATTTTTAATAGTATAATTATTATTTACTGGATCATATTTATAACTTTCGAATAAATATCGGTTGAAGCCAATATCATTTCACATAGGATACATTAAGTGCTAGCATTATATATTGAATCACATACAATGGCATCATTAAAATAGTATTCCTGTAACCTACCCTAACTTGTTGATTGTAAAAAGTCACATCCAATTTTGTTACATGATGGTCTAGTTTTTCAGTAGTATTATTAAAGTATGTATTTCTTACATTTAAAAATTCTATCAAAATTTGAATGTTATATTTTACAACATTCACAATGTGAGACAGATTTGTATACAATCTTCCAGTTAAGGTACCTATTCAAACTTTTCATGGCAAAGTAAATTATTCGTACTTGACACTTCTTGAGGTACGATAAACCATACAAATCAATGAAAAATTCACTTCTGTATTTTTATTAGCGATTTATTATTGTTTGTTTGCCCCTTGTCAAAGATTTTAAAACTAAAAAAAAAACGGGAGTTTACTGTCAGGTACCAGCATTGTGTGATGATGCTCTTACAAAAAAGTGAAATCAATTGTCACACACGAAATGTGAGTGTTTATTTCCACATCAAAGTGTTATTCAATTTATTTGTGTGAGGAAGATGGATCCATACCAACAAAGAATTCTTTGCTTTTATTTTCAGTTCGTAAAGCTTATCACAAACTATCTCTGCAAGTACATCCTGATCGTGTTAGTGATGACGAGAAGCTTGATGCCACTGAACGTTTCAAAGTATTGGGAAAAATTCATTCGATTCTCAGCGACTCTGAAAAGCGAGCAATCTACAATAGTACAGGTTTGTGCAAGTAATTAGTGAATCTTGTGCTTTTGGGTTGAAAATACTTAATCTACTCAAATACCTCTATGATTAATTTATTCTACTGCCTGGATCAATTCAATAAAATCGTGTATTTATTCATTCAATTATATTATTCATCGTAACGTCAACATTTTTAATATATTGTGATATCATTCATCAGTGCTAGTTATAATGTTTTCGTGTGTACAGGCAAATGGGAAGAGGATGATGACACCGACGACATTGAAACCAAAGATTGGGGTGCCTACTGGAGAAGTCTGTTCAGAGAAATAACCATAGAAGAAATTAACAGTTACGAGAAAAAATACAAAGGTAGGTATCATGTTTATTATATTCATAATATTATTATATTATATAAATATTCAAAATCTTTGTTTCTTCAACTAATAAATAACGAGTCCTCTAGCTTACTGGTTTAAATTGTTAGGTTATTTTAAATAAATTATGAATTGTTAGCTTGATTGCATAGTATCAATTCCCGATAATAATCATAATTGCGATAGTAATGTTGTTTTCATGCTGCTTCAATCTATTATATGCCATTCCCCAGCATGTCATTCCACATAGATGACCATAATCAATTTTGGATGCTTCACTGTGCAAGCATCATAATGCTATTATTTACAGAGCATCCCCTGGCGAGGATCTCTTAAATCGTTCTATGATTCTATCTGTCTGTAATTAATTCAAGGAGTATTCTTTTCAATGCCCATATGTCCGGAAGAGCACGTACCTCCGTACAACGCCCATTTTCTGTTTTATCTATATAAATAAAATTAGAGTTTTGTCTGTACATTTATCAGAATTGTATATTTTTTTGGGTTATTTTTACGTTTTATACATTAAATAAGCCGAAAATAGTCTTATCTCACTTTCTGTCTGTCTGTCACGGCCGCAAAGGTATTTTTCGCGGCCTTCTCCTCAAAAACGAGAGCATCGATCGGGATTTTAGTTATTGAACAGTATTGAAAACATTATTGACAATGTCTTTAGCTACAAAAAACTAAATTAACTTTTTTTTTAACAGAGTAATAAACGTTTGAAAACCAAGTACTGTGCGATTTTGGATACATTTTACGCGGCCTTCTCCTCAAAAACGAGAGCATCGATCGGGATTTTAGTTATTGAACAGTATTGAAAACATTATTGACAATGTCTTTAGCTATAAAAAACTAAATTAACTTTTTTTTCAACAGAATAATAAACGTTTAAAAACCAAGTATTGTGCGATTTTGGATACATTTCTTCCAAGTTTTATTACCACATAAGAATAAGAACAAATCACGTAATTTATCATGATATCAATCAGCTGTTCTCAAATATAAATGGTGGGCCCTTCGCGGCGTTATTTACGCTGTCTGCAGACTTGTGTAGTCGGAGCATTGCAGTCTTTTAGGAAACATATGTCTGGTGAATTAAAGCTCATCTTATGTTTTATCAATTATTTCTTTGTTGAAAAAAAAACAAAATTTTCTAATTTCAATTTATCAAAACAAAAATTAACATTTTAGGAAGGTGCCGTTTGTGCTAGGCTCTTGGGAATTCGCCAGGTAGCACTATTATTACCACATGAGAACAACAACAAATCACGTAATTCATGATGATTTATCAATCAGCTGTTCTCAAATATTCTCTCTGATAACTGCCACTGAGCTGTTTACGTCCTAAGTTGTTAACTAAGCTGCTAACAACTTCATGATCGTTGCTATCAAAAAAGCCGAAACATATTTAGTCGTATTTCTAAACATAATCCGTACGAAGGACGGGTAGCTGCTAGTTACTGTACTAAAATAATAAATCAAGATTTAAATGTACTTACAATATGAAATGTTAGACTAACTTATATTATTTTTAACTGACTTCCAAACAGGAGGAGGTTCTCAATTCGACCTGTTTTTTACATCAATTACTCTAGCACTATTGAACCGATTTCGATAAAAACAATAACACGATCATTGTATCATATGGAGCGCTTCACACCTACCCGATTTTCGAAATGTAATTATGCCATGTAAACGGCATCCGTTAAGCTGGGCATTCACGTTCCAACTTGCAGTACCACTTGCAGTACTGCTAGATGGATAGTCGACTCCACTCACGTTCCTACTTACAATCCAACTTTATTCCTAATCAGCTGTGAACGTCGCTCTTGAGCCGAAAAATGTAACCGAAGTTGCCCGATGTTGCCCGAACTTACCCGAAGGTCATGCACTGACTGAGATAAGATGGACGACTTTGATCCGACTGCCCCACACACGCTCCAACACCGTCGACATTCGTAAGTCGTCCATCTACAATTCCAACCATCCAACAAGCCCATTCACGATCCGTTTTCGGATCCAACCTTGAAGGTTGGACTGCAAGTGGTACTGCAAATCGGAACGTGAATGCCCAGCTTAACCCAAAGAAATTTAATTAAAAAAAAAAAAAAATAGTTGAACAATATTCTTCAAATTATTTTGTAATTTTTCAGTGTAAGTAGGCCATTTCACTTTTAAGAAGCCTTTCGCTATTATAATTTTCGTAATCTACGTTAAATAAAGAGTTGTATAATTTTACTTAGTTTATCTTATAGGTAGATTTTTAGTTTATATGCTATATTCATCAGAAATGATTTGCTAATTTGATAAATATTTCATAATATAGGCTATAAGAAATGTCTCATGTTTTCAAAGCTTGAAATAATACAAATTTTAAAACAAAAAAGAAACCGACTTCAATGAGATGCTCAAAAGTTTGATACTCACTCAAAAAAAGTTTAAAATAAAGTAGGCTATTTACTTTAAACTGGGAAAATTTTAAATTAATACAAGTAATAGTTTGAAGTCGGCGCCAAATGTTTTATGAATTTTTACGAAATTCTTTGTTATATTTTAGAAGTTTATGGAGAATTTGGAAGAGAAATTGGGCCCGAGGGCTATCATCTATGAATCTTATTCCAATTGCATATGATGGAGAAACTCATTTAAAAAATCATAATGTTCATATAGAACAAAGGCCTAAGATCCTTACTTTTTTCCCTTTTGAATATACTTTTCTGGAAGCAAATTTCGAAAATCTTTACACATACATCACTGCGCATTCATAAAAAAAGATCCATATAAAATTTTATTGAATTTGGTCCACGTGTGTAGTCTTAAATGCGTTACAACCAGACAGACAGACAAATGCAAAACAGTCGACTTGAAACAGAGACCTCGCTTCGTTCGGTCAATAAATCTTTATATAAAGATTTATTGTTGTATTTTTCAGCTATATTTCAACTGATTTTTTTCTCTTATTGATTAGTTGTATATTCATTATACTGTATTTTGTAATGGACATATTTTTGTTGAGGAAGCAAATAATGGGAGGTCCCATAGCTATCTCAATAACATAGATTATGAATTCCAAGCATATGTTTTAATAAAATAGTGTAACATGAGTTGAGTATATCACATATTGTTAGATACATATAATTTATAGTTTGGATAATTTATAGTTTGGATAATTTATAGTTTATAATTTACAGTTTCAACCTATAACTTATATATATATATAACGGCCTATGATAGTAGCCATTTCCTTTCTTATCAAAATCTCGAGATCATGATCTTGAAATTCTGGTAAGAAAGAAAATGGCCGCTATATATGTATCTAACAACATGTGATGTACACAACTTATGCTACACTTTTAAGCTGGGCATTCACGTTCCGATTTGCAGTACGACTAGTAGTTCTGCTAGTTGGATAGTCGACTCCACTCACGCAATCCAACTTTATTCCTAGTCAGCTGTGAACGTCGCTCTCAAGCCGAAAAATGTAACCGAACTTGCCCGAAGGTCAAGCACTGACTGAGGTAAGTTGATCCGACTCCCCCACACACGCTCCAACACCGTCGACAGTCGTCCATCTACGCTTCCAGCTATCCAACAAGCCCATTCACGTTCCAATATCGGATCCAACCTTGGAGGTTGGACCACAAGTCGTTCTGCAAATTGGAACGTGAATGCCCAGCTTTAGGCAACTGCGATCTATGTTACTTTGGGATCAATGTTATTAATATATCTATGAAGTTCTCCCGTATGGTTCCATATGTTTTTATCTGAAATAAATGTTTAAATTTCGATGTATCTACATTCGGGCCTATGGAAGGAAGATGATGGTTGTACCAGCCTCAAGTATTGTAAGTTTCCTTTAAAAATTTGGTTTTTGAATCCAGATTTGGACCAGACCAGAAGTTAGGGCCCGTCTAGTGTTTAAAATCGGTAGAGTTGTGTAAAGACGGTCTGTCCTTCAAAATCTTCAAGAGTGGTAGAACCAAAGACAGCAGACTGGGGGCTTGCTTATCACCATCGCGAAGTGCTTTGATCATTTTCTCTAGTAAAAGAGTGAAAAACATAAAATTTGAGATATTTTAATTTTTATAGATGCTGTATTCTACTTGCTCTTCTGTTTCCTTACAAACTTGAATTTCTTTTACTATAACATTGAAGGTTTTCATAAACAAACTAATTTTAAAATTGCATAAATTAACTAAAATTATTAAAATATGTGATAAAATGCTTAAATTTTATGCTAGGAGGAAACTTCAAGCTGCCAAGTACTCAGGAAAATAAAAGGAATCCTTGTGTATTGTATTTGTATTGCTACGGCCAGGTGACAAGTTGTTTATGTAAAAATCAGCTGGTAATAGCAAATATAATGTTTGCAATGTTTGAAAGCTTCAGAAGGTTTTCCAATAGAAGTATAAATAGTTGAGTTCGTGTTAAGCAGTTCAAGTGTTAATTTTCCAAAAGTTATTCTTTAATAAAATCCATGTTTAAAACGCCTCTGACTGTTTTATTTACGTAAATTCACAACAATTGGTGTCAGAAGTGGGATAAGTGCATTTGAGGTGGGTTTATCTATTCGAAAAGTGATTTTATTAGTGTTTTTCAACTATTCATTTGTTCATCCATTTTTTTGTGTTTACTTTTAACAGTTATACTGGTTTGAGATTTAAAATGGCTGGAAAAGGTTTAAAACTTTCATGTTTGAAAGTGAGTGAATTAAAACAAGAATTAGAAGAACGAGATCTTGAAATAAGTGGTAATAAAGCTATTCTGCAAGAACGACTTCGTGTGGCATTGGTTGAGGAAGGTTTGGATCCAGACATATTCCTCTTTGAAACCCCATATGGTGAGTTAAAGTCAGCTTTGGAAAGAAAATTAGAAGAGAACAGAGATATATTTGAGGAAAAATTGCAGGAAAATCATAATTTCTTAAGAAATGAAATAAAAAACATGGAAGATAAATTTGAGAAAAATCATAATTTTGTAAGAAATGAAATGAAAGACATGGAAGAGAAAATGAAAAACATGGAAGATAAATTTGAAAAGAAGTTTGAAAAACTACAGGAACACAATAATGGCATTGAAAGATCAATCTCTATGGTTGATGTTGCCTCTGTTAATCAAATTAGAGAAGACACTTCTGTAAGTTATCAAAAAGCACCTATCATCCTGCCAAGTCATCCAATTGGGCTACCCACTTTTGATGGAAAGATGCCATGGGAAGATTACCGTTCCTTGCTTGAGACAGCTGCTGACATACATGGCTGGACACCTGCAGTGAAAGCTGCAATGCTTAGCCTGTCACTCCGTGGAGATGCATTAGCAGTTCTCCAAACAATCCCTATGGCTGATAGGCAGAACTTCGATGTGCTTCTGAGACACATAGAAATGAGGTTTGGCCATCAACACATGGATCAACTTTACCGTTCACAACTCAAGAATAGGATCCAGAAGCCAAACGAATCACTCCAAGAGTTCAAAAGTGATATTGCCCACCTGGTAAGAAAAGCCTACCCATCTGTGGATGATAGAGTATATGAGATTCTAGCCATTGAGAGGTTCCTGGATGGTCTTTGGGAACCTGAAACTCAACAAGCTATTAAATTGGCTCGCCCTCAGACACTCAGTGAGGCCCTCACCCAGGCTTTGGAATTCGAAGCAGTACGACAATCAGTGAAGGGTAATGCCCGAGTCCGGGCTGTTGAAGCAAAGGGTAGTAGTGATGAGTCTCTGGAAGAATTGGTGAAGAAAGTCATAGAAAAGTTAAGAACAGGAAGGAGGGAGATACGTTGCTGGCGCTGTGGAGAGAGAGGGCACCTGCGTAATAAGTGCCCAAATAAATCAACCACTGAGAAGAATCAGGAAAACTAAAGAGGGTTGATGTGAAGGGGCAACCATCAACCTGTAGACAGAAGACCCTCTCCCCATGTACAAAACCAGTCATTGCAATGTTATCTGATAAACCCCACAGTCTTTACATTAATGGAATGGTGAATGGAAGCTCCTATAAATTACTTATAGATACTGGAGCCACTAAGACAATAATAAACTCCAAAACAGTAGCTAACCAGCAAGATATCTCACCAACAACCTGGAAGCTGAAAACTGCTACAGGTGGGCCTGTGAGTGTCTGTGGAGAGATGATTGCCACCTTCAAGATTGGTAAGGCCTGTTTTAAACATTGTGTACTTGTGGCAGAGATTAGTGAAGAAGTCATACTAGGCTTGGATTTTCTTTCTACTTTTGGCCTAGAGTTGGATCTTAGAAGGAAGACATTGACCATTGGTGGAGATGAAGTTGTTCTACACTCTGGAAAAGACTGTACAGCCCAAATACAACTGCTGAAAGAAATCACAATACCAGCAAGGAGCCAGATTGTGACTCATGCTACGACAAAGGAGGATGTCCCTGTGGGGATTAATGTGTTGCTAGAGCCAGAAATCCATGAGGAGGAGCTTGGTCATGGTGTCCTAGTGGCTAGGACACTTTTTCTTACTAGCCAAGAATTCCCTGTCCTCTTGATGAATGTGAATGATTATGAAGTTACTTTGAAGAGAAGTAGTACTTTGGGACATTGCTCACCAGTCACATCTGTCATACAACAAATGCAGACAACTCAACCACAGAAGAAGTGTCTCCCAGAGAAGCTGAAGGCCTTTGTTGAAGTATCCTGTCAAGATCTAGTCAAAGAACAACAAAATGAAGTAAAGGACCTCATAACTAATTATCAGGATATTTTTGATATAGGAGAGGGCCCAAAAGGCAGAACCAACATAGTTGAGCATGCAATAGATACTGGAAATGCCAAACCCATCCGCCAGAACCCTAGAAGGTTACCTCTGGCTAAAAGAGAGGAAGCTAGAAAAATAATTAAGGAAATGGAAAATGAAGGTATAATTGAACCATCCAATAGCCCTTGGATTTCACCAGTGGTGCTTGTAAAAAAAAAGGATAATACACTCCGGTTCTGTGTGGACTATCGTCTTCTGAATGACGTCACCAAAAAAGACAGTTACCCTCTACCTCGAATTGATGACACACTGGATAGCCTGGAAGGTTGCAAGTTGTTTTCGACTCTGGACCTGAAAAGTGGATACTGGCAAGTTGGACTTGAACCTAAGGACAAAGAAAAGACTGCATTTTCAATCGGAGAAGGTCTTTGGCAATTCACTGTGATGCCATTTGGCTTGTGTAATGCTCCAGCAACCTTTGAAAGATTAATGGAGAATGTGTTGAGGGGACTGTCATGGGAAACTTGCCTGGTCTACCTGGATGACATCATTGTCTTGGGAAAGTCTTTCCAACATCAGCTGGAAAACTTGAAGCAAGTATTTGAAAGACTAAGACAAGCTAACCTGAAGCTCAACCCAAAGAAGTGCCATCTGTTTAAAAGACAGGTTAATTACCTAGGGCATGTGGTATCTGATAAAGGTGTGTCTATGGATCCTGAGAAGGTAACAGCCATAACCAAGTGGCCAGTGCCCAAAGACAAATCAGAAGTGCGGAGTTTCCTTGGCCTTTGCACATATTATCGACGGTTTGTGATGGGATTCTCTGGTATAGCAAAACCCCTCATCAAGCTGACAGAGGAGAAACAGAGTTTTCTCTGGGACAAAAATTGCCAGCAGGCCTTCAACAGACTAAAGGAGACACTTTGCCAAGCACCTATATTGGCTTACCCAAGAGTTGAAGGCAAGTTCATTCTTGACACTGATGCCAGCAACACAGCAATTGGTGGAGTACTTTCTCAAGAGCAAGATGGGGAGGAAAAGGTCATTGGATATTTTAACAAGGTGCTGTCAAAACCTGAGCGTAACTACTGTGTTACTAGAAGAGAACTGCTAGCAGTAGTGAAATCAATCAGCCACTTCCACAAATACTTATATGGACGTCAATTCCTGCTGAGAACTGATCATGCATCCTTGACATGGCTTCTCCGGTTCAAGTCTCCTGAAGGACAAGTGGCAAGATGGATCCAGCACTTACAAGAATATGACTTTAAATTTGTACACCGAGCTGGAAATAGTCACCTGAATGCTGATGCCCTTTCTCGAAGACCCTGTGAGGAGGACTGCAAACACTGCTCACGCCAGGATGGGAAGGAAGGTTTGGTACATAGGACAACTATTGCCAATGACCACTGGCAAGGTGCTGAGTTACTTAAGGATCAGGAAGAAGACCCTGATCTGAAGCACCTTTGGTTGTGGAAACGTTCTGCAAGACGACCTAGTTGGCAAGAAATAGCACCTTTTCCACCACATGTCAAGTCCCTCTGGGCACAATGGGACTCTATTGTGGAAGACAGAGGAATCCTGAAAAGGAAGCTAGAGAATGCAGCTGGTGATCAGCATAAGCTGCAAATTATTGTTCCCAGGAAAAGGATTCCTGAAGTGCTGAGACAAATACATGATGGAGTCTCTGGGGGCCATTTTGGAGTTCATAAGACACTGGAGAAAGTACGAGAGAGGTTTTACTGGCCAAATTCAAGCAAAGATGTCAAGAACTGGTGTCGCAATTGCACTGTTTGTGCATCTGCAAATGGCCCCTTGCATAGAAAGAAGGCCCCCATGAAACAATACAATGTTGGAGCACCTTTTGAGCGAATAGCCATTGACATAGCTGGACCATTTCCATTGTCTGACAGTGGGAATAAGTATATCCTGGTAGTGATGGATTATTTCAGCAAATGGGTCGAAGCCTATGCCTTGCCAAATCAAGAAGCAGTCAGTGTTGCTGATGTAATAATCAAGGAATTCGTCAGTCGGTTTGGTGTCCCATTAGAGTTACATTCTGATCAAGGAAGGAACTTTGAGTCTTCAGTGTTTTCCCATATATGTGAGGTGCTGGGAATCCATAAGACAAGGACTACACCCCTTCACCCTCAGTCAGATGGAATGGTGGAGCGTATGAACAGGACCATGGGAAAATACCTGTCAAAATTTGTATCCAAGCATCAACGAGACTGGGATCAATATCTTCACCTATTCCTGATGGCATACCGAAGCTCTGTCAATGAGTCTACAAAACTTTCACCAGCCAAGGTAGTGTTTGGGCGAGATATTAGACTGCCTTGTGACTTAAAGTTTGGATGTACACCTGGAGAGGATTTGGTAGGAGAGGACTATGTCACCCAGTTTCGGAAACAGACGGATGAGATTCATGAGATTGTTCGAACCAACATCCAAGGAACCAGTGACAAGATGAAAGAACGCTATGATATCAAGGCAGATCATGGTGGATACCAGCCTGGAGACTTAGTTTGGTTCTACAACCCACAGCGACGTCAAGGGTACTCCCCCAAATTACAGACTTCCTGGGATGGACCTTTTGAAGTGGTTACTAGAATCAATGATGTAGTCTACCGGATCAAGAAACCTAGAGGAAAACCAAGAGTTGTCCACTTCAATCGACTGGCACCATTCCAGGGAGACAATACTGCAGGTAATGCCCAAGATGTGAGAACTATTCAACCAGTTGATCCCAACTTTGAAGAATTTATGGCCAATTTGGACATGTTCCAGAAAGCTGAGGTTACAAAAGTCTGTTATCAAGATTTGTTCACCCTACCAAAAGACTATGCTCTGGCTCACTGTGTAGCTAAAAATCTTGGAGCTTCTCGGGGTATTGCTACAGTATTTAGGAAAAAGTTTGGAGGACTGAATGATCTGGAACTTCAGAGACCAGCTGTTGGAAGAACACTACACCTTCAGAGGCAAGGAAAACAGCTCTTCTGCTTGGTGACAAAAGATCAACCTCAGCAGGAGTCCACCTATCAAGCCTTGTGGGAGAGCCTAAATCATCTGCGGAATTGTCTTCAAACTCTGGGAGTGAAGCAGCTTGGAATTCCCCGATTAGGTTGTGGCTATGATGGGTTGGACTGGAAAATCGTGAGGCCAATGATTGAAACAATCTTCAAAGAAACTGGGATTACCATCTCAGTTTGCATGTTTGCTCCATGGGCAGCTAGTCAGTTGTATCCAGTAAGGCCACCCCCAATCTGCAGACCTGTAACTGTTCTGGGACAGAACAGTCTTAAGGAGGGAGCAGTGCTACGGCCAGGTGACAAGTTGTTTATGTAAAAATCAGCTGGTAATAGCAAATATAATGTTTGCAATGTTTGAAAGCTTCAGAAGGTTTTCCAATAGAAGTATAAATAGTTGAGTTCGTGTTAAGCAGTTCAAGTGTTAATTTTCCAAAAGTTATTCTTTAATAAAATCCATGTTTAAAACGCCTCTGACTGTTTTATTTACGTAAATTCACAACAGTATGTTTTATGTTAACCTTATAATTGTTTTTTTAATCTATTTGATTTGGCTATATGTACCACTTATATCTTCTAGCTGAATAAAACTTGAACTTGAATGCAATATAGCTTGAAAAAAGTTGAAATATCCCAAATTGTAAGCTTTTGTTTTGTTGTGTATAAAAGCATCAAAGAGAAAACACATAATGCAATTTCTGTCTGGCAGTACCTACACATTGCACAGACGACAGACTGATCCCAGATCAAGACAGTCTTTTCTGTGGTTTGCTGTCATGACCGCTAGTATGTAGGTGTATGAATCATTTTGTGATGACTCTTTTTTCAGGTTCCGCAGAGGAGACAGCTGACCTGAAGCGTGCCTACTTGGGTCGGCAGGGTGACATGGACTACATCCTGGAAGCGGTGCCGTTCACACACACCGAGGAGGAGCCGCGTCTCCGGCAGGTCATCGACGACCTCATTGCTAATGGAGAACTGCCCGAATTCCCCGAATGGACCAACGAATCCCCCGTCAAGAAGGAACGCAGGAGACGACGGGTACTACATCTTATCTATGGCCAGTTTGTGCTTAGCTTATGGTTTGACACAAATTTAGTTTTTTGTCTTTCATGACATGCAAAAAATATTCCCTCTAAATATTTATCATTATCATTTTTTTTAAACAAATTTAAAGTGAGATAGGGAATTGAATTGAATAATAAATAAAAGAACTTGCGCTTCACCTTCCAAGGGAGGGTGTGCCCCCCTGCACCATCTTCTTAGTCAGTCCTCTCTGTGAGTTAAGCTTGCAGCAAACCTCACAGTGGTGCCTAACTTTGCCACAGATTTCTTCAAGCAGTTTCCAAAGGCGTTAGTGACATTTCCAACTTCTTCAGCGGTTTTAAAAAATTAATCAATTCTTTAATCTCTTATTACATCGACGATTACAAAATTCAGATTTAATAAAGTATTTCACAATTAGCAACTCTATAAACTACCACGCCACAGGTGAAGTATAGGGTTTGTAATGTTTTTTTTTTCTTTCAGTTTGTGTTTGTTGCTAATAACAATCAAGAACCTGGAAAATGAAACATGCAATGGTAATTATCATCGAGTATCAACGCTCCACTGTGCAAGAACCCTAGGGCTGTTCTCTCCACTTTTCAAATGTTATATATTGCACTGATAATAGTTTTTAATCAATTATTTTGTAAAGTATGGGCGCTGAAACATACTAAATAGCATTAGCTTAGAGCTGATGCAATATTGTGTCACTGAAACATATTTTATATATTTATTGAGATCAAATTACAATTTAATGCGAAGATGCAACAGGCTTGAAAGCTAAAAAGTGTTTTCTTCACAAATTTTGACTTGGCTATGTTATTGAAAACTTTAAGGTCGATTCGCAAGAAAAATTTAGGTCCACTTCGAATTTCACTAAAAAAATGTGATTTTGACTCAATCTTTTCCATTTCTCTCTTTGAAATGTTTTTTCTTCATTCATTTTTTAGTGGGAGAGAGAAGCACAAGAAGCAGCCAGACTAGAGGCACAACATGAGAAACAGCGCAAACGTCGTTCATCGAGCGCTGTTGCTGAATTGAATGGCAGTCTTGAGAATGCACTTCTTGAACGCAGAAAGCAGCGCGAATCTCAAATGGACAGTCTGCTCGAAAGTCTCACCGCCAAGTACTGCAATCCCAAACCCAAGAAGCGATCCAGCACCAGGAAAAAGTGAACAATTTGATGTTATTAACTGCTTTTAATATTAAGTATGAGACAGTGTGTGTTTAGGTTAAGATTTTATGATACAACACAATAAGATCGTTTTTCAATTGTAGATTACATCCGAATTAACAAATTCAGCAATTCCAATGTCAAGAAGCGCTTCAGTAAAATAAAAAAGTGAACAACATTGTGCTTGGCCTCATACAAACTGGTTTTTAATAATATTAAGTATTAGTTGTTCACTATACAGTTTTTACAGTTTTATACAGTTTTTCTTTTTATACTGCTCACTATAAAGTTTTTAGGTCAACATGTTAGTATACAAAATAAGATTGTTTTTCTATTGTAGATTACATTTGAATTAACAAATTCTGCAATTCCAAACTCATACAGCGCTCCAGCTCTAGGTAAATGTGAAAATTCTTGTCAAATTAAAATCAAATAATGTGATTAATGTCATGTGAACTGGTGTGTTATACAGTACTGGTTTACTGGTTTGTAATGAGAAAGTGACGTGTTGATTTTGAGGGTAAGATTTTAAGTAGCAACACATTAAAATTGTTTGTGAATTGTACAACAATCATGATCTGAACTGGAAACTTCTGCAATCCTAAACCCAAGAAACGCTCCAGTACTAGGAAAAAATATCACTCGTAATTGCACTGAACACTGATTAATTTAATGACAAAATGATTAATGTCATCATCATTGTTTTGTAATATTAATGAGACTGTTGATTTTAGGGTAAGTTTTCAGGATGCAACACAACAATATTGAGTTCTGATTATAGGTTACATGTGAACTAATAGATGCCAATAGCAAATACATGAGATATTTAACTGAAAATGCCTTATTTTCACAGGATGTTATGAAATTTATTAGAATTTCAGAAACACGGGAAATAACTACGTAGATAAATTCAAATATTGTTTTTTATTGCCGTATAAGAGTGTTCACGTATGATGGAAGTGGCTGACAGAAGTTGACTTTGTGAGGTTTTACTAATGTTGTATCTTAACGACTTTGATTATTTTTTCTGTATTTATTTAATAAGGAGTCTGATCAAGACTTGATAATTTTTCATTGACATACATTTTCGGAAAAAAATTCTGGATTAATCAATACCTGAAGTATTCTAAAATCTACACAATAAGCTGATTGGAGGAAATATTACTGTAACTCAAGAATTTTCACTGATGGAAAAAATCAACTGGCAAACATTATGTTAATTAAATCTATTTTTTTATTGTGATAAAATACATTTTTGTTAATTTTCATAAAGTTATTTTATTTGTTATACTATTGAATATTGGCTTATAACTAGTTCGATTTATAGTACACTTCACTCATATTTTGGTAAAATTTTCAATACAATAAATGTTTAATAGTTGATAATTATAATGAAAATATTTTTACAGTTTAAATCAAATGGTTTTATAATTATTTGAGGATATCCATTTATAAATCTTCCGAATTCATCCTAAAAATCTTCAAAATATTGAAATTTCCATTTAGTTTGAATTGGAGTTTCCAGATTTTTTAAAGAATATTTTCAGTTAAAAATCATAACTAATTGAAATATCAATTAAGAACACAACACCATTGAATTCTGGAATGCAAGACTCCATTCTGTAAGATAGAACTGGATTGCCGACTGAAGTTGATGACCGTTATATACTTTCTTTATATTCTGGCGGATTCTGGTTATTTTTTCATCATTTCAAGAAGCTGCGAACATATAGTCCTGCAACAAAACAGATCTAAGATCAAACTTCTCAAAAAACTGAATTTTTCTCAAGTACAGTTTTGTTAAGACAAGATTGATGATTATCTTGGACTGATAGAAGATGTTAGGTTATAAGAAGAATTGTTCGACTATGAGCCTGGCGCAAATAATAGAAACGCAGGCAAGGAGACTTTTTGTGAGACACAGAAATGAGTTAGATCGCACACTCGCTTCTGTTTGTGCAATGTAATTATTTGTTTCACAAAAAGTCACCAAGCCTGTGTTTCTAGATGCCTTATAGGTTCCAGACATTTGTTGTGGTGGTCAATAAACAGTTCTTTTAAAGTAAAGCAACTAAACCGAATGTCACGTGATTAGCGCATGCGTAAACCTCTGCACTACACCTTGCGCATGAGCAGAAAGTCCACAACTCAACGTTTTATATTCTAAATTCCAAACAAGTCTAGACTTATGCATGGGTAATGTGGTGAATGATGATAAAAAACTGTAAATCACAATATTTCAATCATTATAGATAATTGACTGAACGGAGTGAGGGCTACCCTTCAAGACGATTGGCATTTTCTCTGTCTGTCTCACGATTACGGACGAACGCTTAAACCAATTGTTATGATTTTTCATAGGGATGTTTCTTATTCCTAGTCCCAGCGATGTATATATTTTATTTTTTCAAATTCAATATGGCGGCCGGTTTACGAGGTATAAAGCGAAATTGTATCAATATGAGCTTCCTTCTTTTATACAGATAATTGGGCAGGTACTGAATTTTTAGCATTTACAAACAGGAAACTCATAGTGGATACATGACACGCGATAAAAACCCGGCTTAGTAGATTTTTGTAACTTGCAAGTGGGTGTGTGTGTGTGTGTTTGGTCCTGTGCAGTGGGCCCATACTAAGTAGAGAATGAATAAGAGCATACAACATTATATTATTTGCATCTAATGTTTTACCGCTCTTAACTGTGCTGTATTCAACAGTAGTTGTGAGCTTGTGAACACCGAATAGACGTAATACATAATTATACGTTTCTATTGAACAACACAGCTCTGCTCTCGTATTGGCGTCCGGCATCGTTGAGGGTCATGTTCACTTGCAGACCTTTCTCAACAAAACATAACTAAACATGTATCACAAATTTTTTAATCAATCTATTTTAATTTATAAATAATAACTTATTCTTTTAATTAGACTTAGTCTATTCAATTTTTAGTATTTAGATGATACAAAATATTTCTGGATTGTTTGTTCCATGACGATCTGCGTTGTTAATATTAACTTTTCATGTGAAATTTAACGACATGCAGTCAAATATTTGTTAAGAATAAGTATAATGATATAAGAATTTATACTTATTCTTAACAAATATTTGACTGCATGTCGTTAAATTTCACATGAAAAGTTAACAAAATATTTTTTAGGTCAGACAATATTATGATTTAAAAATATAGCCTACAGCTGAAAAGAAGAACCAGATAGTATATGTTGATCATCAGATGTGGAAAAACAATTATTTTAGTTGGTGGAAATAGGGAATGGAAGATGGATAAGAAAAAATAAAATAAAAATTCATCATTTTTTGATGAATAATTTCTGTTTTTTTATGATTAGAGATTTATTTATATTAAAAGCTGCTAAAAATTCAAGAGAACCCTTTATTAGGTTTAAGGGGTGATTTCTAGGGGGTGTCAAAAACTTCGGTCTTTTCAAACATTGACTTTTACAGTTTCTGTCATCAATAAAAGATTTAAGAGCTTAGAACAAAGATTTAATATTTAAAAGATTGATTCTATCAATAAAGAAATTGAAATTGAGTCAAAACCGCTCAACTTTTTCCGAAAGTGCCATCCCCTTATGAATGAGTGTTGAGCGAGTGAGGACTACTGTTCACAGAACTACTAGTTATAATCTTCGATTATTTTCTACTATTATTGCATTAACGTCATCTTCTCTTGTCTTATCTCACCTCAAGTACATGATAAATACTTGATGTATGATGATTCAATGCATAAAGCGTCGGTTTCCAACTAAACGGATTCGGAATAAGTGGACAGGGCCGGAATACACTAAATTGTTGCTTTTGGTATAGGATCCTATATCGAAAGCGTCTGTGTTGTAGAGTATTCCAGCCGTCAGCTGTCCATTTAGTCCGAATCTGCAAGTTAGAAGCTGAAGTTTGAGAGAATTGCTTCACTCTAATCTGATTAATATGAACCAAGGTTTAGTTTAGTAATATAATTGTTTTCTGATTACCTTGAAAAATTAAGTTTAAATGGAAGATGTGACTACAGTATACGACAACCAAACGATTATCTGAATAACTCAACAAAATCTGAATGAATGACAATTCTTTCAAAGAGTAAGAAGTAAGCTATAATGTGACTTACCAGCAATTGAAAAAATAAGTATTGCTCAAATAAAGGGTTAAAGATTTGCTTGAAAATATTTATTGATTGATAAAGTTTCTACATTTCAAAAATATAGTTTATGTAACATTTAATCAATAATTTTGATTAGTCAACGATAAGCTCACTTAAGGTCTAATAAACATGACACCTTTTAACAATATATACAACTATTTTTTTTTTTACAAATAATACAATAACTAATTGTAGAACGATAGTAATAATTACACATAATCAAAACTCGCTATTGTGGTATAAGTTCACACTTGAAATTACTCATGGTTGATGAGTTCAGACCAATATAAACTATCACCTTTGCTATAGAGTTGATTTCAACACAATATTTGAGTTTAATCTTGCAAATTATTTTAATCCACAATATAATATTCTTACCAACAATACATGCACTGCTACTACAATGTATTGTTTCAATTTTCATTAATTTGTACTCTGATAAAAATAATTGAAAGGATATATTGCCGTAGTCCCATAAAATCTAATCTATGTCAAGTCGTAAGACAATATTTTTCAACATATTGCCTTTATTATTATAGAGACTAAGTTTTACCTCGCTGATTGAGGTATTTCATTCCACAATACCAATCTACCACCACAAAATTTAAAATTAAATTAAAAAAAATTCATGTTTGCTGCATCACAAATATTCTTCAATATATTGCAAAAAATGAGAAAATTCTTCGCTATTTGCAGTTTGCTTTGCTTCAATTTCCAAATCACTTCCATTGAAGTTCATACAAAAGATCACAGAAATAAAGAGGGTGAGTAGATTAACGACGTTTAGACATCCAACTTTTATAATAGCAGTGTCACGTTCATAGCAGTGGATAAATTGACAGCAACGATTGCATTATACTGTTTTGATTTGTAAGGAGAATGAATTATCAACCTTTGTAGTTGATAGTTCATCAACCTGGAATTCGTATACAGCTAAAGCGAATTTAGCACTACTCTAAATTTATATGTATAATTAGAAGCACCTCAATTCTACTTTTCCACTAATTTCTGACACAATCTACTTAAATGAAAACTTTTTTAAAACATAGACAACGAATACCACTTACACTGATAGTAGTACTGCAACAAACATGTACTACTAATTTATGAAATACATAAAATATGATTTATAGCTAAAAAAATACAAAATAAAAATTCTAATTAGGCCTAAAGATTTTGAATATCAGTCACGTAAACCGTACGATAACGCTCTCAATAATTCGTTAATTTATTATTGAATTTTGTAGCGAATTAGCATTGTAACTTACAAAACTAGTAAACACATATCACATATAATGGTAGAATTAATCCTTTCGATACCACAATTGACATTTGCCAATAAGAAAATTATAAACATATAACATTCTTATCAGTATAAACTACAATCTAGATAAGTGTTGATCTTGGACGAACTGCATGCTTCAACTATCACAATTTTTTGTCTAGACGATTTTCCGAGGTTTAAAAGAACAGTGCATCAATTCTAAACCAGAGGTAATGATCACTGATGACTTGTAAATTCAAGGAACAATTGTAATATTGTTTACAATAGTTATTATAACCGAAAACACGTGGTAAACAGTTTGTTGATTTGTTGATGTGTTGATTGATAACTACAATGATTGAAAAGATAAACTGCGTGAGATGTTCTTACATATATATTCACATTATGTCATGGAATTAAGCTGTCTAAATTTGTTCAATAGGAATTTCAACTGCTTATCCGTTTAGGTTCATCAAGCACTATCTGGGAGTTGAAGAAGTACTACCTAAATATTCCGGGATTACCTGAAAATGTTGATCACATTAATTCTAGAGTAAAATTTGAATTTATCTACTTGAGGTACCCTGTAACCTGAGTTTATCATTACCGTTCCATGCAAATAAAAATCAATAAAAAGAATGTCAAGTTATTCAACCATAAAAATAAAACAAGGTAAAATGAAGAAACAAAATGAATATAAAATAAGAAAAATAATTGGACAAAATAATTATAGCCTAATTTCGTTGAAATAGAAATGTCTTTCTGCTTGATAGAGCTGTAGAATTGAAGTTTATCAATGGTAAAATCGGATTTTCAACGCAAATAATCAGAGCTATACAACGATAAAATCAAGAATAAGTTAATAAGTAAAAATAATTGAATAATTAACAACATAATAGATTATATAAGAAAACTGCCTAAAATGATGAAGTTACTTGGTATCGTATCATGTGTCTTAGATGCACTTTATAGGATAAAATATTGTACATGTTTAGTACATTCATCTAGCCAAGTATAGTAAGGAGAGTACGAGTTAAATAAGAAGGAAATGAAGATATCAGAGAAACTGAAAAACGTAATAGATTAATAAAATAACGAGAAAGTGGAGATGTCTGAGAAAGGCAGTAAGAGATTGAAGAAAATAAATTTGTTATTGAGAAAAGTTGGTAGAGGAAATAATTGACGAAGAAGAGTAATAACAAATATACACAAACCAAAAATAAGCAGGAATGGAAAATTAGAAGAAAAGAACGAATTACTATATAGAATAGCTCAGAAGAATTATAATACTTGTAAAGTTAGCTGAACTTAAATTAGCACATGTAACGTCCACTAAGTGTCTCAGACGATAGATGTCTAGATTCACGGCTGTCATTCGCTGAGTGACATCGACTGTGACTACTCAGCCAACTTCTGCCATTTATTTACGATACTTGCGTCTGAGATGCTCGGCATACTAAACTCCATGTGCAGACTACTTAAGGTGTAATTATTATGGAGCGGCTGTTACGACGCGACTCCTAGAGGTAAGACTACACAAACGTAGCGTTGTGGCGTGTCAATGTGTAGTCTGAACTTCAGGTAAAGGTACTTGGATACAACATGTTGGTGCATTATTACACTCCGTTCGTGTAGTCTCACGTCAAGAGTTGCGTCATAACGGCCGTTTCATAGGAATTACAAATTTAGTAGCCTAGATCAAGTATGTGTGAATAATGCATCTATTCAACTCTTAAGCTCCTTACTATACTTGGCTAGATGAAAATAAAAATAAATGAATAATATGTGTGAAAAGATGCCAAAAAACAGGCAAGAATGCGACAATAGAAAAAGTAACAATTTAAAAATTAGAAAAAAGAAGTTTCTTAAATGAGAAATTAATTCTATTTTTAGTAAAACTGTTCAACTAACCTCAAAACGATTGATAATAGAATCAGGCTCCTTGTCCTGTTCGCTGATATCCCTGAAATGGCCGAGCACATGCTCGTTGAACAGGTCAAACGGCACATCAGCTGCATAGTACTGTGTGCACATAGGACAGATGCGTTCCTCGAACTCGCCCTCAGCTGGCCTGCGATCCGCCATGCCACGATCCAAGTCGCACGTGACAATGGCCGGCGGTTCTGCCACCTCGGCCAACTGCCGCTGCAGATCGGCCATATCCAACAAACTCCGTCTTGCATCCTTCTTGTCACTCTCTTTTATTCGCCGTTCCTCATCTTCCTTCTCTTTCTTTTCACGTTCTGCACACTTTTTACAACGTTTTTCGCCTGAAAATCACGGTGTAATTAGAAAATAGGAAGTGAAGGTACGACGTTGAAGTAAACTATTTCTAAGATAAATAGTCCCTCTTTAGCCGATTTACACTGTGGGGACCCTTCAGACTTCAAAGTTACGTTACAAAGAGTGTACTACACAAACGAGGAGTGCAATAGGTTGCGATTGCTTCCCTGATCAATATGTCAAGCTCACCGAAAAAAATTCCGAGGGTCAGTCAGTCCCCTTCCAGCACTCGCAGTTTGATGTAACTGTATCACTTAGAATCTCATTTCATAGTTCTTTCGACAAGACCACTGTCCAACACCAATTCTGCCATTATTCCAACACTATGTAAATATTATCGTCTACGTATACTATATATGTGATGTTAATAATATGGCATTCTAGTACTCATTTGAAAAATTTGTGAATTCGCTATGAATGAAGTAATCTAATCTAACTACTACACAGGGTCTGGCTGCGTAAGTGAGTGCGATTACTATCCAGTTCACTTTTGACCCACTTCCTGCGTATGAGCCATCATACGACAGAGAGGTCTATATAAAGCAACAACATTGATGTACTGTAGGGTTCTTAGAACATTTCAATTTGTAATTTTAATACTAAGGTGTTTGCACAGTGGAGCAGTCAATACTCTATGATAATCAACATCCCAAAATTGAACACATGCTGCGCAATGGCGGCTCTGGTAGCGCAGTTGTTTGGAACGCTTGTCTGTGATAAGATAAGGGGCTTGCTCTGACTGGCTTCGTTTCCTACAGCCTTGGGTTCGAATCTCATTCAGCCGTGGATGTTTCTCATCATTCACCTCATTACCCACGCACAAGTCTCCGGACTCAATTTGGCATCATATGCAATTTTAAAAAAATGGTATATATGACAGATTGGAGAAGCTCGAATACCACCTACTGGCGTGTCCACACTTGAAATCTTAGGCGAGCATTCTGAATTCCGCTAACAGAATGATGATGCTTACATTTACTATTACTCTATATTTTCAAACAAACCAATAATTGAACAATCTAATATTTTATAAAGTAGTTAACATTTAAAAGCTTAATGAAACTATTAAAGCATGTGAGCTTAAAGCCTATTAAACTATAAATTTATAATGCAAATCAATGGTATTCCCACCATTCCGCAGCTTGTGTTGGATTTTGAGATGGTGATTTTTTTTATTGCTGATGATGCCCACACGAGTCCGAGACTTGTGCGTGGGTAATGAGGTGAATGATTACACATAAATGCCTGACGGTGGAGCGGGATTCGAACCCATGATTATCATGGAGTATTGGATGTTCCACTTAGCAAGCATCCTTAGAGTTGTTTTGCTTCACACAAAACTATAAAGTACACTTTTAATGTTCTTTGCACGTGTGGATCTACACGCATGGATTAAAAAAATGGGTTCTTTTGAATTCAAGAAATAGATATCTTTAATTACAGTAACTAACAAGATAAATACAACAGAAAAATCAACTTTAAAATAGAATTACATAATTGAAACTGCAGAAATGTAATGCATTTACTTAGTTTTGTAATGCATTTACCATTATACTTCTGCTATCTCAATTTATCAATTGTTTTTAATTTCCATATATTATTCAAATAATCTGAGTGTCATATTTTTGTTTGAGTATCCGCATATTTAAGTTACTATTGAACTGTTTATATCTGATTATGAATTTATTCTAACTGTTAAGTAATCGACTGTTTCATTAGAAAATAAATAAAATAAATTTCTATTTTATAATTTGATGTTGAACTGATAGAAAGTGATCATTATTTATTTTGTTATTGTAAACGAAATGAGGAATAAAGAATTTTTTGAGTTGAGTTGACTTAGAGAAGTACAAAGAGTTGGCAAAAAATGTCGACAGATCAAGTCAGGATGAAAGCCAAATAAGAAAATAAATTGTATGTGACTAGTAAAATTTTTTCGCATACCTAGCATCTTGATAGCTGTTCTCAGTTCAGTCTGTTGGTCTTTAAGAACGGCCAAATCTAGTCGCATTTTCTCCCTGAGCGAGCGCAAGTCATCTGTGACACTCTCTCCAACTGATTCACCTCCCTCCACCCCGTTCAACGCAAATTCACACTCACCAATGCTCACACCGGCTTCCGTTTTCAATTCCGCCATCTGCAATGGACAATAACCAAATATATGACAGTATCACAGAAGAAAGTTTAGAAATTGAATGTAACTTCTATAATTATTAGTCAGGATATTTCAAAGAGTATAATTGAAATTGGAGAAAATTTTATTCATGAACAAAAAATTGAATAAATCATATTGTTGGAAACGTTAAAGGCAATAGATAATTAATTCCTGGATTTCTTGTTCCATGACGAACTGCGTTCTTAATATTAACTTTTCAAGTGAATTCAACGACTTGCAGTCAAATTTTTATTAAGAATAAGTAGTATTTTACTTACTCTGTAGGCCGAACGTTCTCGAGTTATTACAACCCATCATCAAGGAAAACGTTGCTTTAAGTTACCTGTTGCCTCCAAAGAATATTTGTATAAAATAAATAGACAAGTCTACCACGTCTGTACAATTAAATAGCAACGGTCTAAACCGATCTATGAGAGCCTACAGAGTAAGTAAAATATTACTTATCTATATATATAAAAATGAATGTCTGTCTGTATGTATGTATGTTCCCTATAGACTTCAAAACTACTTGACAGATCGGCATGAAACTTTGGGAATATGTTGTGTGAATATTGGGGATGGTTTCTGACCATAAATTTTAATAGGGAAGCTAATAATTATTATTAATTAATCCATTTTATAGACCTAACCTACTGAACTTGCCGGCCAAACAGCTTAAAGGAACAGCTGATAGAAGTCAACAGTTTTTAATCATATGGCAGGCCCCTAAGCGGTGTTATTTACGCTGTCTGGAATGCAAAGACTTTGCATGTACCGTGTAGTCGGAGCCTTGCAGTATGTAGGAAACATATGACTGGGAATCATGAAATGTAATTATGCCGGGTTGATGAGATCTGTTAACCAATGAAGCTAGAAATTTGAAATGCAGCCTCAGCGGGAGGTGGCGAATAATAAAATAAAAAACCTAGCTTCTACCCTTATAGTCAGTCGTAAGAGGTTTAAATTTGAAATGTTTCTTCATTCAGAGGTGGTAATTAATAAAACAACGAAGGAGGCCTCTATGATCAGCTGGAAGAGCCCTAGGACTAACTTCTTTCCTAATTTGAAATGTAACCTCAGCGGGAGGTGGCAAATAATAAAATCAAGGACAATTTTTATGAGAACACAGCAACGCACGTCGGGCCAGCTAGTTCTTGATAAAAATTTGACTGCAAGTCGTTGAATTCACCTAAAAAGTTAATAAGAAAAATAATCTTGAACAGGTTGTTGGATAAATGAAGCAGATTTCATGAAAAAAACTGAACTTACCTGTTTACATTGCTGTTCAAGTTCTTCTTTTTCTTTTTTAATGCCATCGATTATCTTCAGCGAAATTTCTTCTAGGCTTTCCTCTGTGTCAACTGTAAAACATCAAACAAGAAATTTAATTTTCTCAACTAATGCGTGATAATGCAATTGAAAATGCGTTTTTCCACTTACGGAAAACGAGAACTTGTAAAATGCAATTAAAAACTCAACACTGAAAGCAAAGATCAATGTATGCTTTTTATTCTTTTGAAACTGATGCTCACTTGCTTCAAATAGTAATTAATAAAAACTTAAAAAACACTTTTAAGTGAAAATTATATCTCACATTATAGCGTGCCGGCCGTTTCACTCTGCTGTCAAGAGCATCGTCAGACGACCCACAGTACTCTCTAAATAGTAATTGCTCAATATTCATATTTTCAACAGTTAGTTCATGAATACAATTATTATTATTGAACTAAAATACATGTAAATACTAGTATCAATTTAGATTTTTCAATTTTATAAATTATGCTGAAGACCATCGCATTTGCGGGCATTGACAAATGAATTAGAAAATTTATGGAAGTTGATGGATGTAGGAAGTTACAGTTGTTATGGAATATTTCATTTATTTATTGAACTAACTGTATCATTTCTTAATTGTAATGTACTGTTTTACATAACCCTCTGAATTTGATAATAATTGAATCATTCTAATATCTTTGTTGTGCGATTGTACCACATTCTGGCAGGAAGGAGCCGTATTATTCAACGCCACTTCAGTGGCGGACGCGTGTACCAAATTGAGGGTAAATTATACCAACTGACTGTAACCGGGCTCAACAATTTCAAAGTACACGGATGCATAAACTTTTTTAAAGTCATCATCTGATTTTTTAATCAAATTTAACTGGCTGATCTGATTTAGTCGTTTTACCGCGAACACAGTGACTCTGTACAATAAGGTTCAAAATGTACATGTGGCTTGAAACTAATTATCGTAGCATTTAGCATTAACAGGGTTTTAGGGTAGATTTGAGCATCCTCTCCACTACCTCAAGTGCATTCTGGAATGTGCAAAGATCATTTTTCAAATCTGAATAACACTGTATTTAATTTCAATCTAAACACAAAAATTACGTTCAAATGAGATTGAAAGTTGGATAATATATAATTAATAGACATTTTTTATAGTGTCTACTAGCTAAATCTTTTCATAGCCGTTCAATGTTCATTCTCCTTTATGAAATATTGTCCCATATAAAATATGTCATCGTATTTTACATCTGCTGATACTAAATTCAAACAGAAATGTTCTTGTTATCTAATTCAGCGTGTGTGCCACTGACATCCCAGTTAACGATAAGCATACGAAAATAGTTCACTGTAATCAGTCTTTTGTTTGATGTGCACGTTTTAAAAGTCCCTAAAAGCTGCAGTTTCATCTGGAAATTCAACTATGTCTATTGCTTAGAAAATATTTGAAAGCCCAAATGAAAGTCCAATATTTGAAAGTCCTGTATAATAATGAGTGTTGGGCTGTTGATTTGTGCATGGCTGATGTGAATTTTTCATTGCGTTTTAATAAGTCAACTTTCTAGTTTACAAAGTGGAAATGCTACCTACCCGCCCGATTCCGTGTCAATGATTAAATAATTCATGTCAGCCGAAAATATAGTTACATTAAAACTGGCCAAATCATACTACTCAATGAGGTCGCAAATTACAAACAAGTTTCATAAAAGTTACAGACACATATTAAACAATATACAATAATAGGGAGAGAATATAGGCATAAAATAATGTTAGAAAATTACAATGTTACATAGAAGCTATAGGTAGCCAATAAACAGTTACTACAATAAGGAATTAAAATCTGATTCCATAAATTCTCTAATGAAATACAATAGGTCTGTAAAAGGCCATGACTTTATTCGTGCCTTGAACATTTTCCGGATTTTATCTAGCAACATATTGTAGAATTTTGTGCCAGATATGGGGTGGCTCTTGATAGAGCTTTCCGATCGTACCCTAGGCTGGAATAAATTGTGTTGATTCCTTGTAATGTACAATGAGAATGGACTGCAATGGTCAACATATAAGTGTCAGGGTTCCCCCTCACAGCTACAATGCACTAATACATATAATGCCAATATACCCTTTTCACTAAAAATTGGCTTGCAATGCTCGAGCCAGCCGGCACGTGCCACAACTCTAATGGTTCGCTTCTGTAGCAACAACACTCCCGCAGAGTATTCCCACAGAATTGTGCCATTAGCTACAAGGCTCTGGAGAAAAGCCTACCGTATCATGTTCTCAGGAATACTATCAACTAGCTTTCTGAGCAAAAATGACTATATTGAGCTTGATACAAAGCTGATCTAAGTAAAGTAAATTCGTATGGCTTTTCGTGGTGGGGAGACCCTTACGGGTAGTTCCACCTCGCCGCATTTTTAACGACTGCTTTTTTTTATATGCAACCGGGACCGACGTCTTAACGTGTCCTCCGAAACACGGGAGTGGCTCGAGAAAAATATCTTGTACTCAACTGGGATCGAACCCAGGACCTTTGGCTTATCAGACCAGCGATAAGCCAACTCGGCTACGCCGACTCCGCCGACTCCGCTGATCTAAGTGAGCACCCCAGATGAGTTTCCCATCCAAGGCAAACCCCAAGAGCTTGACAGAGCTTGTGTTATCAGTATCTATGATTAAAATTCAACTCTTGTTTCTTACCATTATTCTATTCACCTCAAACTACTTAAAAGAATAGGTATATATAGTTCTCTTACAGCTAACTTGGCACACTGAAGACTCTTATTACTATAGATAAGAGTCAGGTATCATCAGCAAATAGCAGAACTCTGTGAACTCACTGTGATCGACTACAGGTGATGGACTGGAATGGTGAACTGTCTACTCCTGTTCCTGATGTCTATAAATGACTTGTACTACTCGTTAAATGGTAGAGTTCTGCTATTTGCTTTACCTTGGTGGTAGGACTCCATTAGTCTCAGAGCATTGAGCCTCAAACCACAATCAAAGGCACGTGTGAAATCACAAAGTAGAAGTGATGCTGACTCTCTTTTCAAAAGCTTTAAAGATCGACTGGACAAGGGTTTAAAGGTATCGCTACATTAGCTGCTCTTACTGAAACAGTTTCTACTTTAGCTGTAAGAAACAGCCTCTAGTGAATAGAACAACAAAAATAGTACTGTATTGGAGTAGAAAACATTATTGTTGGCTTTTGTAGAGTTTCACCGCAATTGAGATGTGTACGTTATGGGAAACCTAGCGAAATGATATCATTCACCACTCAAGTTCAGTATTTATGATAGCATGATTTGCTGAGAATGATAGTTTTTCGGAGAATGAAGCCCACATAGGTCTGAGACCTGTGCATCTGCATGGGTAATCAGTTGGATGATGATGATGATAAGTTCAAAAATTTTAAACTAATAAAAATGTAAACCTACCAATTTTCGGCCAGTTAAAGATATAATGGACTTTAAATTCCAATGTTATTGATACGGTATTTCTAACATTATCTCAAGTTATTGAAGTGAATGTTTTCTTTAGCTGTTGGGTACAACAAATTCTCAGCGAATCGTGCCCATAATGATTAATCTTTACTAACTTATCGGACAACGCTAAGAAAACACATACATTTCAAACACGCCGGGAAAACACTAAATCCACAATTTCCCTTAGACTTTCAAACATCATATTTTTTTTTAAAGACAATAAACCAATGAATCGATTCGAAGTAATCAGCTGTTAAAAACTTGCAGCAGACGCTAAAAGTGTGAGTGGCCGATATTTGGTAGGTTTACCATACTTTTAATAGCAAAATTTTATTGAGGTGCATAAAGTTGAACTTACCAGAATCATCTTTTTGCAACTTTTGGCTCGAATCGATAAGGATGGAACTTTCACCAATAGGATGCTTATTGAGTGTGTCCGATATTTTTGTCATGTGGTCTCCTAACGACTGATTTGCCTCAGTGAGCTTTGAAAGCCGTGTCCAGAGTTTATTATTCTCCTTGGCAACCATAGATATCCGATTTAGAAGCTGAGACTTCTCACGAAGTAGCTGAGTGATTTGCTCTTCATATTTATCATTAGAATGTTGTGGTGTTTCAGTCTTTTCACGATTATTGTTCTGGCATTCTATTCTAAGTCGGAGATTATCTTCTTCAACCGAGGATAGTCTCTGTTGTAAGAGTTGACAACGTTCTTTCATGGTTTGAAGTGCTACTTGCATTGCATAATGCGAGGCAAATGCTCCATCCAATCCTTTTCGACCTTTTTGATTATCTGGTGGCGTTTCATTAGAATGATTCATTATGAAAATGTACTTGCGACTAATAAAGGTTAATGTGCTGAGATCATTTAAAAGAAAACCTGCACTATTAAGTAACAAAACAAACAAGTAGGCTATGTAGAGGTTAGAGTTGGACGGCTGATTCCATATTAAGTGATCCTGTTAGTGTGTGAGTTGTCCAAAAAGCACTTGAGAATGTGAAAACACTGATTCACGTTGTTAACATTTTTATTAAATGGTTGTAATGAGATAAAAATATTATCTTCACAACATGAAACTTCCTGAATCGTAGACTAGATACACTGTATTACAATAAAAAAAAACTACTCAAAAACCAGAATTGAAACGACTTTGACAATCCTGTTGGTGGGGAAATATTCACATTCAGTATTGCCAGGAACAATTTGATGAATTCTGGGGGATTTGACTTGAAATTACCGTATACTGCTATCCGAAATTACCGGACGCTATCGGTAAACTCGACTGTCACCTGGTATTTTACAAGCATATGGTGATAGTTTTTCAAAATATGAGGATGTTGTGAGAATACTTTTAAAACCTCATGTTCGGAGATATGAAGAAAACTGTTGTAAACTGTACGCTTAAGTGGATGCAGGCCATGTAATATAACAGGAAGGGTGCGATACGTGAAGGCACAGATACCAGGCAGGCAGTGGCGGATCCAGGAAAAATTTTTGGGGGTGGCTGGAAGCTACTGATAATCACTGGTCGAGGGGGGGGGAGAGATGTATTGAATACAAGTAGTATTGTGAAAGCTTTTGAATTTTTCATAATCAAACATAACCGAACTATATAACTATTCATATTATTGGGAAATAAAAAATAGCTTTACTAGTGCTTTGAACCGTATCAGCAATAACATAATTTAAATTTAAAGTATACTGGAAAATTTTTATTGAATTAAGGCTGAATCTGGTGTGTTCAGAAGTTTGTCAAGGAGCATAACATTATTCCGGTATTCAAGTCACATTATTCCATTTTTAAGAATGAAAATCAATGTGAGAGCTTTAATTAGAGACATATTTTTCAATTAACTAATGTTTCAACCTATTAGTTTTAATAGAATGTGAATTCCACACTGTAAAAAGAGACGTTTTTCTAAAGTTTTTATCTGACGATTAGTTTTCCTCTTATAGAAATATGGGATCTGAAGTTACTCCCCCAGAAAACTTTTGTATAATCTCTTCAAGAAATCAGTTAAAATGGTATTAGAATATACAGGTATAAGTAAACTCCATGCAAGCGTTGTATCTGGAATTTTTCCACAATATAACCTATATCAGTAGCTGGTGATCACTGGTATGTCGACCACTTTGATGGAATGTTGAAAAAAACATTGGTTGATATGTTAATGTGTTCCTCATTACTTTCCATTAAAAAAAAGTTGGTACTGTCGTGATTCAATTACTGCAAGTTACATTTACATTGCCTGCAACCAATCAACTCAGTGTATAGATTTCTGTACTTGCTGAATAGAAAAAGTAGTGCAATTTTATGTTGCACTACTTTTTCTATTCAGCAAGTACAGAAATCTATACACTGAGTTGATTGGTTGCAGGCAATGTAAATGTAACTAAGACATTAAACAGTATTAAAACGTTAACGGATTTCATACTTGAAGACTTAGTAGAGGAATTAGGTAATTCTTGCTAATGAATATTTTAGGCTACGAGCTTCAAACTGATTGTATTGGTAAAAAATTTACATTCTTCCAAAAATCTTTTTGGTGATTTTGGGGGGGGGGGGGGCTTCAGCTCGAAAGCCCCCCCTGTAAATCCGCCACTGCAGGTAGGTGACCAGAAATGATTACAATAATTAAAATCGTCAACATCAATGTTGAGCTGTCCACTCTCCAAAGAATTGTTTGAATCGCTGGTTATCTGAAAATTTTATACGAGGATCCATATTGTCTTTATTAAAAGATAGAGAACAGTAATTAGTTTGTATAATAGTCAATCTACCGTAAATTTCAATTTCAACATTTTAATGACATTTTAATTTACAGAGGAAATCGAAATATTAAAATCAAAAATAAACTTGGCTAATGTAAGATCTGAACCTCTGATCAATACAAAAAAAGTAGAACCTAAATCAAATGGGGAAAAAATAAATAGAAATGGTCAAACAAAAACGTATAGTCAGGTTTTGCAAACAGCAACCAAAACTAAAGTAAGGGCAAATAACGATAGGAAAGGTAGAGTACTGCTCTTGACATCCAGTCATGGACGAGACTGTAGTGACCTACTAAATAAAAGATTAAAAAATAAGTATGAAGTTCAGAGCTTTTTCAAACCAAGTGCCCCTATAAACGCAATCGTAGAGTCAGCACAGGAACAAACTAAAGATTTTGGAAAAAACGATTTTCTAATAGTACTGGGTGGCTCAAACAATATAAATGAACCTAATCTAAAACATCTTCCTGAAATAAATGAAAAAAAGAGATTGTGCCACTCAGCCAAAAAACTAATGTAATAATAAGTACGGTACAATTCCGTATAGGTTTGATAGGCCAGAGCTAAATGAAGCCATTAAGTCAACAAATAAATCAATTCATAATACAATCAACAGCCTAAAAAATAAGAATTCTAAGCAGTTGGGGATTTTTTTTCTAAATGAAAGGCTGAAAAAACAAAACTTCACTAATCATGGTCTACATCTAAATCAATCTGGCAAAGTAATATTTTGTAATAGGCTGGCAGAGCTGATTGAAAGTCGTTTGCAATCTACTGTCAATGATTCTCCTAAACAATCATCTAACGAACCTTTTTTAGTAAAGTGGCTCAAAACCGGGAAGGGAAACTAGTTTCAGATGATAAATTCATATCTTCAATTGTATTAAAAGACGTTAATCGATCAAAAAATCAGGACAGCATTAGTGGAAGGAACTCTTGTAGCAATCTGATAGGCTCTCAAGATTCTAAGAGATTAAGTAAATCTACTTCAATATGCAAAAGCAACGATAAAGTAATAAGGGATGATAGGGAAGTACCGGTACTCACTGTGTTCCATCAGAATATTCAATACATTTGTAACAAAATAGATAGAATCGAAGTATTTTTTAAAGAAGAGGCTCCTGATATAGCTATTTTCACAGAGCATGGTTTAAAAGAAGATGAATTGTCACAACTTAATATTCCAAACTATTCATTGAAAACGTCGTATTGCAGGACATCTCATCGAAGTGGGGGAGTAGCTATCTTCACTAAAAATGCTAAGAATATGCAAACATTTAATTTAGAATATGTAGAGAAATTTGCTGTGGAAATGGATTCAGAAGTTACTGGTTTGAGAGTAAAAATCGACAATAATTTCGAAGTAGCGGTGTTAGGTATTTACAGGTCACCAAATGGGGAATGGAACAATTTTTGTGAACTATTCAATAGGCTTTTAGAGATTACTACTACTCGTTTTACAAACGTTATTGTAGCGGGAGATTTCAATACAGACTTTGCAACACAGAATAAAATGACAGAAGATTTAAAGGATATTATATACATGAATAACTTGGAAATAAAAGTTCATGAATATACCAGAGTCACAAGAACATCACAAACAATAATTGATAACATCCTTACTAATATAGATTACTCTAAAACAAGATTAGGCGGCTCGGAACTATCTGATCATGACTACCAAATCTTAGAGGTGGGGTTGCAAGGTCATAAATCAATTAAAAAAAATAGAGTAATGAAAGAAATTCAACAATGTGAACAGGGGAATATCGATTGTTTGAAGCAGAATCTGCTACAAGAAAACTGGAGTAGGGTTTACAATAGCAATAGTTTAAATGACAAATATGATAGTTTCATTAATATTTTAAGGTTTCATATTACTATGAGTTGTCCAGTTGAAAAAGTCCCTGTAAAGAACAAATTAGACAATATTGAAGAGTGGATAACTGATGATATACTTGCAGAAAGAAATAGGGTTAAAGATGCATAATGATGAATTCAAACTATCTAGAAATATGTTAAGTGAAGATAATTACAAAGCTCTAAAGAAAAATTATACAAGAGAAGTGAAAAGAGCGAAATGTAAGAAAACAGCTGAAATTTTGAATAATAGTGTGTACTTTAACACAGCAGTGTGGGATGTAATAAACAAAAATAGGCAAGTAGCTCATGTAGATGCTTATACTAGTGTCCCCAGAATAATTAACGAAAATAACAAATATATTGATGATAGTGTAGACATTTGTAATTTCTTTAACAGATATTATCAACTGGTTGCTAAGGATCTTCAAAAATCTCTTAATACAGGTATTAGTGATGCAAACATGAGGAATACTGAGGGGATTCAGAACGAATTAAAATTCCACCCAGTATGCCAAGACGAGTTGTCAAATATCATTGATAGTTTAAATAATAAAAAAACTGTAGGAATGGATGGGGTATCCAGTAAAATTCTGAAAGAATGTAAAGATCAATTGTTAGACCCTTTGATTCATCTGATCAATCATTCATTAGAACAAGGTGTTTTTCCAGATAACTTAAAAGAGGGGATGATCTTGCCAATCTTCAAAAGTGGTGATAGAGAAAAGGTAGAAAACTATAGGCCCATTAGTATTTTAAATGTAATAAGTAAAATTTTTGAAAGAGTAGTTCTAAATAGGTTACTTCTGCACCTTCAAGAAGCTAACTTTATCTGTGATGAACAGCATGGCTTCCAGAAAGGGAAATCAACAAAAACAGCCATAGTTTCTCTAGTTGAAAAACTAATAGATATAATAGATTCAGGTGATAAAGCTACTGCAATCTTCTTAGATCTGTCAAAGGCATTTGATTGTGTTAATCATAGAACTTTATTGGAAATACTGCAGAATGTAGGTGTAAATGGGGTTGAACTGAAATGGTTTGAATCATATCTTATTGGGAGAAAACAATGTGTAGAACTAACTACAGTAGTTGGTAATAGTATAGTAAAGAATAAATCTAATAAATTAGAGGTGCAAGCTGGAGTGCCTCAGGGGTCAATACTAGGTCCATTGCTTTTTTTGTTATATGTCAACCGTTTACCTAAAGAATTAATTAGTGGTAGAGCCCTCTTATTTGCTGACGATACATCACTCATTTTCAGCAATTCCATTCTAGATAATTTAGAAATAAGTGCCCATATAGGTGTGCAGTCCATTGTCAAATTTTTAAATCAGTTGAAATTAACTATAAATAGTAAAAAATGCCAATACCTTCAATTCAAAAACAAACATAATTTAAATGAAGATAGGGCTATAAACGTGTTTGTAAACGATAATCAATTAGACCAGGAAGAAAAAATTGCATTTCTAGGAGTTATGTTGGATAGACGATTGACCTGGACTCCATACATTGAGAAAATATGTAGTAAAATTTCATCTGGGGTATTTGTCCTGCGACAGCTCACTAGATTGAATGACAAAAAGTTACTTTTTACAGCTTACCATGGGCTCTTACTGTCACATATTAGGTATGGGGTAATTCATCAAAACAAAATCTTGATAGGGTGTTTAAGATCCAAAAGAAAGCGGTTAGGTGTATAGGAAGAGTAAATAGATTAGATTCATGTAGGCCGTTGTTCAAGAGACTTGGTCTCCTAACTGTACCCTGCTTATATGTGTATGAAGCTACTTTATATGTAAAAACGAATGATATTACCCAAAATCTTGATGTACATGATTATAATACAAGAAACCGAGGAGATTATCACTTGGTGAGTCACAATAGTAGCTTATTCAAACAAAAACCTAGTTATATTGGTAGGAAATTCTACAACAAGCTACCACAGTTTTTGAAGAGTCTTGAAAATATAGAAATATTTAAAAAACAATTGAAGAAATATTTAGTTGATAAAGCTTTTTATAGTGTACAAGAGTTCCTTTCACATCAAAATTAAGCCTCACCTCAACTAATTGAAGTAATTATGGTATCTAGTGTATAATATTGTTGATCTGACTTGTCTTATACTCCTTAACTGGAGTCTCCAAGACGTAATCTAAAAAAAAAAAAAAAAATATTATTGTTCAGAGGCCTGAACTACCGTACTTCCCCATAAATACCGTATTGTCTGGCAGCATCATCATCATCATCATTATTCACTTGTTCGCTGATCAGCTGTTCGGTAACCTGATAACAATAGTCGTTTCTTATAACTCTGAAATTGGAAATTTAGCACTTAGAGCAATTAATTAATAAATTTATATATTGATTTTAAAATATTGAGTACTGAAAAGTCAATATTTATGGAAAAATAAATTCGACTCCATCAGCTGATTGGCATCCGTTTATTTCGTGTAGTGGCAGCACTGACTTACACTCCTTGTACAGAATTTCATTCCGACTACTTTGCAAGCTCGTCAGTTTGGTGCGAGTAACATGTTAGTGGTCTAGTTTTAATAAAAGTAGTGAAGATAAGATGGCGGAAAGTAAAGGATCTTTAATTGCTAAATCTGTTTCAAAACATGCAGGGAGGGCGAAAGAAAAGGTGAGTAGCAACTCTACTTATCAATTCGATTTTCTTTTCACTTGTTGCAGCAGCTGACTGGTAACTAACTCCCCTAACCTAAGTGTTAACTTTCTGTTCTTGTGCTTCGGTTTCAAAGTATTATGGAATTTATTCAATGCTTTGTTATTAATTGTAATGTGTTTATTAATATATACACTTGATTTTCAATCAATTATAAACTCTCAAACACCGGCGTCCGTCAAAACATGGCCATAAATAAATTAGAATCTCGTAGCCTTACCTTTTATGGAAGTTACTATAGAATAAGTATGAATGCCAGGGCTTTAATTGTCACCTTTTCTACAAATTATAGTTCTCATTATGAATACTTCAGTTTTTCCAGGTTTATCTTCTTAGTAACTTCATGTAGCCTAGTATCACTAGGCTATAAGTTAGTTACTGTTAATGCAGAATTTAAGTAAGTTGACTTAGTTGACTAATTATAGTTCTCATTATGAATATTTCAGTTTTTCCAAGTTTATCTTCTTAGTAACATCATGTAGCCTAGTATCACTAGGCTATAAGTTAGTTACTGTTAATGCAGAATTTAAGTGAGTTGACTTAGTTGCTTTAAAGTACCGTAGGTCTCCAGTTTGCAGTTTCTTCATGAGTGCCTAATTAATATATGTAGTTATTCTATATATAACACGAATCTTCAAAAATTTTATGCTAATTCGATTTGAATTTTCTTCATGGATATAATGTTGTAGGAATGAATGAAATCATTTCTGATCCTCAATAACATATACCCTGCCAAGATGTCAATTTGATGTGAAGAAAAAGTTATTTTTATTCTACAATAATCAATATGTAATAATTGACTATTTAACATTAAACTCCATTTATTTTGAATAAAGATAACCAAAAATATTTCCCCTTGAAGATAGTAAATTTTCAGGTGAAGAGCACATTTCTGTGGACATTTTATGATCAATGGCCGGAATCATTTGATGTTCATACTTCGTTCAATAAGTTTTTCTTATCGTTCAATTAATGAAAGTTCTTGTATTCACTTACATCTTGTATGAAATTATAATACTTTTACAAATGACATCATATGCATTGTAGAATCCTGTAAACAGCCAGAGTTCATGCTTCTATTTTTTAGGGTGAGTGATCAGGCATTTTCTATTTTGGTATTAATCACTCATATAATGAATTAATCATAATGACTCATTAAACTAAATGGCTCAATTTAGGCCGAGACAGTGATCGAGCGAGTGGTCAATTTTTCTAAGATGGGGCGCACGTTGAGCAGTGCGACACAGGCGCGCAGGGCAGAGCAGAGCAGGGCAGAAACGTGTCGCACAGTTTAAAGCGCATGTTGGGAGGCAGTTTCATTCTACAGTGCGACGCAGGTGGATGTGCTTTTTGAGGTGTATTGTGTTTGTCAACATTTTTTCAAGATTTCTTGATCAAAGGTCAGAGTCAGATTCGGATGCGGAGTTTGATTCATTGCTATTGCTGTACATAATAATAATAATAATAATTTTTTATTCAGCCAATCAAAATGCACAATACATTTTTATATGACAAAAATACATTCCAAGGTGCAAAATGTATAAGTATACAATAAAATAAATAAACTTTAATTTTTTAAATAAGCAAATAAAAAATAAATAAAATAAAATTATAGAATATTCAAGACAAAATAAATATAGGATATTAAACTAAAAATTATTTAAGAATGAAAAATAAAGATTGTTCACCCCTCTCTAAGCCAAGCTTGTGCTGAGGGGTGAGTCGCTTAACCAAATAACTTTACCCTGGACTGAAAATATCTTTCAACAAACTAAAATATAACTCTCAATAAACTAAAAAAAAAAATATCTCCTTATTCACATTTGTTAGCATATAGGCCAATTCAATGTTTTTTAATATTATAACAAACAAAGAAATTTTTACTTTACTGTGGATTAATAAGATTAAAAAAATAAACTATCATCCATCTTGATTGAAACATGAGGTCAAGAGGGGACAAAGCGAGGGAAAAGTGACTACTTGAAAAAACGGAATACGAATGGGGCATTCGCAATGAAAAAAGAACTATCACCAGAACAGTTTAAAAATGTTTGTCGTCTTAGTCGAGAAGAGTTTGAAGAAGTACACCAGATGATTAAACCTTTAATTGTCTCAGAGGGCTGTAACGCCCAAAGGCCTGTGGGAACTGAAGAAAAACTCGATCAATAACAATTATTGTTCTTCCATATTGTTCCACCAACAAAGTAACGTGAGAGCAGCTTATAACGAGTGCACGAACGGCGCAGTTTCTGTGTCTCTGTCACAAGTGCGACGCAGACCAATGCTGCTCTGCCCTGCTCTGCCCTGCCCTGCGCGCCAACGTGCGCGTGATTTCTGCGCTCCTACAGCGGAGCATAGTAAACGCATGGGACACAGAAACTGTGCTGCTCTGCTCTGCGCCACCGACATCTCAACGTGCGCCTGGCCTTAAGATGGGGCGCACGTTGAGCAGTGCGACACAGGCGCGCAGGGCAGAGCAGAGCAGGGCAGAAACGTGTCGCACAGTTTAAAGCGCATGTTGGGAGGCAGTTTCATTCTACAGTGCGACGCAGGTGGATGTGCTTTTTGAGGTGTATTGTGTTTGTCAACATTTTTTCAAGATTTCTTGATCAAAGGTCAGAGTCAGATTCGGATGCGGAGTTCGATTCATTGCTATTGCTGTACATAATAATAATAATAATAATAATAATAATTTTTTATTCAGCCAATCAAAATGCACAATACATTTTTATATGACAAAAATACATTCCAAGGTGCAAAATGTATAAGTATACAATAAAATAAATAAACTTTAATTTTTTAAATAAGCAAATAAAAAATAAATAAAATAAAATTATAGAATATTCAAGACAAAATAAATATAGGATATTAAACTAAAAATGATTTAAGAATGAAAAAAAAAGATTGTTCACCCCTCTCTAAGCCAAGCTTGTGCTGAGGGGTGAGTCGCTTAACCAAATAACTTTACCCTGGACTGAAAATATCTTTCAACAAACTAAAATATAACTCTCAATAAACTAAAAAAAAATATCTCCTTATTCACATTTGTTAGCATATAGGCCAATTCAATGTTTTTCAATATTATAACAAACAAAGAAATTTTTACTTTACTGTGGATTAATAAGATTAGAAAAAATAAACTATCATCCATCTTGATTGAAAAATGAGGTCAAGAGGGGACAAAGCGAGGGAAAAGTGACTACTTGAAAAAACGGAATACGAATGGGGCATTCGCAATGAAAAAAGAACTATCACCAGAACAGTTTAAAAATGTTTGTCGTCTTAGTCGAGAAGAGTTTGAAGAAGTACACCAGATGATTAAACCTTTTTAATTGTCTCAGAGGGCTGTAACGCCCAAAGGCCTCTGGGAACTGAAGAAAAACTCGATCAATAACAATTATTGTTCTTCCATATTGAGAGATTTTAGTACACCAACAAAATAACGTAGTGACGAGTGCACGAGCGGCGCAGTTTCTGTGTCTCTGTCACAAGTGCGACACAGACCAATGCTGCTCTGCCCTGCTCTGCCCTGCCCTGCGCGCCAACGTGCGCGTGATTTCTGCGCTCCTACAGCGGAGCATAGTAAACGCATGGGACACAGAAACTGTGCTGCTCTGCTCTGCTCTGCTCTGCGCCACCGACATCTCAACGTGCGCCTGGCCTAAAGCCGGTTCTAAACTTGATAAGCAGCTGATGGCCTTAAACATTTGTAGGCGAATCACCCGCGAGACCCCGCCTTTAAAAAAGATGACCACTCGCTCGGTCACTGTCTTGGTACGTGCAATACAGGCATTACGGTGTATCGTAATCAGTCTAAACCAGTAAAACAGATAAGCATAAGAATGGTAATGATAATATAAGATTTATAGAGACTACAGTAGGCTATATAGAAATACTGGATTATTTATGTATGTGACAGTTATCGTTATGTGCTGTATGGTAGCAGCTGACAGTTATTTAATGTGACCCATTATTGGTGTAACGTCACATGACCCATTATCGTTGCGCGCAAGTTAATTAGGTTAGACCCGTTTTATTGCACGGCTGAACATCCTGCCTGCAAGTAGTGCACTACTAGTGTACTATTGGACTGCTCGTAATTGTATCGTGTAAATGTAATGATGCAATAGAAAGGCTTTGATGCTACTATACTAGAATCAGTTCGTCTGCATTTAATGGTGTCAGAGTATAGTGACATTTAAAGTTGTATTCTGGAAATTTACAATTCATTTTTCTGATTTGTGGTACGTATGCTAAAAATAAATAAAATAACTTACTTGAATTCAAATAAAATTAATTATAAAAATGAAGTGTAATGAGTAATAATGTGAAATTGAATTGTATTCTGTGAGTTTTGCATTATGATCTGTAGTACAAATAGTATGCAAAATTAAAATAGCTTACTTGGATGTTGGAAAACTGAATCGGTGGTAGGAGTTTTCTAAATTTTTATTTGTTCAAAAATCATTAATTTTTTTATCATACTTAAATATTTTTCTTTAGATTTATTGTAGAACTTGAACTGCAATTATGAAGTTCATTTTATACTTAATAATTTATCTGAACATAATTTATCTGAACACGTGTGAGTTACTTAATTTTACCTTTATTTTTCTTTATTCTATTTTCTATTCATTTTAATATCAGTTTATTTGACCCAGAATACAAAATAAAATTAATGGAAAAATTTAAGATTCAACTCCTGTTCTTAAAAACTGTAGGCTAAACCAAAAAATTCCACCTTGATCCATTTTTTGTCGATTAAATAATTTTAAAAAAATAGATGGCAAACGAAACTTTAATTTCCTTTGGTTCCTACGAATATACTATACTCGTAAAAACTTGAAAAGAATTGTTGAATAGTATTAAAACTTTTCCCAAAAAATGTGACATAATTAGCACTCATTTTATGATGAGATTATCCTGTTTCTATGATGATATCATGCTTTCATAGTATCATTCGTACCATATTTTTATATAGTGCAATTGAATAAGCTACCGTATTATTATATAGTGCAATTAAGTATGTTTATCTATAGTTTATTCTTATAAAATGAACAGACCAGTAACCATACCATGGGGCCCAAACTTGAAAAAATGTTATCATACACTTAATAAGAGGGGGCTCCCGAATTTACTTCCTGTCCCAAGGCAGGAAGTAAATAATATGAATAATAATATATAATTTATATAATATTAAATATTATATAATTATATAATAATATTATATAATAATATTAATATTAAATATAATATTTAATTTATAATAATAATATAATTTTTCCTAATAATATTGTAAAATTAATTGTTTGTCTCTTATAGTAATCCGTTTTCGCAATTATTCATTTGTTGCTCTGACGAAAATCTTTTAATTTCGTTCAGCTTTCCTGTGTGTGATCTCATCTCAATCAGTACATTCTGAAAAGGGGCGGCTATAACAATAATAATTAGGCGTGCAATTATTTTCTGTTCAGCTATGAATATTCAAGTGTCGATATCCACATTGGCAGCGAATGGTTTCCTCATAGAAATTGTATATTACGATGCACACCGCATCATCCTTCACATTTTCATTTTGAAAAGTTCCGCTCATCAACTTCTTATGGTTTACGCATTCTTGCATGCATGTGTGAGTGCTGTAAAAACATAGCTTATTACTAAACTGTATATTCTTTGGCACTTATCTCGAAGACTTATGTGTAGTCGGCAGTGTCTCAGTAGGTTGTCTGTTTTTCTTTGAATTTGTTTTCGCCTGCTAGGTCGCTAGGTGTGTCCTGTCTCATTTGCATTCCAAATTCCTATTTCTTCGAGCGAACACTTGTGAAGTACACAATTATTGTTCGTATTCTTCTTAGAGTCGCTGTGTTTCTTCATCATTACATTTTTTGACTTTCACTTTCTTTGTTAGATGTTTCTTGAGAACAACCACTAATGAAGAATTAGGGGCAACGAAGAAATTAGTGTAATTTTAAAACTCAGTTCTATATGTATTATAATGTAAATACACTTCTGAGATTTCGGCTGTGATTCCCAAAAAGAGTATTTATGCTATGATTTCCCAAATTTCCATGCAAAGAGAAGTAGAGTAAATTAACAAATGTTTTAATATTGAAATGAAATATTTATTGTTCCTTTACAAATACAGCAGATACAAAACATCCAAGCAGTACAATAATTGAATATTTGAAATTAAAAATTATATTACGAGTACAAATTAGAAGAAATCACAGCATTAATACAAGATTGGAATGCCCTGCTTGAATGTACAATTATAAAATTTAAAAAATTTATATATAGTACAGAATTATTGAAGATATTCTTCTTCTTTTAAATGCTTCTTTATATAGGTGATTGGTGGTGCTGAGATATCCTTAATTAATAAGATTTAATTCACAACCAAATTTAATATTGTTTACTGTAGGAAGTGTATTCATGATTTCTCCTTTACTTCTCCTTTGTAATTTTCTTGTCCTGCTTTTTTTCTCTTCTCCTTCTACTTCCTTGCAATTTTCTTTTCTTTTTTCCTACCCTTCTTCCCCGTCTTCGCATTCTCCTTAATTTTGTCCTATTATTTTTTCTTTTTCAACTTGTTGTGTGAGCTCACTATGGACCACGTTCAACAATTCTATTTCTGTTTTTCCTTATTTTTACTCCCGAGTCTAGTTATCCTATAACTTCCAAGTACTAACGTAGTTCATTCTGACTAGCTGCTTCTTTTTATTCTCAATTCCAATCAAACAAAACTAAACTTTTTAAAAGGAGTGATACGATTGGCTAACAAAATGGATGCCTCTAGTAGTGTGATCAATGGATAACTGTGACTGGCTGTGTTCAGCCTTTGGCAGGCCTGACGTTATTAACTTACCTCGAACTGGCTGTGTTCAGCCTTTGGCAGGCCTGACGTTATTAACTTACCTCGAGGCTTCCTCAACTCAAGGATTCTTGAAAAACCTTTGAAATGAATGCGTTCCAAGTCTCCCTTGAGCAAAGGGAGCTTCAAGTTAGGTTCATTAATACGGCATGACTTAGGACCGAGTTTATGAACTTACGTCGAGAATTCCTCAACATAAGGGAGGCTTTAAAATACTTTCAAGTCAATACTTTTCAATTCTCCCTTGAGTTAAAGAATCCTCAAGGTAGCTTTATAGGCATTTATATATACAAATTCAATCGTGAACGATGTAAGATTTACCATTACTTGAACTCCTGATCTAACATAGCTTTGAAATTAACAGGTGTTTATGTTATTTCTGACGTGCATTAAGAATAGTTTAGTTGATGGACGCGGAAAAAGAGTTGGATATATTCGTTCTCGATTAAGGAGGAGGTCGTCATGTATTGGATGTGTGACCGTTTGAGTGGGAAGCGGAACTTTCTCTACTCCTGAGTTTTTCAGGTGAGACGGCCTCTTCTGATCCTCACTCTTACCTCACTGTCCCACTCTCTCTCTCTCTCTCTCTCTCAGCCTCTCTCTCTCACTCAGCCGCCGCCGCCACGCCCGTGAGAGATTCGCCTCTAGAGTTGAGTAGTTGTACACACTATAGATTGAATATACTATAGATATATACAATATAAGACCAGGTGCACGCGGCCTACATTCCGGAAACGGACACCAACAGGACAACCTCTCTTATCACCGTTTTTCTCTTTCTCTTCTACTTTTCGTTCTCATTCATTCGTCTGGAATGTTCTTGAGGGTTTTCATAGTTCTTTACTACCATTTTCTTACGTGCTCATTCATTAGTTTTCTCCAAATTTTTTGGTAGTGCTTGAGATCTTTAATTTTGAGGTACAGTCTTTTAAATTAATTTTGTTAAACATACATTTGTTCTGCGTTTAGGTCTTTACTGTCTTCTTTGGTTTCCATTTATTGGTTTACTCGGACTAGTTGATTTTTGGAGGTTTTAGGGCCTTTAGTTTCATTTCTCATTCATAGATTTACAGTATATTCAATGTATTGATTGTGTTAACTGATACGGGTTTCTCTCTGCAGAATTTTTAGAATAATAAAAGAAAAAATGAGTTTATAAAAATTTCAACTTCCAGAAGAAATGTATGATTCTTCAATCTCTTATAGACAGGGTTTAAGAATGTAGGTGATTGTTTCATAAGAATAGTTCTATTATCATGATTATTTCGTGTAGACATAAAGAGTTGAAGCGCCACTGAATCTAGAGCTAGAGCTGATCTAGTCTATGCAAATCCACTTGTAAAGCCTTCTAGAGAAGGCCTTGAAGAGTGCTTCTTTGATATTAAAAAATAAAAAAGATGAGTTTGAGTTTGTTTGAGATTGATAATGGTATAACAACCGAAACTATTTTCTCAGTGTTTTTAATAAATGTGGTTGTGACAATTTCGTCTTATTCATTATGGATACCTTCCACAATATCACCTTCGCTACTACAAAGAGAGTCAAAAAGATCCATGAATTAACCTTGGGGGGGGGGGGGGGGGGTGACGGTTAAATTAAAAAACATTTTTACATCAAAAACACAATACATAAAATGGAACCTATTACAAAAAATTAATGAGAAGGTTGAGCTTGCTTCTTAACATAGCTCATTAATGCTAGGCTCAAGGTAAAACCTTAAATCGTCCCCAACGTTAACCTTGTCTCTGAACTTCTACGAAATAGTTGTACAAACCCATTGCACATGTTGGTTCCTAGTAACTCGACCAAAAAGTATTCAATTTATCAGATTTTATTATTAAATAATAATCTTGCGTGATTGCAAAACGGAAAAAATGGTTTAATTTTTCATTAACCTGCCTCGCGTACCCCCTGAAAATTTTCGAGTACCCCCAAGGGGTACGCGTACCACAGTTTGAGAACCTCTGTACATAGAGTATTGGATGCTCGACTATAAGCTTTATCATGAAACAGAAACGTTTCGCTGACAGCCTGTTTCGGTCGTTAAGCCGGCCATTCACTATCAGGTACACCTAATCAGTTCACCTGTTCAGGTGTACCTGATAGTGAATGGCCGGCTTTATTCCCATGATGGATAAAAGATTCTTAATTTCAAAAATAATTCACATATCCATGGTTAGTGACCTCCATTGCTAAAAGAAGGTAGTGTGACATTTATTTTTACTGCTATTGGTATGGTTGCGTGAATTTTACATTCGCTCATGAATTATTATGCATCTTGAAGACATCGCTCAAGATTCCATCAACGGTACTTTTTGTGTCGTCTATACTTGATTCAAATATGGCGACTGCTTCCGCCGGAAATCGAACGGCTTTAAAACTTGAAAATAAGCAATAGCTGATCGAAGTTGATTGTTATTTACAACTGGAGACCGTGAAATTGGCTTGGTTTGAACTTGGCTTTACTTCTAGAATACTGAGTCATAAAGTGCGCTGTTTACTGCTATGCGAGAAAGCTACAAATACTTTTGTTATCTAACTTTATTACTTCTGGCAGAAAATAAAATTATTCTAGCATATTTTCGCGTACAGTACAGTCTGGGATATTTTTTTGTAATAATCTACTGTGGTTGAATTTTTTGTCAGAAGTTTGCGTTGGGTTCATTACTTCTAGCCTATTTTACAATAATATCTCGTTAGAAGATTAACAGTTGTGGATGGATTAAATTTAAAAACAATGTACCAGTTTTTAATTTACAATTCAGTGCAAAAATGCTGTGTAGGACCAATGGAAATATTGCGGAGCCTTTCCATAATAGAGAAGCTGCAAAAATACTCAAAATACCAAATAACACATAAATATTCAATGGAATTTGACAAATTTTAAAATTATTTTGTGAATTATTTAATAATTCAAATAATTAAATACAAAATAACACATGAATATTCAATGGAATTTAACAATTTTTTTAATTATTTTCCTTCAAGAATGTGAATTAATTAGGAATGTGAAAATTCCATGGAATAAAATTCTGGGCGAAGTTTAAATATATCCTATGAATTTCATTATTTATGTTAGCTTCTGCTCTGCTGTAAATTATACATCCCAGACTACATATCGCCCATTTCCTGCGAAAAACGTGCAGAAAAAAGAAGGAGAATAATTATATCCCCAGGCCAGATCTGACGACCTGTTTTAACAAATAATTTTATTTTTGCATCATCACCACCACGAACAACACCATCATCATCTCGGCTCCAATGCAATTTCGATTCGTTGTCCCTCCATTATTACATCGAACAAGAAGTCCTGTTTTTGAAGACGATGCATGATAGAAGGATAGGAAGAATATACAGAGGAGCAACAGTTGGAGAAACGGTAGAAGACGAGAAAGAGCAATAAGAAGGAGAAAATGAAGAAAAAGAAGGAGGAAAAGGCAAAGAAAAGAAGAAAAATAAGCTCCTTGCAAATACATACACAGTCAGAAGTGGTGTCCTGAATACCTTGGCGAGTCCTGAAGACTGGACAAGTGCAGTTTTTGGTATTGCCATCGAAGGAGCGTCCTGCTATCACTCTCTGTTGTTATTGTTGTTGATGTCACTTATTGCCCAAGACGAAGAGACCGTAGGCGGACTTCTTCTTCTTCTTTTCACACCTACTATGTCTTCATTTTCACAAACTTCTCTTATTTTTGTGCCTATTACTACTTATTCCTTTCTAAATGTTTTTCTCATTTTCGTTCTCCATTTTCTACCAATTCATCTCTTATTTCCTCTTAATTTTGAAAATTTATCTGGAAGACCTCTTCCACCCTTTTCCTTTTCCATCTTCTTCTTTTCACACCTACTATATCTTCATTTTCACAATTTTCTCTTATTTTTGTGCGTATTACCACTTTTCCTCTAAATATTTTTCTATTTTCACATTTTCGTTTTCCATTTTCTACCAACTCATATCCTATTTTCTCTTAATTTTGAAAATTTATCTGGAAGACTTCCTCTTCCATTCTTTTTCTTCTTCTTTTCACACCTACTATATTTTCATTTTCACAAACTTCTCTTATTTTTGTGCTTATTTTTTGTGCTCTATTTTATTGCCACTTTTTCCTCTCTAAATATTTTTCTATTTTCACATTTTCGTTCTCCATTTTCTACCAACTCATATCCTATTTCCTCTTAATTTTTTTTTCATCGGATGAAGCTCACATAGGTCTGAGACCTGTGCGTAGGTAATGAGTTGGATGATGGTGATTGATAAGTTGGAATTACAGTTTTAGGTGGGGTCCGAACCACCACCACAAGTGATTTTACAGCAGAGAACAGTGTGAAAATTTTGAAAATTTCTAGCTTCTCATATATTTTCAATGCATGCCATTTTACACTCATTATAGGTTCTTGTGAATTAAATGTTTGCTATCAAAGATATCTGAGAAAAGTTATCCTCCGAGGGGAATATTTGTTTATTCAATATTTTCAACTTCAAACTCAAATAATTATACTGTAGTATTCACATAACTTGGCAGCGTGTAGCATATGGGACATGCTACATCTGAACCCAACATACTGCTGCCAACTTATATGAAAACTACTATACATGTATATTTTTTTACATTTCACTTAACACTTCTTTTAAACATTACTTTATTACTTTATCCTTCCTTTTTTGTATTCTTTGACACTTCCCACTTTTCTTCACATCTACTCCGCAACGACTCTTTTTCATACTTAACTTCATTTACCTTCTTCTAATTCGTCTTTTTTATCTTATAATTTTGGTTCTTACATGCTTGTAAAATTTCGCTCAATTTTTGTAAAACAAATTCTGTCTTGTTTTAGATTTCCCAATGCAGCAATTTAGATCGATGATTTGCATTTCATCATTGAAATGATGCATTGGGCATTGGGAAATCTATAAAACATATTGTTGCATTGGGAAATGCATAAAAACAAGTCAGAATTTGTCTTACAAAAATTTACCGAAAAAGTTATTTGCACCATAGTAGGTCATTTCCAAAGGTCGATTGTGACGGCAGGAAATCTTAATTTATAATAATTGCTTGTTATTCAAATGATCCAATCTTGAGATCTAAACGGTGGCATAGGAACTAACAAACTGATCAGCATTTGTGTTACTGATAGTTGAAAAAATCGTTTGGTGTGGAATTTCCCACTTCCAAATTTTTATATCAACCATAATTTTTATTTCTGCAAATTCATTCTATTTTTTCGCATTCTGTTCTTTTGATCATTTAATTCATCTCTCCTTTCCAGCTTTCCTCCTCTCCTTTTCATAGGTCATTGTCTTCATCAGTTCATCTTCACATAATTTGCTTTCCTACTCCATCCTCTTCTATGTTTCATTGTAGCCTACAGCCTACTTAACTATCCACACCAGGGCCGTGCATTGCCTCTTCTGGCGACCTTACAATAGCCCACTGTTGCCTAGCTGAATTGTTCACGGCCAATCTCATTGAAGCAGACAGTTATAATAATGGTGTAGCCATTGAATTTCTCCAATGCATTGTGCGGCAAAGCAATGCAATAATGTATGCTCACAGCCAACCAAAGATGGAAATAATTCTAAGCCGAAGCTATTTGTTATTTGCGAATTTCAGCATTCAGACAGGAAACACGAAAAGGAAAGTCTGAATATAAATGATCTTCTCACGACTTTTGATCTAATAATACTTCAAAATCCACCTTATTATTAATTCCTTATCTAATAAAATACCTTAGTAGATGAAAATTTATAAAATTATATAATGTTTATAAATTATAGAAACTGATAAGTTTTTAACACTAGTGTTATTAGAGATGCGTCTTCTACTAGAAATAATTGACAAACAAATGCAGTCTCCGCTGGAAATTTGGTGGTGGTGGGGCGTTACAAATGGTATGTTTGACGACCTTTTTTGCGAGATTACCCTCCTTTTTATTCCTTCTCCAGAAATTTTCCGATTTTGGCGGGGGAGGGGGAGTCATGGCCCCTTCTGTGACCGCTTTTGAAAACAAATTTCGTTGTAGTAAATAAATAACTTTCAATTCATAAAGATGGACCCTGAAACGCAGAGAACTGCGAAAATCTACTGCAGAAATAATAAGCTCAACAAATGAAATTAGTACAGGCAATTAGAGTTTTATGATAAATGCATTGTAATGGAAGGTAGCTTTACTCCACTCCTTCATACCTTGTGGGTCAAGTGGAAGAGGGGGCTCTTGTGCCTCGATTATTTCTCCCACAGCACTTTTTATTGTAAAATGATAAAAATAAATACTGTCTATTTATCTACATCTGTTTTGATTTGATGCAATTACAGCAAAAGTAATATGAAAGCTGAAATAGATGAAAGCTGAAAATACAACATTAGAAATACTCACATTTTGCAATTTAATGCGAAAATAAATAAAATTAGGCTACTAGCCCAAACAAATTTTGTCAAAGTGAATAATTTTTCTGACATCGGTAAGCTAAATTTAGAATTTTTCAGAAAACTACAATTGAATATTAAACCATCCTAATTGACTTCATAATTAATGAGCAAAAAAGACTCTAGTCTCTACTGTAAAATCACTTCCCGGTGGTTCAGCTATTATATATAGGTCCAACTCATCAATCACCATCATCCAATTCATTACCGACGCACAGGTCTCAGACCTATGTGGACTTCATTGTCCTTTAAAAAAATTAAAATAATTTGATAACTGTCTTGAGCATTTGACTATGAATCTACACTACTTGTTCTTGCATGTGATTGTTGTTCACCTTGCCCATCAAAGTTAATCGTCAATTAATATTCGATGGGAGAATTGCTGAGACTAGAACGGTTTGTGCTATTTTTCCTGTGCACCCAGCGTATCTGCATTGGCCCTAATGAAACGTTTTCTTGAGAGAGTTTCTCATCTTTGTCATTCTTCTGGTCTGTGTTTATCCTTTTAGGACAGTGAATTAGGAGGTCTTGTGGTTGGTTGTATTACATCCTTTGTATTGCTGATGGTGATACTATGGTAGATAGTGAATAAGGCTTGATGATATTGTCAAAAATTGGTTCGTCGGTCACATCTTTTTCAATCTCAATCAAATACGTAATTCGAGATAAATACGTAATTGAATACGAATACGTAACTTTGAAGTAAATTTTGAATCTGATTTGATGCCATACGCTTAGCTAAATCTATCAAATTAAGAGATCATCAACGATTATAATGTTTGTTAGTCTACGTAAATTTTTTATTACGTTCATTCAACCCTACTAATTATATTCAACTCATATTCAGTCTACAACAGCATTTTTCATTCTTTCAATTCATCAATAAAAATTAATAATGAAACAAAAGTAGAAGCAACGCTAAATATTTAACACTAACACTGTTTGACAGCACGTTAATTTATTGAAGTAAGTCAAGATTTGATCCCCCCCCCCCCAAAATAGTAATTTTAATCAGTGGATCAAGAGCATTGAACAATTAAACACTATCTACCAATTAGTTGAACTTTGGGGAGCTTTCTTCCACAGAATTGTTCTATGCATAATTATCATTTAATCAAATTGTAAACACCCTCAGCAATCAACTCATCTGGACTAGACTAGTTAAACACTGGTTACACACTAGTTGAACCCCAGTTCAACAATTAGAACACAAACTCGACAACATACGTCTTTTATAAGAAGTGAACACAAAACCATAACAGCTAATTAGGCCCATTGCGGATAGAAACGCATGCTTAGTGAAGGGATGAAAAGTGATGTTTTGTGAAACACATGAATGAATTAGACCTCATCCGATTCTGTTTTCACGAAATCTCTGGAAATTCACTTCTGCGTTTCACAATCAAGTCTTCCTGCGATAAGACTGCGTTTGTTTTGCGCCTTTTGTTGGGCAGTTCAATTCACGTTCGTGCTTCAAATTCTGCGCCAAGACTGCGTTTGTATTTGCATTTGCCCTAAAGTACCCATATGCTCACAAAAGTCACCATTCGTCATGTTAACAAGGCTGCGTTTGTATTTGAGTCGGGTCTCAAATGTACACATGTTCGCAATAGCCATTTACCGTTTGTTGACCCCACGTATCTCACATATGTAACCTGAAAATATACCATAATGACAGAAATGTACCTAATACATCAATCTGTGAGAAATTACATATCTATCAAATATATACATAGATATGTGTGTTCTTACAATACAGTACACAGTACGATATAGGCTACCTATTAAATCAATATGTTTAATGCATACACATCTATAGATTAATTATTATCATATATGCGTGGTGTAAGTAGGAAATTTTCGGCTAGGTACACACGTACCGTATTTGTACGCCGACGTATTTGTACTTGACGACGGCCTTGCACGTGTGAGTTGGCTGTGTGAGAGGCCTTATAGGGCAAAGGGTGTGGGCTGTTGTGGAGCCACCTCCGGTGTGCACGCGTACGTAAGTGTGTGTGTATTTTTTGATAAAGCCCACGCCCCTGACAATGGTACTGTGGACGCCTGTCCTCACCATCATAGTACTAAATTGGAATCACAAACAGGTAGTTGGTTCATTAGAGATTTCAAATATTTTGCCTTTTCTTCTGTGTAGTCACTCACTGTACTGTAATTTTGTGAAGATACAAAAAGTAGTTTTAAAATAGATTAATAATACTAATAGAATATGATATAGAAAGTAAAAAATATGAAAATAATAAAAAAATATTTTTTTTTCATATAAAAAATATGAAAATAACTTCAAACATAAAAAATACTATTTATTTGAAGACTATTCTGAATTTGAGAGTTTGTCTCCTCTGATAGTTTCTTCTATCCTCTTTTCTTGGCCCCGAGTGAAGTTTGGAATAAATTTCCCGTAAGTAGACCTCTTTAATACAGTGCACTAATTAAACCAGGCACACTACAACTATCTCCTGAACCAACGTTTTCTTAAAATAACTGCAATTGCACAAAACTAAAACTAGACCCGAGTTTCAAAAGCAGTTCAGCCACAGGTGAATCATCGCGCATTTTAAAACAACAGAGATGACCTACTATTGTCAAGTATTTATTCCACTCAGCAAAAGCTAGCTTTATTTTAGTGTGTACTCGCAACTAGTCAAATAAATTCGCATATTTCACTCGAGCTACTGAGCAACGCAACTCATCTTAAAATCAGATGGAAGAGGAATAGCCTCCTACCTGTGTGACACGTTATGGCTTCTAGTAATGCCGACAGAGGAGAATGTCAATGAATGAGAAGCCAAAAAAATGCTTGGGGAATGGCAATGGAGGAAGATCGAAGTAGATAGAAAAACTTGTAGTCTTTTTTATGGAAGAAGAAAAAGAGTATAAAATGAATAGCATCGACTGCAAGTGTGCAAGAAAGTTTTGCAAAATCTTATAATAAGAGAGAGAGTAGCCTAGGGGTGTGTGTGTGTGTGTCAGTCTAAAATGCCCTTAGTAGACAGAGCCACTGCAGTCGCCGTCGCAAGCCACTATTTCAGACTAAATCGCACCAGCCAGGTAAAAAAAAAAACTGTTCTCTGCTGTAAAATCACTTCCCGGTGGTTCGGAACCCACCTAAAACTGTAGGTCCAGCTCATCAATCACCATCATCCAATTCATTACCCACGCACAGGTCTCAGACCTATGTTGGCTTCATCCTAAAAAAAATATTTAGAAAATCAGCTATTGGCTTGAATGAAGTATATGCCTTTGTTTACTTTGAAATTGTTGCGCTCGGTTACATGGTCAGTTGATGTAATTTAGCCTAAAGTGTGGCAAGCGACGGCAACTGTAGTTGCTGTGTCTAATAAGGGCCTTTCGGATTTTATAAAACCGGCAACGATTTGGAACACTAGATTTGGCACAAATTTTCTCATAAATTCGATTCAGTGCACCTCAAAAGCCGCGTCTCCACCAACCGAACATGCTCGACGAACAGTATTCGCTGGAATTATCTGATGTCGCCGAACATTGTTTGGTGTTGGTTTAGTGACGCCTTCTCGAACATTATGATCGGTGTGGAAGAGATAGTGGCGGGAACGTATTGTTGGTCGTCGCTGTTCGCTCACAGACCGAACATTTCAATTGAACTCCGAACATGTTCGGTGACCCATATGTTCAATGTTTGTCCATTTTTTGTGTTCACCAACAATGTTCGGTTGGTGGAGACGCGGCTAATGCCCGGTTTTTTTATTTTCCTTTCAGACTTTTCAAAATTAATATTCAAATTTCACTTATGGTCACGATTACTGTTTTGAAATGTGTTTAAATGTAGAAAGTCTATAGAACAGCTGATACATGAAACGTCACTATGGTGCAAAAAAGCAACACATTCAATATTGCAGCTCCCAATTCCCTTCTTGGAGTCGTATTGGTATTAGCGGTTGAAATCCACATATAAAATGTTCAATTTAAACACCCCGTTGCAAAGCACTGGTAAACTACTACAGTAGTATATATAATGTAAAGGGGAAAGCATGGAGCAAATTTCAGGAGGTCTGAAGATCTACAGAAATTATACCAAACGTTGGTGAGAACATTTCGACCAAATCTTGAAAATCCACCTTTGTAAATAAATCAAATAAATAAGAGGAGTTCTAAACCAGTAGGTTTTTGAGACGGTTTATAATGCAGGTATACTACAGTTATTACAAATACAAAAAAACAAGACCAGAAGTAGGCTGCATCGAAAAGAAAATCATTAATTGCCTTCATCCCACCTCATTACATACTTGTTACAAGCCTCGGGCTCATGTAGGAATAGCAATAGCAGAAAATCTATTTGAGAAGCACAGTTTTTGACGGTTCTTAATATCCATGACCATAAAACATCTGAGAGTATATTTTGCTTACGTCACACCAATCCCACACAGACTACACTACACCCTATCATCAACATCGATGAGTCTACCTGAATTCTAATCGGTATTTAAACTCGAAAAGGAATCTCGTAAACGTTCTCAACCTCAAGAGTCAATATCTTTTACCAACTTGGAGGCTGTCACCTCTCCTAACCATCATTTCCTCTTTTGATTTCTTTCGCCTTTTACATTCTTGTAGGCGTTCTTTTCTTTTTTTCTATTTCCCCCGCTTCTTCTTCTCTTCATACTCACCCTCCTTGCCTTCACACCCTCTACCTTCTTCCTCATCTTTTTTTTCCTTTTCCAAATGTTTTCCCCTTTTTCTGCACCACTTGCCCCAATTCTATATTTTCTATTCTATTCCCTATTTCTTCTCTATCCATTATCATCTAGTTTTTCTCTGCCTACAATTTCGATTCTCTGTCTTCAGTGAGTTTTGTTCAGCAATTTCTAGTCTGTCATTTTGTTTATCTTCCTGATCCTTGTTAATTTGCTTCTCCGTCTTCTTGTACTTCATCCACTTACTTTTGTTGTTGTTGTTGTTGTTCTTTCTCTTCTTCTTCTCCTCCTCCTTCTCCTCTTCCTCCTACTCCTCCTTCTCCTCTTCCTCCTTCTCCTCCTCCACCTCATCCACCTCTTCCTCCTTCTCCTCCTACTCCTCCTCCTCATCATCCTCCTCCTCCTCTTCCTCCTCCTTTTCCTCCTCCTTCCTTCTACGTATTCGTCTGGAGCACATTGAGATGGGCTTGGACCTTGAATTCGATGAGATTTCTTACAAGAAGAGCCTTATGAGTGTCAGAAAGTGTGGCCAAAGCCCTAACCGGTTGGTGTATGCTAGTGTGATAGTGTAATAAGTGAACAACCGATCTCCGTTAAACTCTTGGTTTTTACATATATGTATATCTTGTTGATGTATATATCTATGGTTTGGAAATAGGTTGTAGACATCCTACAGGTCTCTGGTAGTCATCCATTGCGGTCCTCAGGCTTTGTGGGGCCCTCCTCCTCTTCTACTTGGCCCTCAGTCCTGTTTTATTGGAGTCTAATAGAATTCTTCTCCCGTGCGTGCGTGCTACCTTCACCTTGCTGGCTCAGTATTTCCAATGCTAGGAGCGGTATTCAAATTAACAACGTCCTGTGGCGGCGTGGGGAGGGGATAAGCGATAGCCGCTCAGGATAAACCAGTTCCCTGTTGTTGACAGCGGGCCAAGCCATTCAGAGGTTTGGCTTTCCATGTGCGCAAGTGTGTTTGAAAAAATAATATTAGATGAACATGAATTTACTATGATAATTGACAATTTATTATGATGAATTTCATAAAATATTAAAATTGCATTTTAAATAAAATAGACTGCATCAAATATCAATTCAAATTATGGTGGTGTGTTATGTTGTGGGCAATTCAATCAGTTTTTGTAATATCAAAATGTGATTCTTGTGAAATAATCTATAAAATCTATATAATAATCTATATTTTTGGCCAATAAGGAGAGAAGATGAATAATATATAAGAGAAAGCAAGGAAAGTGGAAAAGTAGACGGTGAATGTAGATAATACATGGGAGAAGGTAGAAAACTGAACAATTATTTTGACTTATTGTTGTAAATTTAACGTCTTGCAGTCAGTTTTAGATTGTGAATATATAATAAATGTACTCACACTTTATTATATATTCACAATCTAAAACTGACTGCAAGTAGTTAAATTTACAACAAAAAGTTAATATTAACAACGCAGATCGTTAAGGAACAAGAAATCCAAGAAATTAATTATTTTGACTTTGATTTTAATGACTCCATTCACAATAATTATTGCAATATACATACATGTAATATTTATTATTACATTTAGGATTTAGGTGGATAAAGATTTGTAGCTTGGCCCTTATTCCTGTTTTATTAATGACCCGACAGGACCTTATTGATGGAGTATAATTTATTATACTCGTACTTCACTACCTTGGCTTTCTTTGGACGAAAAATGAAAACAAAAATGTAAAATTGAGAAAATTATCGAAATGTTGCTGCTTTACTAAAACATTACTTCAACATTTTTTTAAGCAAATATTTGGAGCTTTTTTCCCTGTTGAGTATTATCCAGAAAACAACTTTGATAGAATCAGACAAGGATTCATATTGTCTTATTAATGGACAATGTATTAATGATCTCAATAATTATAATTCAATTATTATTTATTATTATTATTACACCTATAATTGTTGTAAATGAGAAGTAATTCGAGCTCTCTAAGAATGTTGTGATCAGACTATCGTTTCAGTACATTTTATTAAGATTTGACGTGTTGCTATGGCAGCGTGCGAAAAACATTCTTCATAATAATTTATACTTTCCCAAGGTAATGGACAGTCTATTAAAACGATAGTTAAGATTGTCGTTCAAATTGACTGTCATTCTCCTTTTTTCTTCTTCCCTATTTCCTTCCCTTCCTCCATCGTATCGTTTTTCTCCTCTTTCCTTTTTCATCGTTTTATTTTACATCTACTATATAATAATAATAATAATAATATCGTGTGACCTGGCTGGCTCAGGTCTGGTGTCAGAGTTATCAGGTCGCACCTGAATAAATTCAGGGCCTCTGATGTGACTTAACGACTGTTATATATAATTTATAATTATATAATCTACTATATAATTTGCTCTCCTTATTTTTCTATTCGTCCTGCTCTTTCTCTCCTAATTCTCCTCCTCCTACCGTTTCTCCACCATCTCTTTCTTATCCTCCTCCTTCACCTCCACCTTATCTTTGTTTTCCTTTTTCTGTTTGTGTTTTCCTTATTCACGTATGTTTCTTCAACTATTTTATTTTCCCACCTCGTTCTCGTTCTGCTTTCTATTCTCTTTCTTCCACATTTTTCTCTTTTTCTTCCTTTTGGTATTCTCCCCTACTTTTCGGTTTTCCTCCTTCATTCCTTCCTCCTGCTCCTTATTCATTACCAACTTCCACTTTTTATTGACTTTCTCTCCTTCCTTTTACTCATCTTGGTATTTTGCTTCATTACTTCCTCCTACTAATCCATCTTCTTCTCCTTCTATCACTCCTTAAGAAGTTGAGGGTTAGGTGGAAGAGAGGGCCGGCTGCGCTCCAACTTTGCCCTCCCAGGTAATAAATTAAGGCAGCCATTCTATTCCTTCAGGTCTTACATTTTCACTTTTATTTGCTCTCCTAAATTTAATTTACCACTGGTCTTGCTTTTTCTCCTACACCTCCTTTTTCATTCTGTCTTTATTTCTCTCCATGTTATGCTTATTTTACCTGCTTCCTTATTTTCCACCCTTTTTCCCTCTTCTTCCTTCCCCTGCCACCTCTCCTTTTATTCTCTTGTTCCCCCTTACACACTCTAAATAGATCATTTTCCCTCTACGCTTTTTTCCCATTTTATTTTCCTTCTGCATGTATCTATACTTCTTTTCCTTCTTCTTAATCTGCTCTTACTTTTTCCTCTCCTTCTTCAAACACTTATTTTGATTCAACTTTGCTTGTCTCAACGTCTCAATGTTAGCGGACACCACTTGATAGCCAGTCTAGGTCATTGGCGGACGTGAATGCTAGTTTGCTACTTGCCATCGCAAATTCCTCGCTTGTTCTAATTTATTAAAGGAGAAGAAAAAGAAGGAGAATAAAAATAATAAAAAGGAAAAGAAGTGAAGAATTCCATTGTGGAATATCTGAGCGGTGCTCTGTTATAATATACTGCTACTGCCGCGATTCAAATTGAATAATAATTACTGTAGTATGATAGTTGGAGCTGCTACTTGACGAGAGCCTGATTTCACTTTCATCACTTTGGACCTGTATTAATTCTTCAACTACCGTAAGCCGCTACACGCACGAGTAGTGCCAACATAAAATGCCACCAACTAGATAGTGCCAACTCAATTGTTTTCAACTAGAAGCCACTTCGGCTTCGGGATCTGTGGTGGGTCCACATTTATTTTCTACCTGAAAGTAGCCGAAGCAACAGGTTGATGGGATCAGAAAGGGTTGTCCTATTGTTTGTAAAGATAGAAATATTCCTTCCTTCATCCTTTTTCTATTGTTATATAATAGTTTGAAAGTTTGACCAATTTGTTGATTTTGAGCCTTTCTTGTTGGTGTTGACTATAGAGCGCACATTTTGGAGTAGATATTTTGTGGAGTTGTGAGACAAAAACTGTTCTTCACTTCTTCTAATAGATAAATTGTCTTCTTTTTTGCACTTTAAAACATAGAAGAGCTGTGGGCGAAGTTGAAGCCTACATTCTCTGATTTCCATTCAACCCACAGAATGTGGATTGAGATTCTGAATGAAATTTCTGGATGAATGATATAATTGTCCACTATACCACAACCACAGTATCTGGAAGGTTTCTTTTAGATCAGTATTACAACTGCAATGAGTAATAACAATTGCAGATGATAGAAACTATTTTTTTATTCATCAGTGGCTGCGATGACGTAAGGGCGCAGTCTTCCCCTCCACTTTTTGTATGAATATGAGATTGAAAACCAAATTTTTGTCTTATACTTTATTTGTTTTCTTGATATATTTGTATAATATGATTGTATTATGCTGTTTTCTTGTGTAATATTATAAATAAAGTTAATCATATGGAAGGGAAGAAGAAAGAAGAAGGTTGCCTAGTAACATGAAAAAATAACATTTCAAAGAAGTTTAGTTGAAAAACTAGCAGCTACCCGTCCTTCGTACAGATTATGTTTAGAAATAAGACTAAATATGTTTCGGCTTTTTTGATAGCAACGATCATGAAGTTGTTAGCGGCTTAGTAAACAACTTTGAACGTAAACAATTCAGTGACAGTTATCAGAGAGAATATTTGAGAACAGCTGATTGATATATCATGATAAATTACGTGATTTGTTCTTATGTGGTAATAAAACTTAGAAGAAATGTATTCAAAATCGCACAATACTTGGTTTTTAAACGTTTATTATTCTGTTTAAAAAAAAGTTAATTTAGTTTTTTATAGCTAAAGACATTGTCAAAAACGTTTTCAATACTGATAAATAACTTTAATCCCGATCGATGCTCTCGTTTTTCAGGAGAAGGCCGCGTGAAATGTATCCAAAATCGCAAAATACTTGGTTTTTAAATGTTTATTACTCTGTTAAAAAAAAGTTAATTTAGTTTTTTATAGCTAAGGACATTGTCAATAAAGTGTTCAATACTGTTCAATAACTAAAATCCCGATCGATGCTCTCGTTTTTGAAGAGAAGGCCGCGTAAAATGCCTTTGGGGCCGTGACAGACAGAAAGTGAGATAAGACTATTTTCGGCTTATTTGATGTATAAAACGTAAAAATAACCAAAAAATATATAATTCTGATAAATGTACAGACAAAACTCTAATTTTATTTATATAGATGGGACTCAATCAGTGAAGACGTAAAAAGTATTTTCATAATTAATTATTATAAATTGACAGTTCATAAATGAGTTTGTGAATTTTGAGATATTGAAGAAAGTAGACCAGTTCCAGATTGAGTAGAACTATTTAAGAAACAATGATGATCAAGGAGAAATGGCTGGCAAGACATTAAGATATTTATTGTATGACATGAGAAACTAGTGGCAATGAAATTATTACAAATGGAGAAAGGGAATGTAAGTGGACGAAACAGATGATTAAGGTTGGGGTAGGAGGAAAATATTTCAAGATCTGAAAGTGGAAAATAATTTTCATTATAGAAAAAATTTGAACTTCATCTATATCTTGAGTCACAAATAAGGGTTGATCAATCAGAGAAGATCATAAGACACCATTTGGATGTCTCCTAATCAATTTGGCGGGCCGCTTAGCGCAGTTGTTTGGGGCGTCGCAACTTCAGCTTGCTGTCGTGGGTTCGAATCCCGCTACTTCGTCTGGCATCTATGTGTGTAATCACCTCATTACCCACGTACAAGTTTTGGACTCATATGGGCATCATCAGCAATAAAAAAATGAAAAAAATCCAATAGAAATTCAAATTTCTGATGCTAAATAAAAGTGCAAAAGGAACATTGGTGGTTTATCGAGAGTGGTTCAAGTGAAACTCAAATTGCAAAAAATAGCACAAATGAAAAAAGTGTAAAATGGAAAAGGAGGGATCATCAGCATAAAAAAATGAAGAAATCCAGTAGAAACTCAAATTTCTGATGCTTTCTATTGTGTTTTATGTTATGAATAAATAAAATTGAGAAAGGAACTTTGGTGGTTTATCGAGAATAGTTCAAGTGAAACTCAAATTTCAAAAAATAACACATGAAATAAAAGTAAAAAAGGAGGCAATCAAGACTGCCTCAAGTAAAACTCAAATTGGTATTGCAAAAAAGAACATAGAAGAAGTGTAAAAAGGGGAAAGACAAGCAAGTTTGGGACAGGAATAAAGTGGCTCGGTAAGGTCTTGACACCGGTCAAGTCTACTGACGATTAGCGATGGCGTCGCATCTTAGATCAGAAGGTGCTACAGAGTGGTCGCTGCCGACCGGCCAAATATTTGGTCGCTGATGCTATGAGTTGGGATATAAGAGAGAGAGAGAATGAGTGAGAGAGTATGACCCACCACTCTAATTTTAGAGAGCAACGAGGTCGTCAACCGTCACACATACTACCCTACCCCTTGTCGATATCTTTTTCTCCTCATCTACTTTTTCTTCATCTCCCTCATATTCCTCATTCGAATATTTCTCACTTCAACGACCACTTGCTCAAAGACTACTCACCAAAATGAACAGTTATTACCGTCTATCATGAACTCATCGTCCGATTTTTCTTCTGTCTCAGTCGTTTCATTATTTTATAATTATTTAAATCCAAGGCGCTTTTGATGAACAGTAAGGTAAATGAGCATAGAAGAGAACCAAGTAAGAGGAAGAAGATTGAGAATATGATGGAGAAGATAATAGAATTAAAAACAAGATGGATAATATGAAGAAGGGACACAAAATCAAACAATGAACAGGTAGAGTAGTAGAGAAAAGAGGAGAAGACAAATGTGAAAGTAAAGTAGTAAATTAGATGGAGAAAACACCAGAAAGATGAACAAATGCAAGACGAATAATACGAAAATGGGGTTCAAGACTCAAAAAAGAAACTGGTAAAGAACTAGAAAAGATAATTGGGAAGGAGGAGAAGAATAAGCATAAAGAAATAAAAAATAGAGTAGTAGAAAAGATTGAGAAAAGACAGAAGACCGGAAAAGATGAAGAAAGACTGCAAAAATTGGAAAATGAACAGTATTGGGAACTGTGGGGAAAGGGGAGAGGAACCGGGAGATGAAGAATAAGGATGTATATGAAAGAACTATCAAGAAACAGGATGATGATTATTATGTCTTATTAGCGCTAGCAAAAATGTAATAATTATTGTAGTGCAACATGCCTGGTGCAGTTTTCTCTCAGGGAATGTGCATCCAACATCCTCTTGCCTTCCTTCAATAATATTCAGTTGTGGCGAACTCCGTCCAATCCAAGCAAGCTGAGAAATCATCCGTGATGCTTTAGTCGCGTGTATGAATGCGCGTCTCGTGAAAGCGAAAGTCTTTTGTTTTCCGCTTCCTCCTCTTTAGGAAGTCACGCCGACCTGGAAGTCTGAGCCACATCATCAACAATATTCAAAATATCTATCAATCAAATAACGAATCTTATATTATGTTGACATTCTTCTTGAAAGTCTATCGCGGCTAAACGGAGGAACATGGATTGGTTTGAATTATGCGTGTTTCATTGGCTGGGATGTTGATAACGGTATTTTTTTTTGAGGATGAAGCCTCAGGTCTGAGACCTGTGCGTGGGTAATGAGTTGGATGATGATGATGATGATTGATGATCTAGACCAGTGGTTCCCAAACTTTTTCGCCTCATGGACCCCTTGCCATGATTTTTGGTTTTAGGTAGACCCCCTGCATAAATGTTATTAATTTTTTTTAAACTATAAGTTGAAATGTGTTTTTAAAGCTGATGAAGTAGGTCTACTACTGCTCACAGTAACCAATTCAAATTGTGGTGAAGAAAACATTAAAAAGCACATAAACTTGGTGAATTTTTGTAATATAGTCTAATTTGAATTGAAATAATCAAATAGTATGACATATTGTTTTTGATTATAGTGAAATAGTATTAATGGAACCCAAGAAGTATAACGGCCGGTATTTTATTATCAACATTGTGTTCTTTGTAGTAATTGCAACATTCGCATCTATTAAAATTAGCAGGGCTGCTCAATGTGGGCAAACACGACACTCATTGTTAATGAAATGTGATAGAGAGAATTTCTCCCCCCCCCCAAAATTTTTTTAATAAGTAGTCCCTCTAACGTTGTATCACAAGAGATTCTACTCATGTCTAGACAAGCATTAATCCATTTATTTATTTTAGACCACATTATGGTAAAATTTTTGAATTTTCGATGCTGAGAGCTTGATTTGAGACTTAAAATCATTAATTTTATACAAGTATTTATTAAAATGAAGTTCATAAATTGGGTAAATTGAAAGCTTAAATTCGATAAATCACTGCTTTTATGAGTCGTTTTCCTAAGAACTTGAACCCACTTTTCGTTTATGTATAAAATCTAAAAAATACTATTTTTATAAAGCTAACTGAAAATCATTCCATGAAAAAGCTGTGGAAGCTAGGGAAAATTCACTGAGTTGCACCAGAGAGAGCAATAAACTTCTCTTCTATTTTTGTGTTATCTCTTGAATTCACATCGAAATATTCACTAGTTCTGGAATATGCAAAATTTGTAAAAATATAAAAATTATATGACTGAATGAAACTTGATTCAACTAGCAAAGAGCGAATGAATTATTAACACATCCAATTCCAAACTTTAACTTATAGTAATTTTGTAATTCCATAAATAGATGGTGACAAAGCATTGGGGATTCTGAAAACAATTGTTCTCACGTTCTTGAAAGTGCAACTTTCAGCTTTTATTGTGGCTATCAACCCTCATATTATAACAGAAATGAGCATTCGAAGCCCGTCTGCAAAAACATTAAGAGACCTTTTCTCCCTTCAAGCCTACTGTGTCAACTTCATTCAAGTAGTCTGGGGAAATTCAAACGTATGTTTGTTCCAAAAATACTGGGACTCACCAGCATCGTGGAGTCTTTGAAGGCCCAAAGCCGAGGCAATTAGGGAATTCTTATGTATAAACGTTGAAATTTGAAAATATTCTAGATGCAGCCTATTTGAATCTCTACTTCGCATGACTATACTGGCAAACTGAAAAAAAGAGGCCCTGGAGGCCCCTAGCAGTACAATTTGGGACCTTATTTTATTTTTGTTATCACTTGCTTACATTTGTAAAATGATGTGGCCCATTGACGTTGAGGTCCAAGAAAACTTGCCTTGTTCGCCTCATCCCCTCTATAGCTTTGATTAGAGTATTTTCTAAGTTAATTAAAGTATTAAAATTATAGTTTTTTTTCTTGCTGTAACATTATTTAAGCTACTCTTCACACATGAAAACTTTTTTTCACCTCCAGTAACCGATATTATCGTATTTTTTATTGATATGCCTCCCTACTCATTTTTGGAGCCTCTTTCACAGGCTAAAGGGGGCGTTCTAACCTGGACCCCCCCTCCCCCATCGTCGCTACACCAATGACAGTAATGGAGTGTTCTAACAAAAATATTAAAAATTGACTCCAAAAAAGTTAATCAAAAGAAAAGAACAAATTTATTAGATTTGATTAGATTACTAAGATTCCTAGTTCGATTTAAAATTATCAAATACGTAATAAAAGGAAGCTTATTAGACCTTATTAAAAGTTCTTGTAAACGTGGAAAATAAAAACTAAACACTAATAATATAGCTAGAATTTCACATGGACCACTTTGGGAACCACTGATCTAGACCTACAGTTTTAGGTGGGTTCCGAACCACCGGGAAGTGATTTTACAAGTGAACCGTGTCTTTTTGCTGGCCAATCTAATTGGTCACCCTTACAATGAGTGCCCAGGAGAACGCAGCTTATCTCTATCTGATTGAACAGATACCTGCTACGGCTCGCGGCTATCACTTATTATGTCGACATTCATCTTGAAAGTCTATCGTGGCTTAACGGAGGAACATGGATTTGTTCGAATTATGCGTGTTTCATTGGCTGGGATGTTGATAACATCAATTTTGTTACTGCGTGTTTCACTTTTCCGTAATTAATACAAGTTGATCTTGTTATTAATTTTATCAAACAGAAATCTTGAGATTAAAAACCTCCCTCAGTACATCAAAAGAGCTCAAAAATGATAATTCATCAATTACTATTGATTTGTTGCTAGTACTCAAACCTAGGTTTTGTTGGCAACGCCAATTGAAAATTGAAGTTTAAGTTTATATTTCAGTTCTGTATTAGTCTTAAGCATTTGTTTTAGATGATTGTTTAATTTTTATGATTGGCAAATGAATGATTTTGATTTGAACTATTGAGCGATATGATAATTCACTGCAGTGAGTTGATAGTGTTTTCAAACCGAAGTACAATCACTATAGTTGTGCGAAATTTTAATATTGGTATATCAATTATTCCACTAAAGTCAATTTCAATGAGCTAGAAGAAAATGAGGTAGCTGAACTGTCGTACGCTGCCCGGCCACTGAAAGCTGTGTTGAGTTGCGCTCCGCTGTGCGACGACAGCTTCCAAAACCGAACATATGGTTTCCAATGAACGCATAACTTCTAGTGACTGGACGTTCGTTGAAAGGCATTGGTTCGATTTTAAAATCTGACGTCGCACAGCGTATAGCGCAAAAACACAGCGTTCAGTGGTCGGGCACCCTTATTATTGATGACGTGTTGCAATATGCTAAAACCTCCGGGCCAATGTGAAGCTAATTAAGATATAAGACTCCACGTTTTTTGAAGAGCGCTCTGCATAAAGTAGAAAAATTACACCTATTTTGAAGAGCTATTCTATTTTTTAGTGTATTTTCATTTTTTCATTTGTTCGCTCATCATATATTTTTTTCATCATTGATTTTTCTGCAGTTTGGATAATAATTTAGGTAAAAATGAGTCTTTTCAGACACGTTTTTAAACTTTCCTGATTAAATTAGTAAATATATTAAAATTCTATTAAAAATGAGCCACTTTACTGTTCCCAAATTTATAAATGTTGGTCCTGTGCTAATCTGTATGTAATTCACAATAATCTGTATATAATTCACAATAATCTGTATGTAATTCACAACATGGCTTCTTGTCATAAAATCATGGACCGATTATTCATTTTGAATTGAATTTATCGCAATGTCTGCCTCACAAGTTTGCAACAAACTCTCAAATAAAATTTATAGCCTCACTGAATGATTCAATATATTAGACATACAATCACCTTCAGGCTTAATCAATCTGTCTTTTGACAGTCTTTCTTTTTTAGTAGTAAATGTTATCTTGTGTTAGATTTGCAGCAGTCCCCCTTTCACTCAGTAGACTGTCTTTAAAAAGAAAGAAATAGGAATAATTCAAGAAATTAATCTTGTTGAAAGAAATTTTTATTAAATATATACATTTTTCAATATAAATCTATAAAATCGAAGACAGAATAGTCATTTTCATCTAAAAATATTTCGAGATTCACAATGCAGTACCACTTATCCAGCTGCCGGCAAAACGTGTACATTCGGTTAGTGGTTGTGCGGATGAGATGCTTAGAGCTGAAAAGAAAGAGAAGCGAATGCGTGTAGTCGAAGAGTGAGTGAAAAAGTGTAAGGAGAGTGATAAAGAAAGTAGTAATCTATTTGCAGATGCGACAGTTGGCCAGGGGCTCAAGACTTGGAACTATTTTGGGCGGTGTCAAATGCTGGCTCTCTGGTCTCTACCCAGACTCTCTTGATCCTTCAACTCTGCTCTGCTCTGTTCGTATTTGCTCACTAGTTTAAGAGCTGGTGGTTTCTAACTTCTTATCACTCTGTTCCTTATCAACTGTTGAATAGCAGATCATAAATTCATAGATTGGGCCGTTTGCGTTTAATTCCTACCAGTGAGAGAAACGTTTCTTAATGATGCTGATAATATGAATAATAATGTCTGTTTTGACATCTTGTAAACCATTGCAACGGAATATTCAAGGATCTGACCTGAACAATGTGAATGCCAAAGATTATAGTATGCTGAAAATTACTTTGAGCAAAGCACAGCCTCAAATATTGTGCGATATTTATAAGACTATTATCTATAAGAAAATTTAGATTTTATGAAGATTAATAGATGATATTGGCGGGCCGCTTAGCGCAGTTGGTTGGGGCGTTGCAACTTCAGCTAGCTATCGTTTAAGCGGTCGTGGGTTCGAACCTGCTCCACCGTCTGGCATCTAAGTGTAATCATTCACCTCATTACCCACGCACAAGTCTCGAACTCATTTGGGCATCATCAGCAATGAAAAAATATATATATACATCCTTTGAATATCGCAATTGGTAATTTTATCTAGTACATCCATTAATAATCTTCGAATTCTCCTACTTAATCTTATTCGCTATACTGGAGACAGTGCAAGACTAAGACAATTATTATTTTTCTATCCATGACGTCATCCGTTTTATTATAGTACTTTTTATTACGTAGTACGTTTTATTATTATTATTGTACTTTTTTATTCACTTCCAGGTGAAAAATGATAAAATACGTGGAATTTCATTGAATTTTGTACTACTAGGAATTGATACAATTTAAATTGCTCACTATTTGGCTTGTATAAATATGCATTGATAAACGCTCAGTTGAAATACATGGAATTTTATTGAATTCTGTACTATTAGGAACGGATACGATTTATTTATACATTGATAAAAGCTCAGTTCAAATTGTTGGATCTGGACAGAATTCTAAAATTAATTTATATTTCGATGATTGTGTTTTATTGATTTCTACACCAGGAAAAATGACATATTTGTTACTCACAGCGTGTAACTGTTATTTTGTAACAACTGCAGAAAACAATGACAACTATTTTTTTTTTCAATATATCTTTGTTGTTCTACTCGCATTTGAATCTTTTTATGAGATGAATTATAAGCTATAAATTTCATTGGAAATTAGATTATCACTTACCCGGTGGTTGGGAACCCATATAAAACTACAGTTCCTCCATTCATGACATTATTGTATCATCATTCATCTCATTACCAACGCAGACTCATGCTGGTTTCATTAGCTAGAAAAAATAATAGAATGTAATTGTAATTAGAAAATTATTGACGTGCTATGGAGATAGTGATTGTCTACTAGTAACTGGTGATAGCCGTGAGCCGTAGCTGGCATCTGTTCAATCAGATAGAGATAAGCTGCGTTCTCCTGGGCTCTCTTTGTACGAGTGACCAATTAGGTTGGCCAGCAAAAAAAAAAAAACACTTCTCTGCTGTAAAATCACTTCCCGGTGGTTCGGAACCCACCTAAAACTGTAGGTTCAGCTCATCAATCGCCATCATCCAACTCATTACCCACGCACAGGTCTCAGATCTATGTGGGCTTCATCCTCGAAAAAAAGCTTCACATGAATATAAAGGTTGAACTTGAAGTCACTTCAAATGAACTTAAAGGTTGAACTTGAAGTACATATTACGTTCTTATAAGATTCTGGATGTAATCGAACATGAAATATAACAGACGTGACGTAAGATCGAACCAAGAACCCAGCAAACATTAGCCAGAAGCAGCATCTACTAGACGAGATCATAGAGGTGGTCTTTTTCAGCTTTGAATATTAAAATTTGTATTTAATTCTAAATTGAGATTTTTCAAACCTCTGCCCCACCTGTTGATGGCCGTGTTCAATAGTAAGAAGTTGGGGGAGTAGAACTGAATCTGGGAGATGAAGAGAAAGCGAGTTAGAGAGAAAAGCAAGGGAGAAATTAATTCAAATTTAAAAATACGGACGAACGGAATTGCAGTTGAGCTCTATTTTTAAAGCGTGTCAAATTCTCCAGTTGTAACTTATTCGAAATTATCTTCGTCATAAACTACAACTTTCAGTCGATTCAGTAAAAACAAAGAAAAAAATTCAAACGAATCTTATAGAATATCTTAGATTCTGGACCATAAATCTTTTCGGAATTACATTGCCTTTACTCTTTACCGGTATCTATTTTTGACTTTCCTATTTTTGTGTAAGAACTTTTACATCTGAACCTTCTTGACTTGTATTTCTTGAAGTTATTTATACAGATGTTACAATTTTTATCAAATTTCCAAATGTTAACAATATGATAAATTTCTAATTCCAATTTTTTTTCTGTTTCACAAGTTGATTAATTTTGAAATTCCATTTTCGACTTGTATTTCTATTTTTCTATGTAAGACAATTTCTTCATAAAATTGTCGAAAATAATTCAATGTAGGCTAATTTTGATGAGACAGCTTTTTTCATGACATGAGAATGTTGTATTATTATACAGGAAAATTACATATTTCATACATTTTTTCCAAAACTATTGAAAACAATCAAATGTGATGTAAGTTAAGGTTATTGACGACATCCAAAATTTTGCCTATCAAATCTTGATATTGTCACAAATGAATTAATTAATTATGAATAAATGGGATAATATAGTTTCGGCTATCGCGCTATTCTCAACTACAATCAAATATGATATCTAAAATGCAGGTCAACTTCATAATGCACCCTATATGGACTAATACTATTGGCTAATGTTACCACACCTATATATTTGATACCAAATAGTGCGATAAGCTTTAGAGTTGAAAACGAACTAGAACCTAGAGTAGGTGAAAAAGTATCTCCACTGAAGTTATTTAATAAAATAACGTGAGTACAGAGTGCATGAAAAAGATGAAACCAGGTTGAAAGATAAAAGACAAGAGTATAGAACCACCAAGTTAATTATAATCAACAAAATAAGTTATAAAATATTTAAGTATGTAAATATAAACAATTTAAATTTTTGAAATCTCGAAATAAGAAAGTTCAATTTTTATAAAAAGGGTACCCTTTATCGTAGAACAGTTTGTTGAAATAGTATGATGAAAACTTAGCGAAGACAAATTGCGACAAAATATTGCGAAGAGAATTAAATTTTGTAGAAGCTCACCGACGCAGCAAGATAATAGTTTTTCCATTTTTACCAGGGTTCAAGGTTAAAGCTGAATATTATCCAAAGAGATGATCCATAAGTAAATTCGTCTATATTTCATCTATAGAGATCGAATTTGTTCATTTCAGATGTTGTTTATTTAAGTTTCCATTTCCATATTTATTCCATATTTTTAAATATGTAAAAAAACCAACTGGGTTAAAAAGAAGGTGGTTCATAAGGAAATAAAAAAATTGATCCATCACTGATGGATCAATAAATGGTTTATCAAGTCATAATATAAATTTTCATTTCAACCATAAAATGATAATTATAGAAGAATAAAGCAGCTATCGAAAGCAGAATTTTCAGCAAGCTTATGCCAGACAAAATCATAGCCCCTGCTCGAAAAGATTGAGCAGTGATGTAACGTGACGGAACAAAATTACTCAAATCAGATATAATTATGAATTAAATTGATTTCAATTAATATTCTTTTGAATTGTTGTCTCTTTCCTTTTTAAATAAAAAATAATAAAAATGTTGGCACACTAATACAGAATGGAAGCATCTGATTGGCCAACAGTAGTTCAGTGGGCTGAACTACGCATATTTTGGAGTTCTGTAATTGGCTGAGAGATGGAGCTTGACATACCTTCTATTACAACAGATGGAGCAAACAATTAACTGTCGAATATGAAATAACAATGATAAACAAGTAGAAAACAGACAGTGAAGTTTGAATCAAATCTTGTCAAACCTTAATCAATAAAATTGAAACAATTCACCATTTAATTGATGGAACAATTAATTTTTACAATTCCAGTGATAGATTTATTGCCCATTTCCTATGATACTTGAAAAATATTGTCTTATGGTCTTGTCTATTCCATCTTATTTTTCTGTCAGTGAATTACAACTCCGGATAACTGAAGTCGTCCATAAAAAAATTTATTAACCGTAAAAAAATTTACGCTGTAGACCAACCATATTATTGACTGGAAGTTTAATGATGAATAATAGATTGCTTCAACAATAGATCTTTTAAATAGGGTTGACTGATTGCTATTAAAACCACTAATCACTGATTGTTATTTGGCCTTCTTCAAGTTTGTGATGTGTGTTCAACCGTAACCGAATATGACTTAAACTTCATTTTGCGACGTTTTCTATTACTTCCTAGCGTTTCCTTCCTTTTCTTATTCTTCGTTATCTAGAAATTTGTACTTGGCCTATTTGCTAAGTGACTACGGTACTTATATTAATGTTGTAAGTAGTTCTAGCTAGGACATTTTGAGGCTAGTGAAGTTATTCTAGTCATTTTACTGTAATATTCAATAAACATCCGTACTAATATGCAAGTTGGATTTGGTTATTTTAAACCTGAACCTGCGTTGCTATGTTTGTAGGCAGGCAGTGGCGTCAGAGATGCGAAACTCCGATGAAGGATTTTTTTGCCAGGCAGATTCTACTTTAATCAATTTCCAAACATCTTGTTTTTTGATTTTTTTTTTTCATTTTTCTATCAATTTATTTGCAATTATTTTTCTAGAATTTTGTCATTCCTATAAAAATTTTCTTTATTTTGGAAGTAGGATTCAAAAGTGAAGTATTTCAGTCCTGTTCTTGTTAATATAAAAACCATTGAACTTCTATTGGATTTATTTTTTCAGAATTTATTCCGTCTTCATTCAATTACTTGAAATTGTTATACCTTTTGTCACCCAATATAAATTGTTTTGGGTTTGCTACTTTAGACTATTTACTACTTTTGATTCGACCGTTTT
>OX418225.1:29608552-29757585 GCA_948455865.1 Conomelus anceps | reverse complement strand
AATCGGTCAATGCAGGAAAATTATTTGTTTTTCCAACGTTTCCTTATATATATAATAACATCATCAGGGCTAAATCAACTATCATCATCGGCGGTGTAATCAACCATTTGTTTAGCCCTAATGACGTTATTATGTAACGGAACGTTGCAACACAAATAATTTTTCTGCAATACTGATTTTACTCCTTTGATATTGTTGTGGACAAGGCAAAGGAGAAAGAAGTATAATTATCTGCCTGTGTCAATAAGTCTTCCGGTCTAAGCCAATTGTTTACTTCCCTCGCCTTACGGTTTATCGGGTCACCTTTAGAATGTTCTTATCTCGGCAATTAAAATAGCCTGGATGAATGGAGAATGTTCTATTTGTTTACTTCAGAAATTGATAGACAATTATCGAACCTTCTCATTCTCTCTGGATTATGAGAAATGTATAAAAGCAGAAGCTCTCGTAAAAGTCAGTCAGATGTGATTCGATCGTTAATGCGATAAGTGGCAGATTGAGAGTGACAGTTACAGTTCCCACTCAAACAAACCGGATTACCAGTGAGCGATTATACAAACTGTGTTATATGAACGTTTGTTGGTTAAGTGATAATCGCAGTATATTGTGGCAGATTATTATTCAGGCTTACTTAACAGTTTATGTAGTGATTGACTCGTAAGTTCTTGTAGTGTTTCAACTGTTATGTATTAGACACGTCTCCTTGAACTATTGAACAGTTATTATTTGATATTTGATCGGCCTTTTAACAGTTATTGATTGATTTTTTTACATTAATATTACAAATTTTTTATTAGCTGAGCTTCATTGATTTATCTGTTTCTGATTGATTTCTTTTGTGTAAGACATTACTGTGTAAGACATTGTGCGAGTTGTTGGTAATTTGTGTTAGTAAAGTGTGAGTGTTAATTTGAAGTGTTGCCAGCATTATTTTAGAAATAGAACCCTTAAAAATATCAAAGAATTGTCAGATTTGACTGTTATTGTAGTATTTTAACTAATTCAGAAATCGTTAATTGGTGAGGTTCATTATTCTTTCTTTCATTATTCCGGTGATCAGGTGATTAATCATCAGAATAATGAAAGAAGTACCATAAAATTTTCATCTACGACCGCTTTATAAAGCAAGTCACGAATACACAATGACCTTAAACATAGGTGAAATCACAGTTCATTAGAGTTTAGAAATTGGTATAAAACAGCTGACTTTATTCACGCCTGATCAAAAAAGTTCTCTAATGTAGCTATTTTAACCTCTTTGATTTTTGGTTATTGGCTCTAGACCAATCAGAATTTAGAATTTTTTCAAAACAGTGTCGAAATTAATTCCATGCAATAGTCACATCAACTGATTAAAACATTTCGAAATCAATTTGAATTTCAATTCAAAGCCGATCAGCAACAAACACGCATTCTAGGTTATGTTGTTCTGGGTAATTTATCTGATTGATTGGTAAGTTAAATTGAACTTAGATAATCGATATAATTGATATATTGGTAATCGTAGATAAAATATTGTATGCCTCGATTGTATTTTCAAATGAATATTAAGACGACATTGTCACAACCACATTTATCAAAAATAGTGAGATACTAGTTTCGGTTGTTACACCATTATCAATTTCAAACAAACAAATAATTATTGTAGTTTGAGATTGATAATGGTATAACAACCGAAACTAGTATTTTACTATTTTTAATAAATACTGGTTTCGGTTTTTATACCATTATCAATCTCAAAAAACCAATAAATGGAATTTGTTTTAGATTGATATGGTATAACATCCGAAACTAGTATTTCACTATTTTTAATAAATGTGGTTGTGACAATTCCGTCTTATCATTCATTATGAATACTTTCCACAAATTCACCTTCGCCAATAAAAAGAAAGGATTGTATTTTCCCTATAAAAGCCAGTCGTGAGATGTTCAGGACACTCGTGTCAATGTCCAAAGACAGTCATGGTACACAAAACTACTAATAAATATGTGTATGAATTTACATCAATGACAAGACAAATAGACGTTTTCTATGAGACATTTATGACCTTACTAGAGCGTACAAGATAAGTTGCTCTAACAGTATGCAAAAACTTTGTAATAATTTCAGAAATATAACGGTAATCACAGTGATTCGCAGTACAAACTCTGGCAGACAAAACTTCCCGTGGGAGTGACAAATAGTGAAAATTAAGCAGCAACTTCCAAGTATCTCCTCAGTAGTTGTAAGACAAGACACGAATACACAATGACCTTAAACATGGCTAAAATCACAGTGGTGCAGAATTATAATGCAGTTGCACAGAGGCGGCTACACCAATTATGTGGCACGGATTAGCATAACAGATGTAGTAGTTTTGGTGTACTTCCTTCCCCGGAGGGTTGTAAAATTGCCATTGTCGAACTTATTCAATGTGGGAGGGGGATGATTGTACCCCCTGTGAAGGGGTAGGGGGTTGTTTCTGCTCCCAAATGGTGGTAAGGGGGCTGTTTGTGTAAAGGCACGTGTAGAAAATGACAGTCACGAGCCATATGCTGCAGGTAGCCGGCAACCTATCACCGGGATTTAATGGCATGGGGTGGAAGTCGTGTCAAGGGTGACGACCTGCCGACATCAGTCCTCTACAGCAGAGGGTGAGCGTCAGGGTAGAAATGTTGTTTATTCATCGTCGCCCCCCCCCCCCCCCCCCCAACCTAAAAGCAGAAGAAGATTTCACGGGTTGAAAAAGAAGGGTATCTTTCAGTGACAGGCAGGCACTGACTCGCTGAAACCAAAAGGAAACCCGATCGTTTATATAAGACAAGTCTGTTTTTGATTTTCACTTGTCGCGGTTTCTTTGCTCGAGGCTTCTTTCCCTCCTATCCACCGAGACTCGCAACTGCATTACTTTGATCAGATAAGCAAGTGCTTGAGAGTGAATATTGAATGTCAACTGGAGTTTTCCAAGGAAATGGACCTTCCTCTTTGTTAGACACATTTCTTTGGTTCCTGAAGAATTGCTATTACATTATTGAATTGATTCTAATAGAGATCATCTTAGGTAGGAAGGATGCTGTCTGGTAGAATCTATGTGTACGTACAAAATTTGTAGAATACAATAACCTCACAAACTTCTGATAGTTTCATGTGCTTCCCTATCTCTGCCGTTTTTCTGCTTTTTGCTGTTTCGTCAGTTGTGCCAGTTCTCAATACAATATAATAGAGAATAATATAAAATTGACCTTTAAACACAATATTATTATTATTTACTAAATACAGTAAAAAATATGAATTTAAATCATTAATTATGTGTATAATTTAATCTAACTAACAAAAAGAGGATTTTTAATTTGAGACAAACAATGAAGAGCTCAGTGATTCCCAACCGTAAAGTAGAAAGGTGAGGTAGGCAGTGGCATGGATGGAGTCCCAAATCGTCTTATACACGTCATGCAAGTGATGTCTCTGCACCGTTCAAGCTCTGCATGGCTTTTACACTGGCTTCCTTAGCTGAGAATATCAACTCAGCACTGCCTAATTCCCCGAAAGTCAGTTTTGCGTTTCAAATATAGAATTATATCAACGTTCTCATAGGAACTTTTTCAACTTGCGTGATTCTCTGAATGTCACAAATATGAAACAGATAGCATAGAGTTAGGTACATGATTTTATACTATATGGTTCTAATAGCAATTATTTTCTATCAAGTGAAAAAATTTCAATTGATTAAACAAGGGTAGGGCTGCATCTAATATGAGACTCTTGGCGGAGGAACAGCTACTGACTTTAGTGAAACACAGGAATGAATTGTACTGCACAAATAAAAGCGACATTGGGGCCTCATTCATTACTGTGTTCAACATGTTCAATTAACACAAAGCCTGTGTTATTTTCGCCGGGTTGTATAATTTATGTTATCTTAACTGATGAATGCAGAAAATAAATACTGTTGATGACTTGGGTCTAATATTTATGCAAAGGACCACAATAATTCAATTCTAGATGCCCAAATTCAAAAGGCAAGATTAACTGGTGCTAAGTAATTGAGCTTACAGACCATTTGTGGTGATTTCTGCATTGAGACTGCCGGAAGAAGCTCCCAGTTCCTCTGTTGGCGATGCTAGGAGTGGAGAGAGAGGAACCCAATAAGAAGGACAGAGAAGGATAGCAGGGGTCAGAGAGTGAACTCAATGCACAATAATCATCATCATATAACAGAACAGATGAACTGCTTCAACAGGCACAGATAATGTTTGAAAACACTGAAACAATTCTTAACATACCGCCCAGCAAAGACAACATTCTTCAATTGAAGAGTTACATAGACAAACACCAATAGAGAAAAAACCAAATTGAGACATGAAGCAGACATCTATATCTATATAATCGAAATACCACTGACTGACACTCACTCATTCATCACAGTTTCTCAGGAACCACTCGACCAAAAACGATAAAATTTGGTACACGTATTCAGTAGGGGGACTAGACGCGTGCTAAGAAAGGGTTTCAAAATTTACCCCAAAATGGGCCCAAAATTGAAGATTTTTGAAAATTTAGATGACAACAATTTCTAGAGAACCATAAGGTCAAATCAGATAAAATTTGGTATTCATGTTAAGTATCGGCCTTAGATGTACCTTGGAAAAAAGTTTCAAAATTAGCCCCAAAATGGGCCTAAAATCGACGATTTTTGAAAAGTTTGGTTGAGGCCCTATACATGTACTTAACAGATGTAATCAACCTGGCATAATTACATTTCATCATACCCAGTCATATGTTTCCCACATATTGCAAGGCTCCGACTGTATGGTAGCCTACATGCAAAGTGCAAAGTCTTTTGCTGTTTAAAGACAGTGTAAATAACGCTGCTAAGGGGTCTGCCATATGATAAAAACGGTTGACTTCTATCAGCTGTTCCTTTAAGCTGTTTGGCTGGCAAGTTCAGTAGGTTAGGTCTATTAATGAATAATAATTTGTTTCAAACAAAGCAAACTCATCCCGAGCTACCAAAATAATTTCAATAGGTAAAAGCCAACGTTTATGAAAAGTAAAAAAGTAGCCGAGCTGCCTGTTAGGCAAGTGTGTTAGGTAAGTGTGACCCCTTCCCACTTCAATTGCGTAGCCTACTACCTCAAACGATCACTCACTTTCACAATCAGATCAGTTTGCAGTTGCACATCCGACTGCTAACATCGTTCTCCGAGTATTTGTGAATTTCAACCAACACTCAAATCGAAGCCTAGAAGACCCTAGGTGCATACTAAGTAATGGTATCAAAATTCTCCCCAAAATCACCTATTTCTGTAAATTTATCTAATCACAATGGAAATTAGTTGGACCCCCCGGGGGTCCAGGGGGCGCAGATGAAGCTTGCCACTTACATTGAGGAATCAATGTTTGTAGGTACTCTGAAGACCACCTCTTCCAAAAACACTGAGTCAATTGACAAAGTCGGGTCCATCGTCTTGGAATAGTTGTGGTTTCATCAATTGGGTATTCAATGGCCTGAACCAGTGGTCTTCCAATGAGGAAATGTCCTGGTGTAAGCGCCAGCATCTTCTCGTTTGGGTCTGTTGAGGTTTCCAACAAGGGGCGACTGTTCAATATTGCCTCAATGCATGCAAAAATTGTAGAATACTCTTCCAGCATCATGGCAGCATCTCCAATTGTATTTTTTAATAAGATCTTCGCCGATTTCATGCCAGCCTCCCAAATTCCTCCAAAGTTTGGGGCGTGAGGTGGGTTAAAGTGCCACTCAACTTGGCGCTTTGCCAATGCATTTTGAATTTCACATTCATTCAGTGACACAAATTTATGTACTTCAGAGAGATGATGTGCAGCGCCAACAAAGTCCGAACCATTATCAGAGTAGATGTGTTTAGGCAGACCTCTTCTAGGTATGAATTGGTCTAGAGTAGCAAGGAAAGCGTCTGTAGTAAGCTCAGTCACTTAGCGCCAGTTAATCTCACCTTTCGAATTCGGGCATCTAGAATTGAATTATTGTGGTCCTTCACATCAATATTAGACCCAAGTCATCAACAAATACTATCAATAAATGTCCATTATGTCAAAAATTGAAACCGCATTGTAAACTACAGAAATTCTAGTCATCACTAGTAAGCTACAACTGGAATTCTATGTGGGCATTACATTTAAGGTTTTTTAAAAAGGCTTTGCTATTATTTTTCTATAGGTAAAATTGGCGTAAATTTTGGTTGAGAAAGAAAAAAATTTCAACACTTCTGAAAATCGGGATGTGTGTCCAGAACTGAATAACATCCTAAAAGTCTCTATAAATCCTAGCTAAACTTCGGCCGCCATCTTGCAATGCTATTTCGAGTTTGACAAAATTGAGGCCAAACCAAGCGTCGGACAGAGGAAATTTTAAATTATTGTAAGACTTTGACACCAACAGCACAACTATATCTGAAATGGTTCTCAAATGGACCAGAATTTTTTGGAAAATTTATAATTTTTGTTTTGACTCATTACAATAATATAATTGCTTATTTATAGGATTATATGTGATTGGATTGGCCAGCAAAAAAGACTGTTCTCTGCTATAAAATCACTTCCCGGTGGTTCGGAAACCACCTAAAACTGTAGGTTCAACTCATCAATCCCTATCATCCAATTCATTACCCACGCACAGGTCTCAGACCTATGTGGGATTCATCCTCCGAAAAAAAGAGAGAAAAATATACTTTCTTAAACCTTTGGATCTCCTTAATTTTCACTTACTTTTTTATATTTTACTTTTTATTATACTTAAACTAATCTTTCTGATCTACTCTATTCTTATTTTTATTTAGAAATCACTTGCAACTTTTCCATTCAAGTAATAGAATACGAATCTTTGCTGCTTTGTAGCTTACTAAGACGAGAACAATTCCCATTCTTCACCCACGTCTGGAAGCAACTCGTTTTTAAGGGTTTGGCTCAAAATTATCTGACTAGCCTTCTGGCTTGACATTTGAGAACTGGATGTCAGTACTTAACCTTGAAATTTTTTCTCAAATACCCTGTACGCTTATTTACTCTCCTCACATGCACCCTAATACCTTTCTTATGATTTTTCTCGATTTCTGTTATGATTTTTCTTTTGAGAAGAAAGTTCTCGTCGTGAAAATACCAATGCACACAATTCACTCACCGCATTGTGTGAGCAAAGACTTTTCCCCTCCCTCCTCTGAGTCACTCACCGGATCGACGCCATTTTCTGATTCGTCTTTGAGAACTTATGCGGGGGCAGAGACAACTTTCTTCTTTCCTTCAATTTTCTTCTTTTCCTTTTTCTTTCCTTCTTCTTTTCGTTCCTTCCATGAATAGAAATGGGCTCGGGTAATAAAAGACGCATCCCTACGAGGACTGCATATATATTCCACCTATATTATATCGGCTTCACTAGCTTTACGTGATTTTGTGCGTGTGTTTGCGCGTACGTGTGAGTGTATTTTATTCGTTATTTGTGGGAATAGTGTCAGGCGTGGTGCTTTCTCAAGGAATGGGACATTTATTGCTTCTATTTGCTCTTCCCTTATACTATATCCAGTTTTCCCCCTGAGGAATCAATATCAAAGAGAGTCAATAAGAGATTTAGCCAGTTTGAATTGCATTCATGTGCATTGAGTCTAGGATTCACTTGGTGGTTCATAATGTGCTATTGTACGTTATACTATTGTGACTCGATTTACCTGGGTTCGATAAACCAGGCTTCGGCTTAACCGATTAATTTAAGGATCTTCAAAACTTTATATTAATGTATAAAAACATTAAAGTTTTAAAAATGTATTTATCACCCCAAAAAATTTTTATTTCTAAAAGATGAAAGCCCTAAAATTGACGACAGGAGGACTCCTCGTAATATTTACAGGACATTTCTAAAGCATGCTAAATTTATTTTTCAAAGAGTACACCTTCATATCGCAATTTCAAACGCATTTTTTTTAAATGAATCTGGAAAGGTAGACGTTTACTAAAAAATAAAACAAAAGACATGCTATTTGAGGTATTGGGCACCGAACGTTGAGTAATCAAATAATTCATTACTTAATGTTACTCCATACAATTACTCTACTCAAATGATGACAAGAGTTTATAAGGCAGGCAACCAAAGTTTAGAGATTCAGAATTGGTGCATCTAATGATCACAAATAAAAAATACTACAAATACTAACTAAATCATCTGACAACAAATTAAACTAAATGCGATCTCAAACTCAGTCTTTTGATCCTAAACACTAATTTAAGTTCTTATGCCCTAAATTATTGGCTTACGATTTTTCGTGGACAGCGCACACAAACGTTTCCTAATTTCGGCATAATTTAAAAAATAATTTGTTACCTCTGTTTATTTTTTCTTTTCTCCTTTTTCTCCTGCTGTCTCAGGTCACAAGTTCGTTGTCTTTTTATGGGGTTCTTCTTCCTCAGCTTCTCGAATTCTGTTACTGATATCATAGACAAGAAGGATGCATAATGGAAATGTGGAAACGTCAAATAGCTATAGCCTTTATCTATCTGTTGTAGAAATGCATACCTCGATTCAAATGAATAATGAAAAAATGTAAAAAAAACAATGATTAATACAGTGTCAGTTTCAAAGTTAGTTTATTCTAATATTTTTCAAATTTTAATTTGTAATTTGGGGAGTCTCGTCCCACAAGATATTAAATTATCTTAAGATAGCAACTGCAAATCATCAATAAATAACAACCAATGTTCGTTACATTTCATTATGCTACACAATTTAAAAATCACAAACACTGTTATTAATAAAATGTATTTGTAAATAGGTATGCAACAGAAGGCTGAAGCACAAGTGAATTAAGTGTTCTTTTCAAAATCAGCTTTTTTATTAAATATACCGCAATTCTCCCCACCCACCTAATTTCGTGGTCACTATCCAAGTAGAACTTCTTTGTAACGTACTTCCAAGTAACGAAATCGTCAACGCAAATAATTTTTATGGTTTCCCTTATTCTCATCCACTTGTAATACTTTTGCCACTTTGAAATTGTCCAAAATGTTACTATTTCCAAAAATTATGCAAACAATAAAAACCGTCCATGCATTCCAAAAGAGTAAGAATTAATACAAATCATACTTATTACACGAATGACTTTCCCGCTTTTTCTAAGTGTGTTTTGAAAACTCACTTAGGAGCGCTAATCGAGTGTGAACAAGAGCAGCGAAGTTTGGGGGCGAGGAAAATGAACTCTACTCGCACGCACGCTCGCTCACGATCGCGCAAGTGCGTCTGGACAATAGTGTCGTTGATGACAACGATAAACAGACTGTGCCGGCAATGAATCCGAGGTGTGGGAAGGGGATGAAGCCAATTTTTCTCGGGCCATAAAGCGAATTAGTGGAAGCCAGGATCCAGGCGAGTTTGGGACGATAGCAGCACCGATAATCTCCTTATCAGTCCACCTTGCCTATAACTGCGCTGTTGAGTTACAGCCGAGGCTTTCCAGGCCTTAATCGAGGGCCATGCCTCCTCATACAAATAGCTGCGGTTGAGACCTATAGGCTTATGGCTATTGTAAAAGATATCGCTGCCACATTTGGGTTTCAATAGATGGTTATGTATGTGTTGAGTTGAAAATAAGTGGATTTCTTTCCCTCTAATTTCATACCTGATGGTTTTATTCTGAAAAGACATTGGTGTGGAGCGGGGGTCAATGAGAACACCGAAAAACAGCAGATAGATGGGAAGGGAACTGATAGCCGAGTGCCGTAGCAGGTATCTGTTCAATCAGAGATAAGCTACGAAACTCCTAGGCGCTCTTTGTAAGGGTGACCAATTGGATTGGCCAGCAAAAAGACTTCTCTGCTGTAAAATCACTTCCCGGTGGTTCGGAACCCACATAAAACAGTAAGTCCAACTATCACAATCATCCAATTCATTACTCACGCACAGGTCTCAGACTCTTCATCCTCCGAAAAAAAAGAAAAGATGAATACTGAAGAGTCCCGATAATTCGAGTCACAATAGTTCGAGGGTCCGTTAAATCCGAGCTACTACTTGTGAACTCTCAACGTAAAAATTCAATACAAAATTTATTTTTTTAATTGAAATCAAATAATTTAATCTTTGTATATAGTATTTCAGTGCTCTTTTTCATTAAATAAATAAAATAAAATAAATAATAAAAGCATATTTTTTATTTAGACCAATAACAGTGACATTTCAATTGAAACCATATTTTTCTCAGTGTGTTCCGTCTTTTTTGAGTTTTTCGTTGAGATACTTCCGGTCCCATTCAACTCGAACTGCTATACAGGGACTGTATTATAAACATGGAGAAATTTTTGCGTGTATAATCTTTGCAGTAGTAGACTTCTGTACCTACAATACAAGTGGAGAAATATTTGCTTGTATAAGTTTTTCAGTAGTAGACTTCTGTACCTACAATACAGTAGCCCAGAGCAGATTATAATAGTTATTCAGTTATAACAGTTATTCAGTTTAACTTTCTTTGTAATGGCGAAGGTGATATTGTGGAAGGTATCCATGACGAATAATAAGACGAAATTGTCACAACCACATTTATTAAAAAAATAAGAGATTGTTTGAGATTGATAATGTTATAACAACCGAAAGTAGTTTCTCAATATATTTTTTTATAAATATGGTTGTGACAAGTTCGTCTTATTATTCATTATTCAGTTTACACGAATTGAATGTAATATAAACTGTAATGAATCACGTTTTTATCGAAATTAATTTTTCAATTTTTCATTTTGGATCAATCAGGATAATCCAATTCGGTTTAATGAGGTCCGGATAAATAGGAGAGCTCTATATTCTTTGAAATCCATATTCCTCCATTAAAGTGTATTTCAGTAATGCTTGTACACAATTTTTATTATTACAAAATACATAGAACGTTTCCATTTTGATACTTGACATTTGTCCATTAAAGTACAGCTCAATAGAATATTTACCGTTCGTCATTTTTTATTACAAATTACACAGATGTTCCCCTCCAATTTGGGAGTGAAATGGTACTTGACACCAATATCCAACTTCCACCTAAAGCCGGCACTAAATTGATGTGAACTGTATTAAAGTCTGGTTAGCTGAAAAGGGGAATTTTTGACAGCGAAAGTCCTGAATGAAAACGCGGGTATCCAATCATTAGTGGAGTTCCGGGAGCCTGTGTCCATTATATTCCTGGTGGGGGGTGCGATTTCAAAATTGATGTATAATTAGTGAACGCATTGTGTGTGCATTGGAGGGGGGGGGGGGAACGGGTGGGATGAATATTCGATTTAATTCCACCCTAGTAATCATCCCCTACCGTTATTTCCATCCCCCGATGTCGGACGTCACTTATTAATGTCGACATGGTGGTGGAGGGGGATGAAAGCTGCTACCCTAATCATGAGAGAGAGAGAGAGTGTGATGGAGTGAATAAAGAGGGGGAACCCAAGGGGGCTGCTAATAATGAATGTGCCCCGTACGCTTGGTAGCCGATCCAACCGGTGCTCTCAGTTCGTATACTGTTTAAGGGTAGTTTAACCTGGTTTAAGGGTAAAGGGGGTAATTTTAGGGGTAGTCCAACCAGAATTCAGAGTATGAAGAGGTTATTTTGGATAGGGATCTCAAGGAAGGCTGTGCGTGTAGCTGGTGCTCTAAAGGAGACGTTGGCTTGCTGAGTCTTGAGAATTGCATCAAGATCATGGCTAGCATGAAGGAGAGAGATAGATTGATAGAGAGAGAGTTTGTGAGTGGAAGAGTGAGAGAAAAGGAGAGTGTGATGCTTATTAAAGGTGAGGGGGCTACGAGTGAAGCATCTTGCAATATTTATGCCCAACTTGGAGAAGAAGATTATATTCGTTTCAGTCTGGCGAATGCTTAATCGGGGCTCAGTAATGCTATAGCTTCACCACTCCTTAGCAACTTGAAAGTCCCACTTAAAGTTGCTGGAGAATTCCACCCTCCCCCAACCCCACGTCTACCCTCTGTTTAGGGTGGTCTGCATGATTTGTATGCAATGTCTGGCTTCATTTATTGCTCTGAATTGGGATCTAGTGGTTGAAGATGCTTCATTAAACATTTGAAATGAAGCTGATGTGCTATTTTCATTTCAAATTTTGTTTAATGATAAAAGTGGGTGACATGGTTGGCTCAGGTCTGATGTAAGAGTTTTCAGGTTGCACCTAAATAAAACCATAAACTATTTTTTATCATTTCGTTTAATTCTCATCTCAAATTTTAGATTTTGCGTAGCTGGTTTGATGAATTGCAATTGAAAGTCGCATTATTTGGTTTCTCATATTTTTCTATTTTTTGCAGGTGTCAACCTCCCTGGAGAGAATGCTAACAATGAGGATGGTACGTTTATCAATTATTCAGTAGTTATACACAATTGGATTCAATCTTAAAATAAATTTGTTGTTTTTGTGTTCATAGAGTGGACCTCATTCATTATAGAAGTAAAGAAAACTATATTGCCTTCACACTAGTATGAAATACAGTAATTGAAAAAAAAATGATAATTGATCTTGATCCCTTGCTCTTAAATCCTGATTCCATTGATAATTTAAATCTTACTATAAATTTATGTATTAATTTATACAACTTGTCATGTTTCTATGAATTAGTTGTTCGACAGATTTTAATTATTTTTCTAGCGTTAATTATGTAGTTCAATCAGAAGATAAGCTACGAAACTCATGGGCGCTCTTTGTAAAGGTATTGGATTGGCCAGCAAAAAAGACTGTTCTCTGCTGTAAAATCACTTCCCGGTGGTTCGGAACATCGGAACCCACCTAAAACTGAAGGTCCAAATCATCAATCACAATGATCCAATTCATTACCCACACACAGGTCTCAGACCTATGTGGGCTTCATCCTTCGAAGAAGAAAAAAATGTTGTCAGTTTTTATTTCAACTTGGGTTCCATTCAACTCCAGTTGTCAAGCTAAGCGCACATGTAAATAAATCAATTACTTTTCTACCCAAAAACATTTTATTTGATTGTTGTTTGTAAGCGGGTTTCAGTTCTGAATAAAGGTGGTTGTTTTTTTAAATTATAATGACTTCAAATCAGCCAAAATAACTTGATTTTTTTTATTGCTGATGATGCCCACATGAGTTCGAGACTTGTGCGTGGGTGATGAGATGAATGATTACACATAAATGCCTGATGGTGGAGCGGGATTCGAACCCACGACCACTTAAACGACAGCAAGTTGAAATTGCCACGCCCCAACCAACTGCGCTAAGCGGCCCGTCAATTAGTTCCCAGTTCCGTTACTGAGGAGTAACTCGAGTTCCCAATCCACGATGCCGCATTATGAAACACATTGGTCTCCTAACTGTACCCTGCTTATATGTGTATGAAGCTACTTTATATGTAAAAACTAATATATTAACCAAAAACTTGACGTACACGTTTATAATACAAGAAGCTTAATAAGAGATTATCACTTGGTGAGTCACAATAGTAGCTTATTCAAACAAAAACCTAGTTATATTGGTAAGAAACTCTACAACAAGCTACCGCAGTTTTTAGAGTCTTCAAAATATAGAAATATTTAAAAAACAATTTAAAAAAATATTTAGTTGATAAAGCTTTTTAGTGAACACGAGTTTTTTTCACATCAAAATTAAGTCTCACCTCAATTATTGATATATTAATTATGGTATTTAGTGGATAATTGTTGATCTGACTTGTCTTATACTCCTTAACTGGAGTCTCCAAGACGTAATCTAAAATAAAATTGCTTACAGTATAATCTGCCATTTTTCATTGCAAATTAGACAATTTTTCGACTAATATCCGGTTGCCTGTAATGGAAAACTGAGCTTCAAATATTGCTAGCATATTCCTATACTGTGAGAACTGCAAATCATCGATACAGATACAGAAACAAATTGAAGTTGTCAAATCCTCTAGCAAATAAGGCACGAAATAATACACGACTGCTTCTCAGCGTTCGCCCCTCCTCTTTCCCTTCTTCCCCCACTCCCACTCATCAATTCTACCCTCTTTTACCCCCTCTACCCGGAATGGAGAAATATCTTTGCAAGATTTACGGCTTCTGTCGTATACGAGCGTTTTCATTCCAGATATGATTTACAGGTTCTCTTCTTCTACATGCCAATACATGCTGCTACCAGATATTGTGAAGGGTTACGTTGTATTGTACCATTATATCTATGTATATAAGTAAATAAATGTATCTTGAGGCAAACGATGCGTTTTGGACGCCATTTTCTTTTCCTAGAGGGAAAGAATGACGGGGTTTTTCCATCATTTGTCTTTGATGTCTTGTGATAGCATGTCCTGAAAATAGCTGTAATACCTGTAACGTCCAACTGCGCTGGCATGTGAAAAACGATAGAATTTCTGAGAAAACTTGTCTATTGCGAGTTGGCATTTCAGGAATAGAACATGAAAGATTTATTATATAAAAGGTGTTATTGATTTTCAATAATAGTGTGTAGCTGGGTGATAGGTACTGGATTTATGAAACGGTTTCATGGATTTTTTTTATAGATTTCTGGGTCATTATTTATGGTTTATAGTTGAAAGGTTATGGTTTCGTAGGTGATTTATTGTTTTCTTAGGATTCATTATGTTCATAGTTTTATCACGATCTTATAGGCTAGGGTTTAACAAGTTGATGTATAACGATGAATGCGTAGCAGTGACGGATCATCTGTAGCAGTGTTGGATATACAAGGGGGGGGGGGGCTTTCGTGCTGAAACCCCCCAAAACTTCCAAAAAGTATTATTGTGGAAGAATGTAAATTTTTTACCAATACAATCAGTTTGAAGCTCGCAAAATATTCATTAGCAAGAATTACCTAATTCCACTTCTAAATCTTCAATTGTATGAAATCCGTTAACGTTTTAATGCTGTTTAATGTCTTAGTTACATTTACATTGCCTGCAACCAATCAACTTAGTGTTTAGATTTTTGTACTTGCTGAATAGAAAAAGTAGTGCAACATAAATTTGCAGAAATTGAATCACGACAGTACCAACTTTCTTTTAACGGAAAGTAATGATCAACTACATTAACATATCAACCCACCTAAAACTATAGGTCCAACTCATCAATCACTATCATCCAACTCATTACCCACGCACAGGTCCAAGACCACAGTGTTCGGCAAACCAGTGATCACCAGCTACTGATATAGTTTATATGGTGGAAAAAATTCCGGATACAACGCTTGCATTGGGTTTACTTGTATATAATAATGGATCTAATAGCATGTTAACTGATTTACAAAGAGATTATACAAACATTTTCTGCGGGAGTAACTTCAGATTCCATATTTCTATAAGATAAAGTCTTCAGAAAAACATCTCTTTTTACAGAGTAGAATTCACACAAAGTTTATTAAAACTAAATGAAACATTATTCAATTGAAAAATTTGTAACTAATTATAGCTCCCACATTGATTTTCATTCTTAAATATTGAATAATATGCCATAATACCGGAATAATACTATGTTCCTTGACAAACTGCTGAACTCACCAGATTCAGCCATAATTCAATAAAAAATTTCCAATATACTTAAAATTAATTTTATCGCTGATACAGTTCAAAGCACTAGTCAAGCTATTTTGTAATGAAAAATTCAAAAACTTTCACAATACTTGTATTTAGTACTACCCCCCCCCCCCCCCGCCACCTATCAATCGAATCGTCAGTAGCTACCAGCCACCTCCAAAATAAATTTCTGGATCCGCCACTGATCTGTAGGCTTGTAGTGGTGGATATGCGTATGTGCTTCATTTCTCATGTAGAGCTCTCATGTAGGTTTTATGTAGAGCTTATACAGAGTGTTAGCATAGTTTTAAAACCACTACTTCGTGGGCTTGTTTACTAATGGGTAATTTCATAGTACAAATTTCTGAATAAGTAAATTGATGGGCCTAGCTGTTGATGTCTGCTATCATCATTTCTGTAAGAAAGCATTTCCGGACGTGTAGTATGGTGCAATTAGACCAAAAAACGGCCTAACCTCAACATCCAAAGTAAAGGTTTCCCTCCAGCTGCAAAGTGTTCTATATGGTTCACATATTGCTTGGTAAAAAGTTACACCATTTCAAGTGTCGGGTTTGGGGCGGGGAGGGGTTTTAAGTTGGTGAATTAGTAGTTTTTCTCAAATATTTCGAAAACTATGTGGTTTAGCTAAAAAAGTGTCTTATACAAAAATTATCTACATTAAATTGCGAACAAAAATGGTTTTTGCATAATCTCGAAATATTTGAGAAAAACTACTAATTCACCAACTTAAAACCCCTACCCGCCCCAAACCCGACACTTAAAATGGTGTAACTTTTTCCAAGCAATATGTGGTCCATATAGAACACTTTGCAGCTGGAGGGAAACTTTTACTTTGAATGTTGAGGTTAGGCCGTTTTTTGGTCTAATTGCACCATACTATAGGTCCGGAAATGATTTTCACAGAAATAATTATCGCAGAATTCAACAGCTAGGCCAATCAATTTACTTATTCAGAACTTTTTAGTGTTCGGAAATGCTTTTTTAGAAATAAATATGGCGGAAATCAACCGCTAGGGATTCACACATCTAGAGATTTGAAGTGTTTTCATTTTACTTCTAAATTGGATTATGGCACTACATTAGAGTGAAGTTTGATGATGCTAATGAGGGCGATGAAAAAACTGAAAAGTGAATTTAACTGGGACATGGATGAGAAGTACAGTATTATTCATGTGAAATTTTTCTATTTCTTATTATAGATGAAGATGAAGAGAATGAGGAAGAATACGGCGATGAACCATCTGTTGGCTACCAGGAGTCAGAGCTGAACTTTGAGGACTTTGTCAGAAGGTTTGCATCCTTTTCTTCAATTTATAGACTTTCAGTTGGCGTATCATTTATTTAATACTGTCACTATTAAATTACCCATTACTACTGTAGTTATAATTGGCATCAGGCTATAAGTACAATAATTGGTCTTAAAATTAGAATATTATCCTATATTATTAGGCTGGTATTTGCAATTGAACTACAGTATTTTCGTACAAAAATTAGAAATATTCATAAAAATGCATAAATTTTATCTTTCTATAAAGTACCTGGAATATATTTCTTGACAATGAGTGGAACTTGAGTCTCAACTTCACCAAGCAACAGGTTATTGAATTTCATTTGAAATGCAATTCAAAGTACAGTACCTGGAATATATTTCTTGACAATTAGTGGAACTTGAGTCTCTACTTCACCAAGCAAAAGATTATTCAATTTCATTTGAAATGCGCTACATAATTTATGTTGATGTTGTCTCTGTTGCTCAATAATACTGTCACAATATTAATTCAAATCTATTGATGTGCACACCAATTCATGTGATAATTAGATGTGCACACCAATTCAAATCTATTAGCTTATTTCGTTAGCCTATCTTGTTATATTGATTGCTAGTTATAATATCCAGTTTCAAATGTGATTATTTTTGTATTCGCATAGACTAAACTAGTATATTCTAATCTAATTTGAAAAAAAAGACTTTTCAACCTAAACCTACTCTCTTCACAAAATGAACAACTTCAAGGCTCGCTTGGAAGAATGTGTACGCATGAATGGACATCATCTTACTGGTGTTATTTAAGGTGGTAAATATAGAATATTGAAAAATTGATTGGTTTTTATACTAAATCGCTCACTACTCTGCCAAACCTGTGTATCAATACAGTATGAAAGTTCACTTGAAATAATGCTCTGATTCAAGAAGATTCGAGAAAATTCAAAGGTCAAGCAGATTCGAGAAAATTCAAAAAGATTCAAAATTTAAGAAGTTTTGATTCTTTTAAATTTTGTTGAAAATTCTCGAGCCACAAATATTCAACTGTTCGATTAATAGAAAATAGTAATTTTTTCCTGAGGATAAAGCCCACATAGGTCTGAGATCTGTGCGGGGGTAATGAATTGGATGATGGTAATTGATGAGTTGGACATACAGTTTTAGGTGGGTTCCGAACCACCGGGAATTAATTTTACAGCAGAGAACAGAGTCTTTTTTGCTGGCCAATCCAATAGGTCACCCTTACAAAGAGCGCCCAGGTGTGTCGTAGCTTAGCTACAATATTAATCTCGTATTTGATTAGAATTTTATGAGATAAATATGATTATGTGTAAGTTTTTCAAGTGATATCACACTCACATATCCTCATCACTACAATTTTAATTGCTTGCATGTAATTGATTTTTTTTTTTTTGTTTTTGCAGGTTTATTTCGGAGAAGACATTACAGATTTGTGGCATCCTATTGAATAGATTTGAAGATAACTCTGTGCACACCAACCATTGCGTTGTCAAACTGCTACATCGCATTGCAGTGGACTGTCACATGCCTGCTATGCTTTTCCAAGCATCTCTGTTTCGTATCTTTCAGCGTGCCATGAGTTTACCAAACCCTGAGCACAAGGTAATTTTTTACTTGTGGCTTTTACTGACCCGTGTGTCACGCACAGGGTTTCTGTCACATTTGACACCTGATTTCCATCCAATATTATGTATATTTTAAATGCGTAGATGCTGCCCACTGTTGATGAAACGCATAGTGCCTCAAAAAAGTGTGACAAAAAATTAACTGAGTGCATCAGTGGATTATGTTCAGTATCTAACGTATTTTTGAATCTGATTTATCACCTAGAAAATAAAGAAGAGTTGAAAAAAATGGCGAAATAGAGTAAGAAAAAGAGAAAAAGAAAAAAAGACTGACGAGAAAAAGAAAAAGGAGGAGAAGAAGATTAAAACAGAGAAGAAGGAATAGAAGTAGGAGAAAAAATAAGCAGAAGGAGATGATTGATAATGAGAAACAGGAGAAGAAGGAGAATACAAAAGAGAAGAAAAAGGAGAAGAGAAAAAATGGAAGGTCTGAATTATTGTAGGTTATGTCAACCCAGCACATTACTTCTCTGGCCGAAATCGATCAATTGTACAGTTTGTTTTTCATAGCAGCTGTCTGTTTATCATATCATAACAAGTAATAACAATCTAGCTCAGACCGGAATTTATCGATAGTGTAAATTCTAAAGAACATTTTAGTGCAAATTCCTTGCGTAAGAGTGCACTTTAGCATCTGTTAGACGTTGTTAAAGCAGTCAGAAAAGTGTATGGAACTGACCTCACCGGTCAGAGAGCGGTCGCTGTTAAACAGCACAAGTGAAGTATACCGGTCGGAAAGGGCTAGATATTCCGATTCAATTGCATCGGGCAACCTGCTAATATTATATACTAGTTGAAATCCTCTTGAGACCTAGTCTGGACAATGAAACTTTGAAACATCTAGAGCGCTTTGTTAGAGCAATCCACACTCTTTCTACTTCCCCAACATTTAATGTTTTGGTAAAATGGCCAACAGTATTGTTAGTGAAAAATATCAAATATTTTCTCTTCACTGAGTAACCAAAACTATGTGATTTGAGGTCCATATTTCGTTGACACTTTTCGTGCTGGAGCACCTCGTGGGGTAATCTAGACTTGTCTAGCTCTAGCACGAGTCTACACAGTTGAAATTGGTCTACGATGTCGCTCTATCGTAATAAGTGACAAGCCTCGACTCAGTGTCAATGGTCTATGACTACTGTTGATTACGGTTGACTAAAGATAGTCAATTATCGCTAAAGATAGGCGATTTCTTCTTATATTTTCTTCAAAAAGGTCAATGTTTTTGAAGAAAACTTCATTCTTTGCAATAATCATGATTTCTTCCCTATGTCATTGTCATATGTCATATCAGCATGCATTTGAAATTTAAAAAATACTGAATATGAACATTTTTAACAAGTCTGATTAATAAAGCTTTGCTCTTTGCTCTGTTCTATGGAATATTCACCGCTCTTTATTTAAATTCCAGCTTATAACACTATTCAAACAAGAAAATGCACTGAGATTAAATAATTTAAAAATAAATTTACAGTTACAGACATTGTATACTATAACGGCAAGCAAAATAGAATTTCGATGTAAATTGAACAAACATTTATTTGAAATGTTTTAGGAACTGAGGCGATTCGGGCGGTTCATGGTTCAAAAATTCTTAGAAACAGCTGAGAAAAACTCCAAAGTTTTCATAGAAATGCTGTTTTGGAAAAAGGTGAAGGATGCTATTGAGATAACTGAAGGCTATGGAAGTACATCTGCCAAGTGAGTATTTTGTTTTGGTTTCTGATTGAACAAAAACTGTATTTTAGAAATAAAATTCTTTGCATTGGTCATTCAGAATTTGTATCACGTCAGAAATACACAGAAATATTCTTCACATTCGTGATGATAGTATTATAATGAAAATTGAATATTTGATAGAAAATAGGATAAAGTAGATATTGAATATTTGATGACTAAAAAGTGTAATGATTAAGACCCGATGTTTTGCAACCAAAATTATTGTACATAAATACAAGGTAATAAATACAGCTGTGGCTGCATCACTATTATCGATCTAAACTAAAACATTCAGCAGCAGATACATTAATGTATACATTATACAGGGTGGGGGAAATGTTTGGAAACGGCTTAATATTTCATATACAAAGGTGATTTTGCGGTAGGTATGATTGAGGATCCTACTCAAATTGAAAATACTATTTTACTGTGACTTTAAAAATCTGGTCCGCCATCTTGGAACCGCCATTTTGAATGTAACTTTCTTTTTTTAAATAGGAAGGTGGTCATGCGATACATGATTTCAATACGGAATTTTAAGACAAAATGAATGCCGAAAACCGCACATCGATATGTCAACCCGTTTCGGAGATATTTACATTATTAATCGATACCATGAAAAGCAGAAATGAAATAAATAAGTACATTAAAATCTTACCTATCAAATTTTTTGTTAATAGTGTTTGCTAATAAACATTAAAACCCAATTATTTTAATAAATGTTCAAACTGTTTTCCTTCAGCTGTTTGACAATGTGCTAATCTTAAATAATAGCCATCAAGCACATTTTGAATCATTTCGCGTGGAATTCTGTTAGCCACTTCAGTTATACATTCTCTCAGTTCATTAATTGTTGCTGGTTTCTTTTTGTACACATTGTCTTTCATGTAGCCCCAAAAGAAATAATCAAGTGGAGAGAGGTCAGGTGACCTAGCGGGCCACTCTATTGCACCTCTACGACCTATCCAGCGTTGGGGAAATGTTTGGTTCAATATATCCCGCACTCCTAATGCATAATGAGGGGGCGCCCCATCTTGTTGAAACCACAAGTTATGTAACTCTTGTCCGTTGATGTTCTGGATGGCTGGAACGATCAAATTTATTAACATGTTCTCGTAAATGGCACCTGTTAAATTATTCTCGATAATAAATGGTCCTACAATGTGACCATTTACCATACCAGCCCATACGTTTAATTTTTCAGGATACTGTGTATGACCCTCCTTCATCCAGTATGGGTTGACATCGGTCCAGAAACGATAGTTTTGCTTATTTACATTGCCGTTAAGCATGAACGTAGCTTCATCCGAAAATACTACATTATTAAAGAAGTTTGGATCATTGTCATACTTGTTCATCATTATGTCACAAAACTCTACCCGGCGGTCGAAATCATCCTCATTCAGTTCTTGTAATACATGAAGCTTAAACGGATGGAAATGAGATTCCTTAAGAACTTTTCTGACAGAACGAGTAGACATACCATGTTCCTTGGCAACGCTTCTAGTTGATGTATGCGGATCTTCAACAAATGATTGCATTACCTCTAAAGATTTTTCATTGTTGGTGGCAGTATTTGTTCTTCCAGTGCGAGCACGATCAGTCACTTTGCCCGTTTCTTGAAACCGCTTTACTGTCTTAAAAACAACACTTTTACTAATTGGATTTCTGTTGGGAAATGTTTCGTTAAATAAATCAGAAACTTCTTGGTAAGACCGTACTCTATCTCCATAGCCGCGCATCATTAACAAAGTTATTCTCTCGGTTTCATTTAAAAATGCCATTGCGAACGACTTTAAACACACTCACTACTTCATGATTGAAAAAGAATTCATTAAATCAGTTGGATTATTACAGATGATTTTAGGTTGATATCATGATTATTGTTGATATTATGATATCCAGAGTCAGATGTTCATCACGCGAAATGTTTATTAGCAAACACTATTAACAAAAAATTTGATAGGTAAGATTTTAATGTACTTATTTATTTCATTTCTGCTTTTCATGGTATCGATTAATAATGTAAATATCTCCGAAACGGGTTGACATATCGATGTGCGGTTTTCGGCATTCATTTTGTCTTAAAATTCCGTATTGAAATCATGTATCGCATGACCCCCTTCCTATTTAAAAAAAGAAAGTTACATTCAAAATGGCGGTTCCAAGATGGCGGACCAGATTTTTAAAGTCACAGTAAAATAGTATTTTCAATTTGAGTAGGATCCTCAATCATACCTACTGCAAAATCACCTTTGTATATGAAATATTAAGCCGTTTCCAAACATTTCCCCCACCCTGTATACCTGAATGTATATGAACTATTGATGAGAATGATGAATATCTCCGACATAATCTGGTTTCGTTGAATGATTATAAACTCCCAGTATAGTTGGCAGATTGCAAATGGAATTAATTAGGAAACATCATTGGTCACTTCATACCAGTTTACCATTCATGATGAATTTTAAGCAGACATGTTAATAATTAAATCTCAACCGCATATTCATCATTAGTAAATGGTAAATGAATTTTGTTTGTATTGCTATAATATTAATAGATATCCCAAGAGAATAAAAAAGATGTATTCATAACATGTTGGAAATACAAGTATATATATTTTGTATTTTGTAGTAGAAAGATACAAGAAAAATAAAATACTTGGAGACAGATGAAGCCTATCCTAACGTGATCAACAAGTTTTACTGTAGAAGCAAACTTATTCACTACTTAGTGTGCTTGCACAGTGGAGCATCAATACTTCATGATAATGAAAGAGCAATCAAAGAGCTTCGCGCACATTGTGTGGGATTGAGTGACAGATTGTAGCAGCGTGAATACGCATTTGGAGGTCACCAAATGGGGAATGGAACAATTTTTGTGAACTATTCAATAGGATTTTAGAGATTACTACTACTCGTTTTACAAACGTTATCGTAGAGGGAGATTTCAGTACAGACTTTGCAACACAGAATAAAATGACAGAAGATTTAAGGGATATTATATACATGAATAACTTGGAAATAAAAGTTCATGAATATACCAGAGTCACAAGAACATCACAAACAATAATTGATAACATCCTTACTAATATAGATTACTCTAAAACAAGATTAGGCGGCTCGGAACTATCTGATCATGACTATCAAATCTTAGAGGTGGGGTTACAAGGTTATAAATCAATTAAAAAGAGTAGAGTAATGAAAGAAATTCAACAATGTGAACAGGGGAAAATCGATTGTTTGAAACAGAATCTGCTACAAGAAAACTGGAGTAGGGTTTACAATAGCAATAGTTTGAATAACAAATATGATAGTTTCATTAATATTTTAAGGTTTCATATTACTATGAGTTGTCCAGTTATAAAAGTCCCTGTAAAAAACAAATTAGACAAAATTGAAGAGTGGATAACTGATGATATCCTTGCAGAAAGAAATAGGGTTAAAGATGCATATGATGAATTCAAACTATCTTGAAATATGTTAAGTGAAGATAATTACAAAGCTCTAAAGAAAAACTATATGGAAGAAGTGAAAAGAGCGAAATGTAAGAAAACAGCTGAAATTTTGAATAATAGTGTGTACTTTAACACAGCAGTGTGGGATGTAATAAACAAAAATAGGCAAGTAGCTCATGTAGATGCTTATACTAGTGTCCCCAGAATAATTAACAAAAATGACAAATATATTGATGATAGTGTAGACATTTGTAATTTCTTTAACAGATATTATCAACTGGTTGCTAAGAATCTTCAAAAATCTCTTAATACAGGTATTAGTGACATGAGGAATACTGAGGGGATTCAGAACGAATTAAAATTCCACCCAGTATGCCAAGACGATTTGTCAAATATCATTGATAGTTTAAATAATAAAAAACTGTAGGAATGGATGGGGTATCCAGTAAAATTCTGAAAGAATGTAAAGATCAATTCTTTCAAGCAGAAATTTGGGGCATCATGGCTTGTGCCAATATAGGCATTGCCAGACGCTATTGTGACAAGCATATAGTAATCTTGTCAGATTGTCAGGCAGCCCTCAAGGCTCTTGACTCTAATGAAATCAAGTCAAAATTGTTTTGGGAGTGTCACAAAACACTCAGCGAGCTCGCAACATGCAACTCTGTGCATCTTGGTTGGGTACCTGGCCATGTAGGCATAGGTGGCAATGAGTGTGCAGATGGGCTTGCTAAGCAGAGTTCCAGTATGTCATTCTTTGGTCCAGAGCCAAGCTGTGGCATAAGCAAAACAACTGCCTTTCACACAATAAACAAATGGTCCAGGGACTTACACCACCAGCAATGGCAAGGTCACTTAGGTCAAGCACTTGGCAAAAGGCTGCTAGCAGACATAAGCTCCTACTTCACCAACTGGCTGGTGAGGCTGGGTAGAGGTCAGGTCAAGCAGTTGATTGCTCTGATAACTGGACATGGCCACTTCAGGAAACATCTCCACACAATTGGACTCAGAAATGAAAGTCAGATGTGTAGGCTTTGCAATCAGTCTGAAGAGACTGCCAAGCATATCATACTGGATTGCGAGAGACTCGGGGCAAGGAGAAGGGCTCTGTTTGGCTGCAAACAACCAGGTGATGAATGGGACGTTAGCATAGGGAAAAAACTCCAGGATCTTGTAAAGGGCACAGGTATTGGTTTGCCCAACTAACGTACTAGGGACACACAATAAGCTTCGGTTGACGTGTGAGGATCTTTGGATCTTTGAATCCGTCCCTTCATAACATAACATAACATAACATAACAAAGATCAATTGTTAGACCCTTTGATTCATCTGATCAATCATTCATTAGAACATGGTGCTTTTCCAGATAATTTAAAAGAGGGGAAAATCTTGCCAATCTTCAAAAGTGGTGATAGAGAAAAGGTAGAAAACTATAGGCCCATTAGTATTTTAAATGTAATAAGTAATATTTTTGAAAGAGTAGTCCTATTTAGGTTACTTCTGCACCTTCAAGAAGCTAACTTTATCTGTGATGAACAGCATGGCTTCCAGAAAGGGAGATCAACAAAGACAGCCATAATTTCTCTAGTTGAAAAACTTATAGATATAATAGATTCAGAAGATAAAGCTACTGCAATCTTCTTAGATCTGTCAAAGGCATTTGATTGTGTTAATCATAGAACTTTATTGGAAATACTGCAGAATGTAGGTGTAAATGGGGTTGAACTGAAATGGTTTGAATCATATCTTATTGGGAGAAAACAATGTGTAGAACTATCTACAGTAGTTGGTAATAGTATAGTAAAGAATAAATCTAATAAATTAGAGGTGCAAGCTGGAGTGCCTCAGGGGTCAATACTAGGTCCATTGCTTTTTTTGTTATATGTCAACCGTTTACCTAAAGAATTAATTAGTGGTAGAGCCCTCTTATTTGCTGACGATACATCACTCATTTTCAGCAATTCCATTCTAGATAATTTAGAAATAAGTGCCCATATAGGTGTGCAGTCCATTGTCCAATTTTTAAATCAGTTGAAATTAACTATAAATAGTAAAAAATGCCAATACCCTCAATTCAAAAACAAACATAATTTAAATGAAGATAGGGCTATAAACGTGTTTATAAACGATAATCAATTAGACCGGGAAGAAAAAATTGCATTTCTAGGAGTTATGTTGGATAGACGATTGACCTGGACTCCATACATTGAGAAAATATGTTGTAAAATTTCATCTGTGGTATTTGTCCTGCGACAGCTCGCTAGATTGAATGACAAAAAGTTACTTTTTACAGCATACCATGGGCTCTTACTGTCACATATTAGGTATGCTATCTTAGTATGGGGTAATTCATCAAAACAAAATCTTGATAGGGTGTTTAAGATCCAAAAGAAAGCGGTTAGGTGTATAGAAAGAGTAAATAGATTAGATTCATGTAGGCCGTTGTTCAAGAGACTTGGTCTCCTAACCGTACCCTGCTTATATGTGTATGAAGCTACTTTATATGTAAAAACGAATGATATTAACCAAAATCTTGATGTACATGATTATAATACAAGACGCCGAGGAGATTATCACTTGGTGAGTCACAATAGTAGCTTATTCAAACAAAAACCTAGTTATATTGGTAGGAAATTCTACAACAAGCTACTGTACCGCAGTTTTTGAAGAGTCTTGAAAATATAGAAATATTTAAAAACAATTGAAGAAATATTTAGTTGATAAAGCTTTTTATAGTGTACAAGAGTTCCTTTCACATCAAAATTAAGCCTCACCTCAACTAATTGAAGTAATTATTGTATCTAGTGTATAATATTGTTGATCTGACTTGTCTTATACTCCTTAACTGGAGTCTCCAAGACGTAATCTACAAAAAAAAACACAATTCAAGAGCATATGTTTCATTTTGTGATGATGATTATCATCGAGTATTAATGCTCTACTCTATACAAGCACCGTTATTCTTTAAAAAAGTTAATACTTTATTATTCTGATTTACTATCCTTTAAAAAATGTTATTTTCAAGGCTTATTCTATTCTGTTTGTGTGTAGCAAAAGTTAGCCAAAATGTGTCCGGTTAAAACTTAGAAGTTTTAAACTTGTATCAAATAATGATTTTTCAAAAAATGTATGAATATTTTGGCTAACTTTTGCTACCAAACTGAACCTAACCTAACATAATCCAACCTGGCTCGCCCTACAAATATATTATTGTTTTTCTATTTGCTAGAAGCCATTCAGTGAAAAATTTGTGGACTGAAGAGCAAGAAGACGAACTTTCACGCCTTTGCAATGAGTTCATGAGCACTAATCCACCAGGAAGCAGTAAGTTACAAACTTTCATATTAAATTTAATCTGAAACTACCAAGAAATTTCAAATTCCATCCATTTTGGTTGGGTTTTAGCAGCATCATGTGCTTGGTTAATAACTTTTTTCAATGCAATTAGCTAGGGTGGTCCTAGTCTCCCCACTACAATTTTATGAATTCCTTTGAAAATCAATCTGAAAGCATTAGGCTTTTATTTTTATGTAGCAGCGTTTACAGCGTTTATAGCTTTCACTTATATTCAGTCAGTTTGGAATGACTGACAATTTAACAAACTGACAAATATACAGAAACAACATTTATTCAGTTCGAATTCCTTTAGTGCTATTAATTTATACTGAAGACTTCTGCAAGGGCGAATATTGAAAACAGTATTGAATAGCTGACGAAAATCGCTACTGTACAAAAATATCAGTCACCGCCAGTCACTTACCGGTGGTGACTGATATTTTTGTACAGTGGCATTCATCGATTTCCATCAGCTATTTAATACTGTTGTCAATATCTGCCATTGCGGAAGTCTTCAGTATAAATTGATTTTCACTTGAAGGAATTCGAAATTAATAAATTCTGTATTATGTAGTTGTTGAATAGATATCCAGCCGTGTCTGAGGAAGCATTACAACAGTACGAAATGTCCATCGCACGCGTAAAGTGAATGTTTATATTTACCTAGAAAGTTTCTTTTGTTCAAATCTATCAATGAAGAACAACAAAACGTTTTTCAACTATTACAAATTCTCATATCAATCAATAATTTAATTCAAAATTTGTAAATTATATAATGAGAGCAATAAATTATTTAGTATAGTTAATTATTTAGTAAATTATATAGATAAAAATTCATTTAAAAAAATATATATACTTTTTAATTAACGAATTGTCTCAAATTATTCTATTTATAAGTGGTTTGTAACTATGCAGCTGTACTATTCAAATCATGCCATTCATTTTTTTTCAACAGATCCTGTTGATTGGATAATGGAGAACTTGATAAATCGTGATCGATCTCGTGTCAGTGTTGTGAAGAAGCTGAAAGAGCTGCATCTGTGGTCGGTTAGTATTTTTTTTAAATAATACTTTAGATGATTGATTAATAGTAGGCCTATATTAATTGCACATCATTACTCATAACATATGAATACATCCTACTGCACTTAGATGGAGTTGATTTGAATTGAATTAATTTCAGCTGGAACTGATAAAAATGTTATAATTCAACGAATAGAAACTTTTGCTAGTTGTTGCTGATACAAAAAAGTAAGGTTACCTGAGCCAATAAAGTAAAATAAAGAGAATTATTTCGAATTATACTGTGTGCTCACTATGTGAACTAATTCACCTGGAAGCAATAAGTTACAAACTTCAATAATAAATTGACTTGAATCTGCAATATAGATCATTTGAATATGATTGTAGAATGTATGGATTATAGAAAATATAAGGATACAGTATATGGATTTTACACATATTATAGATTATATACACTTACAAACTTTAATATTAAATTAAGCTAGATCTGCAATATAGATTATGTAGAATCTATAGATTCTTTTCAAAATGGAATCTATAACCGTCAATTAATGCATTTCAAAACTTCCTCCCAATCCTTGCATTTCTTACTCGATTGCCCCATGTGATGTCCTATGAATCGATGAATCGTACGTCATAATGTGATGTTGGAGTGCTATTATGTATTTTTATATTGTACGGTATTATGCGTATGCTTTATTGGCTATTACATTCAAATATCTTATTACATTTCTAATTCAGGATAATTGAAAGTATTTCATTCATTCACTAACCCTTTGGGCTAGTTGGGCCAATTCGTCTGGGAGACAAAATGTGTCCGGTCAGCAGAGGTGAGCTTCAAGTAGAGATTAAACCAGAATCCGCTCAAATACCTAAATAAAATAACATTTTAATAAAATGGTGTTTATCAAAGAACATCAAACATCGCCAGCTCCAAAAGTTAGCGAACTATCTCTACAGTCTCTTTATGTTAAGTGATTCTTTTTTATTTTATTTTGAGAAAACTAATACTACCTGGTCTTGACACTGAGCAAATTTGTTTCAACTTAACTCACTAATAACTACAAAATTATGTTAGAATTATCTGATAACTTCCACTTTGAAACATTAGCAGATCAAAGTCATTTGAGTTCTAAAGAAATCCAAGCTTGATAATTATGGAACTGGAGAGTTCTTATCGATAGTAGCCACAGAAAAGTATTATGGCATTGTCTAAACACCACTCCATCTCCATTTATTCATTTAGAGCTAGTTCGGTTGAGTCACTTGGCATAACATTAGGAAGTTTTTACAATTCACCACAATATATTGACATGTAGCTATTTGGACGCTGATGCTCAAAGAGCTCATTACTCATTTCTCGGGCGCGAAACATTGAGAGCAACCCTTTACTCACTGAGTATATACTTAGATATTCACTGAGAATATGTATGTTCTTTGACTAATATATTATTGTGACTATATTTCTTACTAAGGAACTGAGTAAGAGAAGTGATAGCCGAGTGCCTTAGCAGGTTCAATCAGATATAAGCTACGAAATTCCTTTGCTGGATTGGCCAGCAAAAAATATTCTGTTCTCTGCTGTAAAATCACTTTCCTGAGGTTCGGAACCCACCTAAAACTCATCAATCATCATCATCCAATTCATTACCCATGCATAGGTCTTAGACCTATGTAGACTTCATCCTCCCAAAAAAATGGGGAAAAAAGAGTGCTCTGTAATAATTGTATGACAAGGTTCATGTAATTGTATATTATTTGTTGACCAATAAAATATGTTCTATTTTATATTCTATTCTTTGTGACGGCATCAACGGGGTTTCTACTCATTGTCATACTTCGGTGAAGGTTTATCGGCTGATTATATAGTCTCAAAAATATATAATAGCTTCACGCTCTTAATACATAAATAACTATTCTATGTGAGCAATTATATTTATTCTATCCATAGCATAATGACCACTAAATTATTGAGTGCTCCTTCCTAATTGCTATTATTTTCTTGTTATAGAGAGAATCAGTGGCTGAAATGAAGCGATCAGCAAGAGAATGGTCTCAAGATGAGGAAGACCAGTTGAGGGAATTGGTTCCTGCGTTCCTTAATGCTGAAAGTAAGAATATTCATTAGATGAAATCAGATTAATTTATTAAATAGAAACTGAATTAATCAAAACCAATATGAGAACTGAAGTAGGACCTACCAACTTGTTTGGTAGGACTTAATAAACTTATTTGGATCTTGATTTGTTATTTGATTTCAGTAGTATATTCAAGCAATATGTTTTGTCGATAAGTTTAAAAATATAAGAGAAGTATAAGAGAGAATATCATGTCCCAAATCTCGCTTACTATTCACTGTTGTGGAGCATTCTCAAGACTTTCAATTGAATGCATCATCAATATTATATGCAAGAATAAAAGAAATTCGATTACCTGATGTCAGTATTTTCTTCAAACTTGTACAAATATATTGCTTTTTGTTTCAATATGCTAATAGTTTAACTGCACCAGTTGAATGTACACCTAAGGTTTGTAAGTTCATTGTATATCTATCACGGGTTCGATTCCTGTTCAGCCTGGAACATTTTATGCAATAAATCTCCTTATTACCATTTACCTCAGTCCTTGCAGCAGTTTCAGACGCATGTTGGCATCATCAGAAAAAACCAAGAGGCTAAGACACTATAAATGCATGTATATGCTGCGAAATTATCTCAGTGAATATTGGTGGGCTGCAAGCCATGAAGTATTGGGAATGAATAGTAAGACGAAATTGCCACAACCACATTTATTAAAAATATTGAGATTATTGCCTCAATATTTTTAATAAATATTAGACAATATCACCTTCGCCACTACAAAGAAAGTATTGGGAATCACTGGTCTAAATTCCAATGGATTGGAGTTCTTCAGCATTACATCAGTGAATGTTCAGTGATTGGTATTGATTATACTGTTTTAATATACATATATTAATAACTTGTTGTAGTTAAGCCCAATCAGGGAAGTGATAGCCGCGAGCAGTAGCAGGTATCTGTTCAATCAGATAGAGATAAGCTGCGTTCTCGTAGGTCCTGTTTGTAACGGTGACCGATTAGATTGGCCAGCAAAAAAGACACTGTTCTCTGCTGTAAAATCACTTCACGGTGGTTCGGAACCCACCTAAAACTGTAGGTCCAACTCATCAATCACCGTCATCCAACTCATTACCCATGCACAGGCCTCAGACCTATGTGGGCTTCATAAAAAAAAAAAATAATAATAATAATTCTGTAATCATTATTGTCTACCAACATAATTTACTGCGGGTAGGAAGAGTTATACGAATTAATGTTGTGGATATTCGAAGTTTGATTCAATCTAGAAATAATTGTTTGCTACAATCTGCAGATTTCATCATGCTTACACAATGTTTCAATGATATTTTTTCAGATCCAATGGAGTGTATAATGAGCAGGCTAATTGGAAATCGCAGCAAGAATAATGTTATTCGTAAAATACTCGACCTTGGACTTGCTGAAGACAGGAAACAGCTGAGGAATAAGAGATCCAGAAAGTCCCGTGAAAAAGGTAAGGAGTGATGACACCCTGTTATCATTATATCTGAATGGTAATTGAAATGTATTCCTTCATAAACAATTACAATAATTTTCAAAATGAAATGCAGGAATTGCATCACTTAGATTCTCATTACAGTAGTCAATATTATTAAGGGCATACAGTCTCTGTGATGTTTTCCATGACGAAATGCTTAAAGAACAATCTAATATTAAAACTGACACTGTATTTCACTTTTATATATTGTTTTACTTACTTATATTGGAGATGCTAGAGGGATGCATTTCATCTGACGAAGCTTCTTTTCAGAAGTGAAATGCATCCCTCAAGCTACTCCAATATAAGTGAGTAAAACAATATATATAAAGTGAAATACAGTGTCAGTTTTAATATTAGATTATTCATTAAGTATTTATTTATCAATAATAATAATGATTACTGTAATGAGAATCTAAGTGATATAATCACTTAGAAGGAATCTAAGTGATTCCTTCATTCCATTTTGAAAATTGTTTAAGAAGGAATAAATTTAATTATCCAATATAAGTGAGTAAAACAATATATAAAAGTGAAATACAGTGTCAGTTTTAATATTAGATTGTCATATGATATAAATAATTTTGTTTTTAATTACTCATACATGCAAAATTTGTAAATTTATATGGATAAAGAATGATAATCGAAGAGCCTTACTAAATAGAGCCACTGCAGTCCCAGTTGCGTGCCACAATTCAAGGCTAAATTACACCAGCTGACCGTGTGAGCAAGCTCAACAATGTCAAAGTAAACGAAGGCATACTCATTTTTAGAGCCATCAGCTGATACTTTAATCAAATTCACCCTACAATGATTTTATTTATAAAGTCACTGTAATTCACCCGAATAGTGTAATTTATCCTGAAATTGTGGCGCACGACCACGACTGAGTGGCTCTGTATAATAAGGATCTAATAGAATAGTATTGAGAATAATACCCACGAATATAAGTCTGCAAAGAATATATGTATTTTCAAATAAAACTTGAAGAGTACCATTTCAATATGAAATATAATAAAACATATTTTAAAACAAAAAAAGAAACCGACTTCAGTGAAATGATAGAATACTCACGTACTAAAAAGTTTAAAATAAAGTACCGTATTTACTTTAAACTGAGAAAATTTTAAATTTCATACAAGTAATCTTTGAGGGTAATGAATTGGATGATGGAGATTGATGAGTTGAACATACAGTTCTAGGTGGGTTCCGAACCACCAGGAAGTGATTGATAAGAAATTCTATCTAATATCAAAACTAACACTGTATTTCAATTAAATATGTGATTTACACTCACTTTTACTGAAATACAGTAATTGATAAGAAATTCTATCCAATATCAAAACTAACACTGTATTTCAATTAAATGTGATTTACACTCACTTTTACTGAAATACAGTGTCAGTTTTGATATTAGATTGTTCAATTATTTCGTCATGGAAAACATCACAGAGTAATTCTCTTATATTTTAGAAGTTTATGGGAAATTTGGCGCCGACTTCAAAAGATTACTTGTATGAAATTTAAAATTTTCTCAGTTTAAAGTAAATACGGTACTTTATTTTAAACTTTTTAGTACGTGAGTATTTTATCATTTAACTGAAGTCGGTTTCTTTTTTTGTTTTAAAATATGTTTTATTTTAAGCTTTTTAGTTGAATTTTCAAACTTTGAAAACATGAGAAATTTCTTAAAGCCTACATTATGAAATATTTATCAAATTAGCAAGCCAATAATTAATTTATAACATCGATAACTAACATCAGTAACTAAAAATCCACTTATAAGAAAAGATAAACTAAGGAAAATTCTACAACGTTTTATTTAATGTGGAATATTGTATTTAGGAAAATTATAATAGCGAAAGGCTTCTTAAAAGTGAAATGGCTTTTGATTCATTTTGATGTGGTCCCTTTCAGAATATACCTACACTGAAATAGTAGGCCTATATTACGTTACAAGTGTGGAAAATATTGTGCTTACTGAAAATATGATATGTAAACGCAGGAGATGAAGTTGAGTGCGGTATTATCATACGAGTATGGTAAACATCTTCCCGGACGAGTTATGTACGATATTTTTTGTGTTATGATTGCAACTAAATAACCTTATTCCTATGACTCAATAACATCAACTAAATTATTTACAATTTTCATATGATTGGTCAAAAGAAGTCATTAAAGACTTCTTCACACTGAACCAGCTTTGGGTAACCGATGTCGTTTACCCGGCATAATTGCATTGCATCATATGATTTCGAAAACCGTCTAGATGTAAAGCTACAATGATCAGCCTGGTAAACGACACCGGTTATCCGATTGGCGGTTATGTGTGGAACAAATATAATGTAAACAGAAATTAATTTTCAAAAAGTGGAAAATGAAGGAATTCATTATTATCATCCCAAAATAGAAAAAATGCTACTATCTATTGAGCTTATCTGTAAACTAAGGCTTTGTTCTCGTCATACACCTTCAACTGATACGCTTTCTCTTATAGATTATTCACCTGTATTTTATTGGCGATCGTTATGCAGTATTATTATTGTTATTATTATTATTATTATTATTATTATTATTGTTATTATTTTTATTATTATTATTATTATTATTATTATTAATAATAATAATAATAATATTCATCCACTGACCTGTAAAGGGGTATATCGATTTGTCAATAAATTTAAGTAATTAAAATAAAACCCTATCATCTGTTTTGCATGTCATAATGTGCGTGAAATTCCTCATTTGAGTATGCACATATATTTAACAATTCCTCCTTCATTGTAATTCTAAATTTATCGCCTGTGATTGCCTTTGATTAAACGCACTGGTAGAGAATTATATAGAATTAAGATATTACCATCCAGATGATGTCCTTTGACGACGAAACTAGCGCTGAAAAATACGGAGATAATTGAAGAAGATTAGCAATTAGAAGTAGTTGAAGAAAAATAATGAAAAGGAAAAGAAAAAAGGAGAACAAGTAGAGAAGAAGGCGAAGAAAATAGAAAAGAGGAGAGGAAGGTATGTTCTAATTGATTCGGTCTAACTGTTGGTAATTGGTATCACTGATACTGTCACAATCACATTCATTTCTTCATTGTAATTCAATACTACATTTATTACAAAAAAATTATTACACCCCTTTCTTAGCCTCAGTCAAACAACTGACTTGGACATTTTAAGAATTATTTAACTTGCGAAATCATGACATTTAGTTCCTCAAGGTAAATATTTTTTCACTGTCATCTCATTTGAGAGGGCTGACTGATCTGCACTGTTACCTCTGAGTGACTGCTGCTTCTGCGGCCACGAGTTCGATTCTCGTACAACCTTGGATATTTTGTTTAATCATTCACCTAATTTCCCGTAATCAGAGAAAGTTTAATTATCATTTGAGAGCAATCTTTTTTTAGACTGTTAATCAAATCAATTTATTTTTTTAGGAAGAGGTGAGTCAGATGAGAGCGATTCTTCCAGTGATGGGTCATCCGATGATGAGGCAGCGGCAGTAGGGAAAGGCTCTTCTCGCCCAGATGTTACTTTTGAGAAAGTAGTTGAAACATTGAACAGCGCTGTTTCTGCTGGTAAGGATAAATATTACATGATATTTTCATATTGAGTTTCTAGTCTATATTAATAGGCCACTCTGCTTTTAGTCTTGTTCAGCTAGTTCTTCTTAACTCAGATAAGATTTTTAATCCTAGGCCTAAATGAATAAAACTTGTAGAAAGTAAGAATTGCAATATCTCATTTTCAAATATGTTGTGTAAACTGTTGAATCTTAAACTTTTTATTTAGACTTGACTATACATAAAACTTCGTTTATCAATTGAAATACAGATAAAAAATGTCATGCTTTTAAAATCATACTCATAAATCACCATCATCCAACTCATTACCCACGCACAGGTCTCAGACCTATGTGGGCTTCATCCTCAAAAAAAAGATGTGTATAAATTCCAATATTCCAGTCACAAAGAAAGATATGATACCTTTCTAGTTTAATTAGTTTGATTTTTTTTTTAAATTTCAACAAAAATTTTAAAAATATTTTAATAAATGTATAAATAGTAAAAAACATAAATAATACTGTATAGAGCAGTTTTAACTTACACTTACTTACACTTACAAGTTCACGAAGTGACAAGCCAGCGAGTATCTTTAACCCTGAGTCAACCCAGCTCCCTCCAACAAAGGCCTGACTCCTGATGGTAGTTTAACACTAATATAAGAATTTCCACTATATAAATGCAGCAGGGTCAGCTGGGTCGGTTTTTAACCTGACTTGTCAGCTGGTAAACTCGCCCATTATAATCAACGCGAATATAATAAAATTTCGAATTTAAAACCTTTCTTAAAGATCTCCTCCACTTGAAAGTCAATACTTTCTTGAAATTCGTTTCTCAAAGCCGTTCTTAGCCAAGCTAGGTAGAGGGCTATCCTGATCCCGTTCTTGAGAATATTTTTTATCATATTTAAATCCATTTAACTACAAAATTAAATAAAACCAATTTCAATTTTTGCACCATCGCAATGTAATTCACTGAATGTCCTTGTGGCTGGTCTACTTACAACTATTACAGTATTACTAAACCACGGGCTAGTTTACTAGCTATCGACCCCATAACCAGCGAGTTGCAAATGAGTAGTCCGCTTTCAAATTTTATCGAAAATTGTGGATAGTCTGCTTGTTAGCTAGGGAGCACAATTATACAGGAAAATTTTACAATCAGATAGTGAACTGGTTCAATGTAATCGAAGCTTAAGCTTCAAGGTAGGATCATGATTACGGGCCTGTATCTGGCAATATTATTTCAAGAATTTCTCCATTAGACATCAATTAAAAGAAAACTTAATTATCTCTATATTAGCAGACGTTCAAGACAAGCAATGTATTTTTCAGATTTGAAGGAGCCTTTAGAATGGCTGGTTTCTTCGATGTCTGACATGCTTGAAGACTTGGAAAGCGGAGACCAAGAAGATGTTCCTATTCTTCCTCTCACTGAAAGCTGCACATCGGCCATGGAGAATGATACATTCATAGCTGCGATTGAAACACTCGGCATAAAGAGACCTGATGAACAGGCAAGTACTACTTAACTAACCTCCTTTGGCGCTACAGCCCTTGTAGAGCCGTGGCCTCCTCCACAAGCCTCCTCCATGCGTCCATTGCTTTTCGGCGCCATCCACGCGCCCCCCGTGCTCTAATGTCCTCTTCCATGTCCTCGAGCCACCTCTTACGTGGTCGCCCACGTAGCCGCCGGTCCACAGGAGATTCTAGAAAAGCCTTGCGCACTGCTCTGTTTTCTGGCATTCGCCACAGATGTGCAACCAGCGCAGTCTAGCTCTTTCAATTTCTACCACTAAACTTGTGTCTTCATAAGTACTACTTAATCTCTCTCTATTTCATTAAAGTTGATCTAATTTTTTATATATTCGAATTCTACTCCATAAAATCTATATTATGATTAACTTTTTATTCCTGGATTTCTTTTTCCATGTCAATACCTCGAAAACGTTCGGCCTACACAGTAAGTAAATTCTACTTATTCTTAATGAAAATTTGACTGCAAGTTGTTGAATTCACTTAGAAAGTTAATATTACGTTAATATTAACTTTTTATTGTAAATTTAACGACTTGCAGTCAATTTTTAATTGTGAATAAATAATTGTACTCACACTTGGCCGAACGTTTTCGAGTTATGGAAACTCATATTCAAGACATCCTAGATCAGCGATGTTGGTTTGTTGGTTAGAAAAATTGAGGTTTTTGTATAATGTGGTCAAAAAATTTGTGTGATTTAAAATTTAATTGTTCATTGAGGATGTTTTGTTCATTGTATGTGAAAATAATAAAATATTTTATTGATTGGTCATTAATTTTATTTTTTGATATCAGGGGGAAATACATAAATAAAGTTAATTCCATTAAAATTCATATAGTGAATCAGTTATTTACTCTAAAAGAGGTAAGGGCTAACTTTAAATATTATTGGATTAGTACTGTACCCTATGTTTTCACACCAACAAGACATAGTTCTATCTCAATTGCCTTGGGATTACCCATATGAATTTTGTAAATTTCAAATTGTTCCAAAGTGTTGAGTTCGTGTCCTTTAGATTTTATATGTAGAACGGGTAATTTGCTAGTGATGTCAGTAAAAGTGTATCCAGTTTGAATTATATGGTCTGCAAAAGCCGATTCGGTTTTTGTATTACAAAAACCGAATCGACTTTCTGTACAAATACTGAATCGACTTTTGCAGACCATATAATTCAAACTGAAAACTATTTTACTAACATAACTAACAAATTACACATTCTACATTTAAAATCTAAAGGACACGAACTCAACACCTTGAAACAATTTGAAATTTACAAACACACACCAGACACAATAAACAAAACATCCTCGATGAACAATTAAATACTTTTTGACCACATTATACAATAACCACAATTCTTCTAACCAACAAACCAACATCGCCGATCTAGGATGCCTTGAAGTGAAGATAAGGTTCCATAACTCGAAAACGTTCGGCCAAGTGTGAGTACAATTATTATTTATTCACAATCAAATTAAAAGCTAATATTAACAACGCAGTTCGTTATGGAACAAGAATCTATATTATGAGTTACGGAATCATGGTTTCTTGTGACAACCTTACACATATTTTATTGAACTCACCAAAATATGTTGCACATATTTTGTCAGTACAGGTGAAGTCAACCAAGAAAAACTGTATGATTCAAGGAGAGGTAGAGGTCGATCTAGGCTTAGACCCGTATTGCCAGACAGTGCAAGTGTAGAGCAGATGTTTCAATCTAGATTCTCGCTACATGATTGCAAGGGCTTGTCTAGCAAGGGTCTAGATTGGAGCACTCTATGTCTATAAGTGTCTCCATTTGGACCAGTCTTGGAGCATTATTGTAATGAGACAACTCTGAATAATAACTCCAAATAATTATAATAATATAAACAGTATAAGAAAAGAATCACAATGAAATTGAAACTATAGGAATTTATTTATTACAAAAATACAATCAAGAAAACATTAAATTTTTGTTGTAAATTTAACGACTTGCAGTCAGCTTGCAGGTATACCTCAAAACGTTCGGCTGAATGTGAGTACATTTATTATATATTCACAGTATAAAGCTGACTGCAAGTCGTTGAATTTACAACAAAAAGTTGATATTAACAACGCAGCTCGTTATGGAACAAGAAATCCAAGAATTCAAGAAAAATGCAACAGGCTATCACAAACAACTGATTCTTCCCAAATTTTAAACAATGAAGTTATGTCAATTTTTCACTTTGTTGTACAAGAATCAATTGTTTCCAATTATAGGAAAGAAAACATCAGGACCATTTTGTGAAAAAGTAGATTTTCACTGAAGAAATTATGACAATTGAATAATTAATATTCCTTATTTTTCTATTATGAAACTCTGCACCTTTGTGCGAAGAGCATAATAATATTAATGTACTTGTATGGAAAAGAAGGCCATCTAAACAAAACAATTTTCACAATAATTCAAAATTCACAATTCTCAAAAAATATTTATTCACAATAATACAATTATGTAAGCTTAACCTTGGGGTACTTGCACTGTGGAAATTTACACTAGGGTAGGGAAATTTGCAGCCCAGCACTGCTCACATGTATGACAGTGAGCAGTCAGGGCATCAAGGCTCATTGGAATAACTCTTGCCCTTATATCACAATTGCTCTAGGCTCTAGTATCGAACCTTTAATGTGCAAGTACTCTTGAAAGGTTTCACAGCAAGTGCCTGGTCCAAATTTTGTCAAGTTGCTGCTTTAACTAGCTTATTACACTTATTTTTCTAATATGAAACTCCGCACCTTTGTGCGAAGAGCATAATAATATTAATGTACTTGTATGGAAAAGAAGCTGCTTTTTCGTTGCTGCTTTTCAAATATTTGACTGCAAGTCGTTAAATTCACATAACAAGTTAATATTAACAACGCAGATCGTCATGGAACAAAAAAAACCAGGAATGTTTAGCTATTGAATGAATTTTTTTGTAAAGATTTCTACTTTTTTTTGTTTCAGGAAGTTTATTGGAGGATTCCAGGAAACTGGAACGAGGCCATTATAAAAGAAACTATGAAATTCATTAACGATGCAATTGAAGGAAATTTGTCAACAGCCTCAGATCCAGGTGATCCATCCAATAAATTAGATTTTTTTATCAATTCATTATAAAACATTTATCTTAACTAACTCAGCATTGGACATGCAGCATGCGAGGAATTGATCAGGTCACCATACATATAGTCTTGCTTCTAAATAGTTGCTGCTTTTTAAGTTTTTCAAATTTTTTATGTTTCTTATTATCTGCTGTTTTCTTTCTTTCTTTTCATCCCTTTTTTTTCTTCTTGCTTTGCTGGTTAAAATTAGATTGCATTTCAAAAAATGAATTATTAGATAGTTTAGATTTTTGGTTTATATAAGTGACTCTAGACTATATGAAAATTTGTTTGATTATATTGTGTATGAAGTCATTTTTATTATGGTTGTACCTATGTAAAAAAGTTATTGTGCCATAAGACAATCCATGAACTATTATAAAAACTACCCTCCTCACACACAGACCTGTGTCTAGGTGTGAGGTATATTCATAGTTTGTTTTTTTCTCTTACTTGTATCTTGTTTTTTTTCGAGAATAATAAATATATTTCACAAGTTAGTTTGAAGTGACTGACAATTGAATAAACTGACAAATATACATAAACAGAATTTATTAATTTCGAATTCCTTTAATTGCTATTACTTTATACTGAAGACTTCCGCAATGGCGGATATTGACAACAGCATTGAAAAGCTGATGGGAATCGATGAATGCTACTGTACAAAAATATCAGTCACCACCGGGAATCGAACCACGGACCTCTCAATTGCCGGTTGAGCGCCTTAACCACTAGACCATGGAGACCTTTCTGCACAGGAGCATTCATTTTCAACTTGGCCATATCGGCTCGTATCTCACAAGTTAGTTTAAATAGCAATTAAAGGAATTCGAAATTAATAAATTCTGTTTATGTATATTTGTCAGTTTATTCAATTGTCAGTCACTTCAAACTAACTTGTGAGATACGAGCCGATATGGCCAAGTTGAAAATGAATGCTCCTGTGCAGAAAGGTCTCCATGGTCTAGTGGTTAAGGCGCTCAACCGGCAATTGAGAGGTCCGTGGTTCGATTCCCGGTGGTGACTGATATTTTTGTACAGTAGCATTCATCGATTCCCATCAGCTTTTCAATGCTGTTGTCAATATCCGCCATTGCGGAAGTCTTCAGTATAAAGTAATAGCAATTAAAGGAATTTGAAATTAATAAATTCTGTTTAAATATATTTCATTTCAACTAACGAAATGGCGAGTCTACGCCGGCATTAGCGTTATCGTTGATATCTATTTACACATTATCTATATTTACATAGCGTTATCATTTTCAATTGTGAATACTTCTTTATTTTACTGGGTGTTGCATTGAAACCTAGGTACTGTGCTTTTCAATGGAGCTGAACTCTCAGCTAATTACTAACAAATTTATTTTATTCGAGTAGTTCCAATCCACCGAGCCCACGGCATTTCCATAAAATATGATACGATTGTTCAAGAAAATTCTCTCATTAATGAAATTCATATAATTTATTGAAAAATAATGTAGAATCGATTTTTTTACACCCAAGTAGACTATGATTTTCTTGTTTTTCTCTGAGCCACAAGTTACTAATACAAGTTACATTCGAGTACATTAGATGACACATTAATTCTGGTTATACTCTACATTTATTTCTTTTAATATAGACCAATATTATGCTTCTCTAATATTGTCACCAACATAAATACATGTAGTATTCATAAAAGTAATTTTTCATTTTTCAGGTCGGTTCAACGCTGGAAAAGTACAACAGAAAGAAAGCAAGGAGAAAACTCAAAAGAAGAAAAAGAATAACAGGCCAGAAAAAAAGAAAACGTTTGTAAATATTCTGGATAGCCTTGATAGGTGTGTGTATGTGTGTTTTTGTTTGATAAACATTTTTTGGAGCGGCTACACGAACGATCCGTTTCCGTACATTGATGCACATTTCTTTCATTTAGTTTTATTCTACTAGATCAAGACAAGGGGCGCCAAAGAACGACTACGGATCGTTTGTCTAGTCTGGCCCTTCTTTGGCATAGTCTCGGTTTTCATCTAGGAGGATTTATACAAACGGACAGCCGACAGGGCCGGAATACACTGCAATTGATGCTTTTAATATAAGATCCAAAAGCAATCATTATTAGAGCCCGGATGTTAGGCAAATGCCTTGATTTGATAGTGCCAAAATGCCTAATATGCATAATGCTTATTTCGATAGTTTTTGGATGTTTTGCCTTTTCTACCATAAGTTGCCTATTTTTGCCATAGACGCCGGTTTTAAAGTAAAACAAAAAAGAATGAAAGAACGTGTGCATAAACATTAATTATTTTCAACGAATTCTAGGAATAAATATGATAATATGATAGTGAAGACTCAACTAACTGTATAGCATAGAGTAGATACATACTCGTAAATTCAGCTACCTTTATGCATATATACATATGCATCACTGGACTTTCCAAAGATGATGCTCCTTCGATTCGAGAAATCAAGAACTTGTTAAATAGAGTTAGTGTCCACAACAATTTATCCTTTATTCAGATGCATTATTCTACATTTTCTAAAATAATAACAAAACTTGAAAAGAGGGGGGGGGGGGAGACTCTTATTGATTCAGTAAATATAGTGAATGAAATCGCAGATAACATTGAAGCTGTTTCTGGTGAGGTGGGATGTGTAATTAAAGAAAAGTGCAAACGTATGTTATCTCCAAACTCAGGTTTGTACAAAATAAAATGATTTAAAAAAATAAATTTTGTAAAATAGTTCAATGTGACCCATCTATTGAACTTGAAATGAGCCCAAAGTCAGTAGCATGCTACAAATAAGCACCAATCACATCAGTCGATGTGGAAAGATCGTTTTCAATTATGAAAAATATACTCTCGAGCAGAAGACAAAGTCAAGAGAACTTTAAGAAATATATTTTAATTATGTGCAACCAGTAAAATGTAAGTTATCCAATTATTATATTTGTATTTCCAAAATGTTTATAAAATGCCTATTTTTCACTTTTAACGTCCTATTTTCGTGTTTTTTACTGTTTTTTACCAGCCTATTTTCGTGTTTTTTTTTACTGCCTAACATCCGGACTCTAATAATTTTAATGCATTCCAGCAATTCTAGTGTACACTAAAATTGATGCTTTCGATATAGCTTTCTTCACCAAAAGCATCAATTGTGTAGAATTTCTGGCTAGTTCTCTGTCCTTTTTGTCCGAGTACGCTTAGTAGGAAAAGAGACTATTAGCCAAGAAAGGGCCTGACTTTTTAGTGCTTTACAAGTTATACTTTTTAGCTGAAATTTTAAAGAAATGTTATTTCATTAGAATATTATTTTTCACAGTTTGATGTGCCCATATTCATATATATTAATTATTTAACCATCAGCCTTTTTGCCAGAAATAGGAGAAAATCGTATAGTATCAGACAGAGTGTAGTATCGGACCGGACTAACGCTGTTCCCAGCATTAGGACACTAATAGAAGCATCTAGGAGAAATAAGCGGTTTTGTTGTCAGTCATCTTGTTTTGACGATATCCTTGCATCTGGTGCATCAGTGTGCTGCATTAATTTCTATTTTTTCAACACCACTATTAAATACTGCACACATTTTACTTGGTTTTGTAGGAAATTGGGTAGTTGAGTTCAGTTAGTGTATGTAATATTGGCAATCCATGTCAGTCGGGTAGTATCGGGCAAGCTCTAGTCGAAAAGTATCGGTAATTTTCTTTATTACTGTATTCTCTAAAATTTTTAGTACTTCTTCATTATGTGTGGCATATTGTTTAAAAACCTTTTTGTTTTTCTTTATATTTTTTAAATTGTATAGACCAGTCTTTGAGGGTAAATGAGGATTGTTTTAGCGTTAAGCTGTAAGCCATTATTGGTTGTAAATGTGTATGTATTCAATAAATAAATTTTATATTACATTGCAAACAAAATAAAAGCCATACAAGCTTATAATGTTTCCTCTACATTATATTATTCACAAAACAGGCTACAGTTTTTATTTTTTTCACAATCATGATAATTATGTAAGTTTGTAAGTTGAAGTTTATTTAAGAAACAACAGACTTTTTATAACTTACTCAAGTTTTTTCATGTGTTTTCAGGCTGAAAGTTAATTTAGTTACCTCATTTAAACCTGTCTGATATTACCCGCCAAAAAGTAGAGGTTAGGTTAAATCATTTAAGCATTCCTAAAATATTGATGTATTTTATGTGAATACTCCTGTCCTCCCTCGCTGGTTGACTGTTTTGAGTTTTTTCAGAGACAACATTTTGAGTAGAGAGGATCTGTTTTGTAATATATGTTTTTGTAGATCGCGTGATAAAAAGCGTGTGATGCTCTTCAGTTTAGTTTGAGTGAATTGACATGTCACACGCTGAGTGAGCCTAGCTCGATAGTTGTGGCTTATTAACATAATCTAATCTAATCTATTTAAGGATTTCTATCCATGTCTGTGCTTTATAAAAAGTAATGGTGGGCCTGTGTCCTATTTGCGCCAAGCCTGGCTGGGCCTTACTAAAATCAATGTTTTTGTCACTCCATCCTCCATCCTCATATAGCAACCTTAATTTGTATTCTATTTTCTTAAATATTTCTTACATGCTTTCCACTCTTTGACTTGTTGTTCATTCAAATCGCTTTTATTAGTCCATCATCCTTCATTCTCATATAATGACCATATCTAATTATTTTTTTCGAGTGTAATCTTTCTTGTCAACTATCCTCAGAGTTATAATGTAGCCAAAACAATATAACCTAGTCAAAGTTTGTAAAGAACGCCGTTTAGGGTTGTATTTTCGTTTTTCAATGTGATTTTGTCTCAATAAATAATTGAATAGCCTACTCTATTCTTCTTTATGCTACTGATATGCTTTCTGTTGTTTGACTTCAGTTTGTATTTTATCTTATTTATTTAATTTCAGGAGTGGAAATGAGTTGAACTCTGATATGGAAGACAGTCGAATTAGTGCAAACAATCATAGTGATTCAGGTAATGACAGTTCGGTTTCAAGAAGATTCTCTCAAAAGTCGTCTCAATTGAAAAGTGGGAGAAAGGTGAGAAGAAACAGCGACAGTTCTTCAGAATCTTCACTGATGAGTAAACCAAGTGACACCAGGAAACGTAGAGGATTACGGTTGATGTTGGAATCTGACTCTGACTCTGACTATAATAAATCTGATAGTAATAAGGAAAGGAATGGAGTCATTGCATCACATAGAGGAAAATCAGACAGTGATGGTGGCGAGAGAAAATCTTCGCAGCTTCCTTCACAAGTAGGAAGCTATAATTCCAGTAGGGCAAGTGACAGTGAACATGCATCAGAGTCCAGTTCACGAAGCAACAGTAAGAGAAAGCATACAAGAAAGAGGGCAGAGTCGAGAAGACTAAAGCTAGAGTCTGACTCTGATAGTGATCACTCAAGAGTCAGTAAAACTAAAGGGACATCTTTGCAGTCCAGTAAAATATGGCGGGATTCAGACTCAGAATCATCTGTCAACAATGGTCAAAGCACAGTTACTGGTTCGAGAAGTAAGAAAAATAGTGGAAATTCTCAAAGTGATGTTAATTTAGAGAATAAAGTATCAGATAATGACAGTATATCAGACAATGACGGTCCAAAATCATCTCAAAGGTCGTCTCATTTTGGAAGTCAGAAAAAGGGAAGAAGAAACAGGGATAGCTCTTCTGAATCTTCAGTCAAGAGTGTGAGAAATAGTACGGCAAATGATAAAGACTCAAATAATGACAGTCCAAAATCTTCTCAAATGTCGTCTTATTTTGGAAGTCAGAAAAAGGGAAGAAGAAACAGGGATAGCTCTTCTGAATCTTCAGTAAAGAGTATGAAAAATGGTACTACAAATGATAATGACTCAAACAATGACAGTCCAAAATCTTCTCAAAGGTCGTCTCATTTTGGAAGTCAGAAAAAGGGAAGAAGAAACAGGGATAGCTCTTCTGAATCTTCAGTTAAGAGTGTGAGAAATGGTACTACAAATGATAAAGACTCAAACAATGACAGTCCAAAATCTTCTCAAAGGTCGTCTCATTTTGGAAGTCAGAAAAAGGGAAGAAGAAACAGGGATAGCTCTTCTGAATCTTCAGTAAAGAGTATGAAAAATGGTACTACAAATGATAATGACTCAAACAATGGCAGTCCAAAATCTTCTCAAAGATCTTCTCATTTTGGAAGTCAGAAAAAGGAAAGAAGAAGCAGGGATAGCTCTTCTGAATCGTGGAGTGGAAAAAATGGTACAAGAAAGAAAACAAAGTCTTATTCATCTATGGGAGAAGGATCTCAAAGCAGTGTTTTGAACAATAGTCAACTAAAGAGAAAAAGAAACTTTAATTCTAGTTCAGATAATTCTGACAATCAGGAAAATGTTAGTCAACACAAGAAAACTACAAAGTCTAGAAAAGTAGTGCTAGCTAGCTCAAGTAGTTCTGGAGAAGAAGATAAGAAAGATGAGACTGATGTAATGACTGTTGATGATGAACTAACTAGTGTTTCTAAAAGTTTACCCTTTGAGAGTGATGTTGATTCTGCAAATAACAGGCCTAAGAGAAAGAGAATCATTCTTGAGTCGAACTCAGATTCTGATGTTTAGTTTTATATTAGTTATTAGAATAAGTTGTAATTTTCATGATTATAACATGCGCTTGATCATATGGATTGGGACTCTGATAGTACGACCGTCGTTTGACGTGTTGTATAAAAGAGGACTTACTTGCGTTTTTTCATTAAAATTTTATTGATATGGTTCGTCACATATTGGAACGATACATTGTCGAGGTGGCATTCAAAAGAGTTGAATGTATTAACAAAAAGTTTCACTACAAGTTGCACTGTACTTGGAAATTTAAAATGATTAGAAAGGATTACATACAAACAAGAAAATAGTTTGGATTATACGCAGCAAACAAAGAAAATAGTTCATACCATCACCATATGAAAGCATAGAACACAATTGAGTGAAAAGGCTCCTGCACGCGTAAACAGATGCATCCATAGTTCCTTCTTATGATACCGTTGCAGTTTGCAGACATTTTTCGATTTTAATGTTTCAGCTACAATACTAGCGGCGAGCCGTAGGATGACAGAGCGGCACCACTTGCCGCCTATTTATGACATTAAATTCTTCTGCCGCTCACAGCTCGTATTGTGGCTGAAAAATGTTTCAAATAGAATGTCACCTCACTTCGTATTATCTATTATGTTTGGTATTTTTCTTAGTTTCTGTAATTCTGCAAATAATATTATGTTGTTTCTAACTTTTGTATTCAATAATACTCATATCATTTTGCCATCAATATAATCAGCTATTTCAAATGTACTGAGCATTATTGTCAGATTAAATTCATGAGTTTAGTAGCGGCCACCAAATTAGGTGGGGCAATAGAACTGCAGTGACGAAAATCAATTAATAGATGACTTCACAGAGGTTACAAATGAATATTTATATCAGTTGCGCATGAATTGATGGCTATGATTAAAACACTGCTATTTATTCATGATTGCTGTTGCAGATATGAATTGTGCACTAATCTTTGGGTATTCAACTATCTAATTATTTGAATCCTAATGTTATGCGGTTTAGGTGTGTTTATGGCTATTACCCTTCCCTTCCTTTCACCATTTTGTTATTGCTGGCCTCTTTAACCTTGTGTTAATTAAGTTACCATATGTAGACATCAATATAATACCAGTGAGTAGTGGATATAGGTTATGTATTTCCTTTTAGGAATGAGTTGAAAATATGGTTCTACGCATCATAAAGATAAGACAACACCGTTAAATGATTGAACCGATTAAATGATAACCGGTATGGCAGATTGGGGTTGCATGGTGCCACCATTCCACAGAATGTATTTTTACGATGGTGATTGTGTGTATGAGGTATGAGTAATGCATGCGCCACTGTTCAAGCACTCTTTCGTATACAGAATTTATTAATTTCGAATTCCTTTAATTGCTATTACTTTATACTGAAGACTTCCGCAATGGCGGATATTGACAACAGCATTGAACAGCTGATGGGAATCGATGAATGCTACTGTACAAAAATATCAGTCACCACCGGGAATCGAACCACGGACCTCTCAATTGCCGGTTGAGCGCCCTTAACCACTAGACCATGGAGACCTTTCTGTACAGCATTTCTAGACCATGGAAGTCTTCAGTATAAAGTAATAGCAATTAAAGGAATTCGAAATTAATAAATTCTGTTTATGTATATTTGTCAGTTTATTCAATTGTCAGTCACTTCAAACACTCTTTCGTGTTGGAAAATCTATATAATAAAAGAGTAAAGGGGTGTGTGTGTGTGTTTTTGCTCTTCGCATTTCATAAAAACGGCAATGATTTGGAACACTAACTTTGGCACATAGCTTCCTCTCAACTCGTTTCACTGCTCCTTGAAGCCCGATTTTCCTTTAAGAATTTTCGAAATTAATGTTTAAAACTTCAAAACTCCACATGCATTGTATGATAGTCATAATAATCGTCGTTCATAGATTCAACACAGCTTTTTGTACTGTAGTTAGGATTTTCAATGTGATCCGCCGGCTCAGTGGATAGCAAGCTTGCTTCTCATGCAGCGGTCCGTGTTCAATTATCTTTAGAACCAAAACTTTTTTGTTCACAAAAGTTTACTCTAAAATGAGTTTTTTATTTTTCAAACAAATGTTGTTGAAATTATTTAGTTTGGATCATTTTTTTCTCATAGTTTGATCTGAGTTCTGTTTTATAAGAGTAACTGTTATACTAAAAAAAAATTATTTCCATTCTAACTAGCATAGTAAATAAATCTTTAGCTTACAATAATAAATATTTTTAATTCGATATCGTTCAGCTTTGAATGGGGATTTTATGACATTATTTATCCCTGTTAATATTAATAAAAATTTATTAATGAAATAACATGGAATTAAGTTACTTGAATTAATGATGTTGAAGATCCATCTTGCTTCCACTAATATTTAATAAAAACTTGAAAAACACTTGTAAGTGGAAATTAACTCACGTTATGGCGTGACGGCCGTTTCACTCTGTTGTCATGAGCATCGTCAGACGACCCACAGTACACTCGCGTGTACTCTGAGTGTGCAGTGGGTCGTCTGACGATGCTCTTGACAACAGAGTAAAACGGCCGTCACGCCATAACGTGTATTAGAAGAAAAGGTTGCTAAACTATTGAGTGATCACACCAAATTGAAAACAAAATTAGAAACATCACTAAAAAATTCTGAGGAAGAACGAATAGGGTTAGTGGATCACATAAAATCTCTGGAAGTTATTGTAAAATTGCAGCAGGAAGACCATAAAACTGAAATACTAAATCTCACGAGTCAATGTAGGTCTATGTCAGAGGAAATCGAAATATTAAAATCAAAAATAAACTTGGCTAATGTAAGATCTGAACCTCTGATCAATACAAAAAAAGTAGAACCTAAATCAAATGGGGAAAAAATAAATAGAAATGGTCAAACAAAAACGTATAGTCAGGTTTTGCAAACAGCAACCAAAACTAAAGTAAGGGCAAATAACGATAGGAAAGGTAGAGTACTGCTCTTGACATCCAGTCATGGACGAGACTGTAGTGACCTACTAAATAAAAGATTAAAAAATAAGTATGAAGTTCAGAGCTTTTTCAAACCAAGTGCCCCTATAAACGCTATCGTAGAGTCAGCACAGGAACAAACTAAAGATTTTGGAAAAAACGATTTTCTAATAGTACTGGGTGGCTCAAACAATATAAATGAACCTAATCTAAAACATCTTCCTGAAATAAATGAAAAAATTAAAGAGATTGTGCCACTCAGCCAAAAAACTAATGTAATAATAAGTACAATTCCGTATAGGTTTGATAGGCCAGAGCTAAATGAAGCCATTAAGTCAACAAATAAATCAATTCATAATACAATCAACAGCCTAAAAAATAAGAATTCTAAGCAGTTGGGGATTTGTTTTCTAAATGAAAGGCTGAAAAAACAAAACTTCACTAATCATGGTCTACATCTAAATCAATCTGGCAAAGTAATATTTTGTAATAGGCTGGCAGAGCTGATTGAAAGTCGTTTGCAATCTACTGTCAATAATTCTCCTAAACAATCATCTAACGAACCTTTTTTAGTAAAGTGGCTCAAAACCGGGAAGGGAAACTAGTTTCAGATGATAAATTCATATCTTCAATTGTATTAAAAGACGTTAATCGATCAAAAAATCAGGATAGCATTAGTGGAAGGAACTCTTGTAGCAATCTGATAGGCTCTCAAGATTCTAAGAGATTAAGTAAATCTACTTCAATATGCAAAAGCAACGATAAAGTAATAAGGGATGATAGGGAAGTACCGGTACTCACTGTGTTCCATCAGAATATTCAATACATTCGTAACAAAATAGATAGAATCGAAGTATTTTTTAAAGAAGAGGCTCCTGATATAGCTATTTTCACAGAGCATGGTTTAAAAGAAGATGAATTGTCACAACTTAATATTCCAAACTATTCATTGAAAACGTCGTATTGCAGGACATCTCATCGAAGTGGGGGAGTAGCTATCTTCACTAAAAATGCTAAGAATATGCAAACATTTAATTTAGAATATGTAGAGAAATTTGCTGTGGAAATGGATTTAGAAGTTACTGGTTTGAGAGTAAAAATCGACAATAATTTCGAAGTAGCGGTGTTAGGTATTTACAGGTCACCAAATGGGGAATGGAACAATTTTTGTGAACTATTCAATAGGCTTTTAGAGATTACTACTACTCGTTTTACAAACGTTATTGTAGCGGGAGATTTCAATACAGACTTTGCAACACAGAATAAAATGACAGAAGATTTAAAGGATATTATATGCATGAATAACTTGGAAATAAAAGTTCATGAATATACCAGAGTCACAAGAACATCACAAACAATAATTGATAACATCCTTACTAATATAGATTACTCTAAAACAAGATTAGGCGGCTCGGAACTATCTGATCATGACTATCAAATCTTAGAGGTGGGGTTGCAAGGTCATAAATCAATTAAAAAGAGTAGAGTAATGAAAGAAATTCAACAATGTGAACAGGGGAATATCGATTGTTTGAAGCAGAATCTGCTACAAGAAAACTGGAGTAGGGTTTACAGTAGCAATAGTTTAAATGACAAATATGATAGTTTCATTAAAATTTTAAGGTTTCATATTACTATGAGTTGTCCAGTTAAAAAAGTCCCTGTAAAGAACAAATTAGACAAGATTGAAGAGTGGATAACTGATGATATCCTTGCAGAAAGAAATAGGGTTAAAGATGCATATGATGAATTCAAACTATCTAGAAATATGTTAAGTGAAGATAATTACAAAGCTCTAAAGAAAAACTATATGAAAGAAGTGAAAAGAGCGAAATGTAAGAAAACAGCTGAAATTTTGAATAATAGTGTGTACTTTAACACAGCAGTGTGGGATGTAATAAACAAAAATAGGCAAGTAGCTCATGTAGATGCTTATACTAGTGTCCCCCGAATAATTAACGAAAATAAAAAATATATTGATGATAGTGTAGACATTTGTAATTTCTTTAACAGATATTATCAACTGGTTGCTAAGGATCTTCAAAAATCTCTTAATACAGGTATTAGTGATGCAAACATGAGGAATACTGAGGGGATTCAGAACGAATTAAAATTCCACCCAGTATGCCAAGACGAGTTGTCAAATATCATTGATAGTTTAAATAATAAAAAAACTGTAGGAATGGATGGGGTATCCAGTAAAATTCTGAAAGAATGTAAAGATCAATTGTTAGACCCTTTGATTCATCTGATCAATCATTCATTAGAACAAGGTGTTTTTCCAGATAATTTAAAAGAGGGGAAGATCTTGCCAATCTTCAAAAGTGGCGATAGAGAAAAGGTAGAAAACTATAGGCCCATTAGTATTTTAAATGTAATAAGTAAAATTTTTGAAAGAGTAGTTCTAAATAGGTTACTTCTGCACCTTCAAGAAGCTAACTTTATCTGTGATGAACAGCATGGCTTCCAGAAAGGGAGATCAACAAAAACAGCCATAGTTTCTCTAGTTGAAAAACTAATAGATATAATAGATTCAGGTGATAAAGCTACTGCAATCTTCTTAGATCTGTCAAAGGCATTTGATTGTGTTAATCATAGAACTTTATTGGAAATACTGCAAAATGTAGGTGTAAATGGGGTTGAACTGAAATGGTTTGAATCATATCTTATTGGGAGAAAACAATGTGTAGAACTAACTACAGTAGTTGGTAATAGTATAGTAAAGAATAAATCTAATAAATTAGAGGTGCAAGCTGGAGTGCCTCAGGGGTCAATACTAGGTCCATTGCTTTTTTTGTTATATGTCAACCGTTTACCTAAAGAATTAATTAGTGGTAGAGCCCTCTTATTTGCTGATGATACATCACTCATTTTCAGCAATTCCATTCTAGATAATTTAGAAATAAGTGCCCATATAGGTGTGCAGTCCATTGTCCAATTTTTAAACCAGTTGAAATTAACTATAAATAGTAAAAAATGCCAATACCTTCAATTCAAAAACAAACATAATTTAAATGAAGATAGGGCTATAAACGTGTTTGTAAACGATAATCAATTAGACCAGGAAGAAAAAATTGCATTTCTAGGAGTTACGTTGGATAGACGATTGACCTGGACTCCATACATTGAGAAAATATGTAGTAAAATTTCATCTGGGGTATTTGTCCTGCGACAGCTCGCTAGATTGAATGACAAAAAGTTACTTTTTACAGCTTACCATGGGCTGTTACTGTCACATATTAGGTATGCTATCTTAGTATGGGGTAATTCATCAAAACAAAATCTTGATAGGGTGTTTAAGATCCAAAAGAAAGCGGTTAGGTGTATAGAAAGAGTAAATAGATTAGATTCATGTAGGCCGTTGTTCAAGAGACTTGGTCTCCTAACTGTACCCTGCTTATATGTGTATGAAGCTACTTTATATGTAAAAACGAATGATATTAACCAGAATCTTGATGTACATGATTATAATACAAGAAGCCGAGGAGATTATCACTTGGTGAGTCACAATAGTAGCCTATTCAAACAAAAACCTAGTTATATTGGTAGGAAATTCTACAACAAGCTACCGCAGTTTTTGAAGAGTCTTGAAAATATAGAAATATTTAAAAATCAATTGAAGAAATATTTAGTTGATAAAGCTTTTTATAGTGTACAAGAGTTCCTTTCACATCAAAATTAAGCCTCACCTCAACTAATTGAAGTAATTATGGTATCTAGTGTATAATATTGTTGATCTGACTTGTCTTATACTCCTTAACTGGAGTCTCCAAGACGTAATCTACAAAAAAAAAAAAAAAAAAAAAAAAAAATTAATTTCCACTTGAGTGATTTTTCAAGTTTTTATTACTTGAATTAAACTTTGCTTTGATTAATAACATTTTAGGATCTAATATTTAAAATTAAATCAAATTATTAAATTAAAGCCCAATTTCTATTTTCGTTTTAAATTTTTCAAAATTAATGTTTAAATCTCGGCATTGTTGTAAAATGTGATCTAGGCAGGAAACTCACAGATCAGCTGATACAACGATACGTCGCTACGATTCTATGATACACCGATATGTCATAAGTCAAAGCAACAGATTAGTTCTGTGTCAATGTTGTAGTTGCTAATTCCTTTCTAAAACTGGATTGTCATTTTAATTATTCTCAATTGAATCTCAACTCAAATATAAATTACCGAAAACTTTATAAAAGCGAGAGTTTATTTCCATATATTTGGGGACAAATAAAGGTTACTATCTAAAATCAAATTATCCATTTTATTTCCTTCAAAAATATCCTATTCATTTATGAAAGAGAAACTCCAATGGATTCCCGGGCAAGACCGGGTGAAATGCTAGTTTAAAATAAAATGTAGGTGAGTGATTAGCCGCTCACTGTGCTGCCGGAACGAAAGTTCAGTAATGGACGCTTGGTAGGGTGACCAGCTGCGATTACATGATGTTATCTGATTTATTATCACCCAGTGGTTCGGAAACCACCTAAAGTTGCAGGTCCACCATTTATAACATCATTGAATCATCATTCACCTCATCACCTTCGCACATGGCTCAGAATCATGTGGGCTTCATAAGAAAGAGAAAAAAAGAAAGTGTATCCCTCCAACTGTGAAAGTGTCATTTCCAACAAAGCACTATTTGTTCTAAAAAATAACTTTTTTAAAAAGGAAGTTTGTAGAAAATTATTACGGTACTGTATACAAAGACTGCTCATGGGAAGGTGACCGCTTTGGTGAGGTCACCAGAAAGGACCTTTCTCAGCTGTATAATCACTACCGGTAGCTTGGAACCCACGTAAAGCTGTAAGTTCAAATCATCATCATCCAACTCATAACCCAAACACAGATCTCAGACCAATCTGGGCTTTATCTCGAAAAAATACTCAACTTGATCCACTGTTGGCCCTGTGAACTTTGATTTGAACCGAGCAAGACAACATTTTTGCAATTCAGGCAGGTTTGGTGTAGGTCAAAAGGTTTTGTTATATCATTCCATCGTTCGGCTGATTCGGTATTCTGAATGGTAGTGAGGGGGGGGGGGTCAGGGGAACCCCCAAAAATCGGAAATTTGCTGAAGGAGGGGGTTACAATCTCGGAAAAGGTCAGCAAAATTCAATATGTGAACCTACCAAACTTTCCAGTTTGTACTACCCTGGGACTACCTGGAGCCTTGTAAATTTTGATTTGAACAGGACAAGGCAACAGTCATGTGGTGTAGGTCAAAAGGCCATAATATCGTGTGGTTGATTTGGTCTCCAGAACGACCGTGCATAACGCTGCGAGACAGACTCATAACTACACCGGCTTGGCGGCTTGAATAAGGCAGTAGAGCGTGCCAAAAAAACGGACTAAGACAGAACCCACAGTCGGCTACACAGTCTTGCCGGAACTAGAGTTATACTCCCTCTTCTTCTTTATATCTGGCAGTCGACTTCCTATTTGACTCGGCAATAAAACACAGTGACTGATGCTGTGCACAAGTAGGTGACTGTTGTAGAACAAACGGATAGCGGACAGAGAAATGGAGGATTGTGATGGAAAAAGACGGGAAAGCAGACGACTGCAGTTAGCAGCGCTTGCCTCTGGAGTAGAAATAGAAAACACTCACTCACCAGAGGATGGCTTGCTGGCCGTTGGTGCCATAACCGCATCTAGAAGCGGGACATGCATGCTCGATTTTATTGCTCATTAAAGTAATATTAACATTAACACGGAGCATAGAATCATCAGTTATAATTTTTTATAATAATTATCGTAAATTTATTTTTACAATCTATTGCTATTCGTTTTGAAATTATGTGTTAGCTTCGCCCAAAATTTACCGTGATACCACATACTTCATATATTTCACTTATTAGCTTACGGTATATATTTAGGATATATTATTAGGCTATTCCTTTAATATTTCTCTGCTTCTTTTCATGATCATGACTACATTCTTTCTATTATATTTACTTTGCATTTTCTCTTCACCTCTTTTGTATTAAAATAAATAATAATCAATAATTAAAATCATAAAACTGATTATAACTTTCCCTTCTTCTCAATCATAATTATAACCTAATATTTTTCCATACTAATAGCTTTTATTTCTTCTCTTCTCTCTTCAGTTTACTCTTTCTATTCTCAATCTTCTCTCTTCATTTCCTCACTTTTATTAAGAAAAATTCGAAAGAAACAATTTGTAACTTGCTTTTTCTCTTTTTCACATGCGAGCCACTCAAAGCGATTAATAAGTTTGCTATTTATATTGACTCGTTGCTGGCGCTCAAGCTTTTTTAGCTTTCGCTAGCAACGCCTGTAATAATTCTCCTTTTTTTTTAATTTTATTTCAACTTTGCTATTGTTATTTTTTCATTCACTGGCTTTGTTGTTGCTTTAATATTTCTTTTTTGAGGTTTTAAATTGTTTGTTTGTATTATTTGTCGATGGCAATAAAATGAATTTGAAATTTTGATTTTTTTTTTGGAGGATGAAGCCCACATAGGTCTGAGACCTGTGCGTGGGTAATGAGTTGGATGATGGTGATTGATGAGTTGGACCTACAGTTTTAGGTGGGTTCCGAACCACCGGGAAGTGATTTTACAGCAGAGAACAGTGTCTTTTTTGCTGGCCAATCTAATCGGTCACCGTTACGAACAGGACCTACGAGAACGCAGCTTATCTCTCTGATTGAACAGATACCTGCTACGGCTCGCGGCTATCACTTCCCTGTAAAGTATTTGAAAAGTAACTGGCCGAACTAAGAGCGGTCTCTGTTTCAAGTCGACCGTTTTGCATTTGTCTGACTGTTTATAACGCATTTATGGTTAAATGCATGAACCAATTTTTTTTTAAATTTTTGCATGGATCTTCCTTCAAGGAATGCCCAGCGATGTACAGTACCGGTATGTAAGATTTTCGAAATTTGCCTGCATCTTAATATATAATTCCGTAAGTCAAATTTTTGTAAAGAAATTGTGAGTGACTGGATGGCCGTAGAAGGATGGGAGGGGTCTTATTTTAAAGGTCTTGACGTGAATTTTGAGGGAAAACTATTCATTTTTCTTATTTTTTCACCATAAATTCGCAACAGAATAAAACTTTTCCCATTAAAACAACATGGGGTTTAATTTGTTTACATCTTTTGAAATTAAAACAGCTGTGCCACAGAGTTGTCTTAGTTGTATATCTGTGTACTCATAGCCAGCTGTACTTTTTATGAATTCAGTTTGTTTACTTTTAAACTACAGCAATGTATAATTTATAAATTATTATTTATTAGTTATGGTGATCTATAGTTATCTTATCGTATTTCTTCTTTATTTATTTAGTAATGAACAACGGAGGAAGGCCGCGTCGCCGAGGAGTATTTATTCAAATATGTATATAAAGGATATGACTCGGCTTGCCTAGAATTTGTAAATAGTATACAAAATGAAAATCTAAACTTTGATGAAACGACCCGCTTTGCCAACATGAGGTATGTTAGTTCTCATGAAGCTATTTGGCGTCTCCACTCTAATGACATGCATGAACAATCTCATACAATTATTCGCTTAGCTGTTCATGAAGAAGGATATCAAAATGTTTATTTTCATACTTCAAAATTCAGCCGAAAAACACACAATAACTATAACTATAACTATAACTATAACAAGGCCAAACCTTCCAGAAAGCTGGAGTTTACTTAGATAAACCAGTTTTTACACACGGACAGTTATATGTTGCATTTAGCAGAGTAAGGTCATCAGATGGAATCAGAGTATATATGGCAAATACAGGAGAACAGAACAATACAGAAAACAATTCATATACAAAAAACATAGTTTATCTAGATGTTCTGACTAATTATCAAATGCAATAAGTACGGTAAGTAGTGATTTCTATTCATGTAAATAAAACTTGAATTAAACCAAATTTTAATTGTTTTTTATACTTATTATTTTCAAAATAAAAAAGTTTACTGTTTTAGAGGCTATTGTCCCTAAAAACCACCATTTAAATGTAAATGTATCTACTGTATATAATATATTGTATACAGTTTGTGTTGTAAACTATATTATAATGCTAGAAAATCATTGCTTATTTATAAATGACCAATGAAGGTTGATAAAAAATTTATGTATTTTGGTTTTTTAGGGGCTTTTGCCCCTACAAGCCCCTAGTTTAAAATATATATTCAAAACAATAAAAAATCAATTCAATTGATATTGTTTCATAAATTCATTCATCAGACATGTGAGATCTGATCTGATTAGGACTAGGACAATCAGCTGTCTGGAAAATAGAAACAGCCTTGGTAATGTGATACATAGTGACTTTTTGTGGAAAACAGACATGAAATACACTAAATAAATTAAATCAAGGATTAGATCTAATGATTGTGTTTAATTTTAAGACCTGTAGTGTCATTTATTAATTCTCCATGTTCTAAATTAGCCCACAAACTTAGTAGTTTCTTCAGATCGTTAACGGAATTTCAACCCAAATTCGGCATCAAAAATTCATTGGAATTGGTCAATAAAATAAAAAATATTCCTGTTCATTCGTCTTATAAACTTGTTTCTTTTGATGTAACCAATCTTTTTACAAATATACCGGCTGAAGAAAGCCTTTACAGAGCTGAAGAGATCATGGAAACGATACTATTATTAGTACTGGGCTGTTAGGATTGGTTAAGTTATGTACTGAGTATAGTTATTTCAAGTTTGACAATAAATTTTATATTAAGTGTATGGCTTTTAATGTTGGAAAGATCCTTCCGGATGATGGTTATTATTTCCAACTTGCAGTTTGAGCCATGTTATGAGAAAAATGTTTGTCCTACTTTACATGTTGTAAAATGTTGGTCCTACTTTACATGCTGAGGTGGATCACAGCAGAAAATTATGTTTGCTCGATTCAATCTATGCTTTTTAGAGATTAAACACAGCAGCTGAATGAATGTAGGTGAAAATACAACAATTAATTTAATTGCTAAATTTAATGTTCATCAAATAATTAATTTGAAATCTTGGAATTCGATGTCCATGACGAACTGCGCATTCCACTAGTACTTCACAAGTATTTGCTCGACTGGAAGTGTGTTAAATATTTGAGTAGAAATTACAAATATTTCACTCGCAGAGCAGATGTTCATTTAAGACCGAATGGGTCCATCATTTCCATGCTAAGCAGAGTTGGAAAATATAGCCTATACCACTCCAAAACTATCTGCCATTCATGTTTTCCATCATTTCTAATGAAAGCTATCACAATAATAATCACATTCTGATAAATAGTACTGGATCTGAGTGGGTTTCTGTAGGAATTTTGCTTATGGTGAATTTTTCGTAGGAATGGTTAGTATAGGAATCCTAGGAAGTAATCATTTTTGCTCGGGTGCTCATTCGGTACTTATTGCGCTTTCCCGCAATAACAAAATCAAATATGGCGTCCGCTCAATCAAGAAATACTTATACTGTATATAATTATATATTTCTACATTTATTGATAAACAATTTTTTCTCAACGATTTTTTATGTATTTTGAAACTCTGAATCCGAATATCACATCCCCGTTTCGAGAAAGGGTTGATTCACCCTAAAAAATCGAGAAACCATCAATACCGTTTTTCAGTTTTTGCAATTATCTAAAAAACTATGAACTTTTTACACAAACTTCAAGAACCAAAGTTTTTCTTGTAAATGAGGGGTCACGTTTGACTTTCCGATAAACCGGGACGAAGTTAGAGCGTACTATGGCTGTGAATCACAAATGTACTCATTGATGTTGTAAAAATCTAGGTTATCCAAAACCAATTTGCTAAAATTCTAGGTGATCCAAAACCAATTTGCTAAAATTTTTGTATTTTAATTATCACTCATCCGTTGGTTTGGGACCCACCTGAATCATCATTGACCGAACGAAAAGAGGTCTCTGATTCAACTCGAGCGATCGGCATTTGTTTTGTGTGCGGGTGTGTTCCGCAGTTTAAACCGAACGGATTGACCGATTTTTCTTGAAATTTGGTTATGAAGATACTTTGTTCAATAGCCGAGCGACTTATATATATATATATATATATATATATATATATATATATATAGAATTTTGAAATTCGTTCCCGTTTCAATATGGCGGCCCTTTATTCGGAAATTATACCCTTAAAATCACTCTAACTTTTTAATCGGATCATAATGAAATTGGGCTCATTCTTCCCAGCGCTCCAAGGCGGTCTTATTTCATATATTATGTTCGAAATATTTGGAATTTGATAATTTTCTTCAAAGTCCCAAATCAACTTTCAGAATTTTCGTCGTTTTAACCGTGCTTCCTAGCTTAGTCTGTAACGCATTTACAGCTAAATGCGAGCACCAAATTCAATGAAACTTTGCATGGACGTTGCTTTAAGGAATGCCCAGCGAGGTAAGGATTTTCGAAATTCGCTTGCATTTTAAGGATATTTAAAAGGGGAAAAAGTAAGGCTATTAGGCCTATTTCTATGGGAACTTATGATTTTTCAAATGAGATTTTCCATCATGTGCAATTGGAATCAGCAGACATGAGAAATCTCATTTGTATGGAAAATAGAAACACAGCCTTGGTGATTAAAACAATAATTATTGTGCTTAAAGCTGGGCATTCACGTTCCGATTTGCAGTTCGACTTGTAGTCCAACCACAAAGGTTGGATCCGATATTGGAACGTGAATGGGCTTGTTGGATAGTTGGAAGTTGGAAGTGTAGATGGACGACTGGAAGGTCCGACTTCCGACTGTTGGAGTGTGAGTGGGAGAGTCGGATCAAAGTCTTCCAACTTACTAACACCTCATTCAATGCTTGACCTTCGGGCAACATCGGGCAACTTTTTTGTTACATTTTTCGGCTCGAGAGCGAATGTTCACAGCTAACTAGGAATAAAGTTGGATTGCTAGTCGGATTGCGAGTAGGAGCGTGAGTGGAGTCTACTTTCCAACTAGCAGTCCTACTAAGTCGTACAACAAGTTGGAACGTGAATGCCCAGCTTAATTTTGCAATGATGATTATCATTGAGTACATAGAGTAGGCTATTTTCCTCTGTGCAAGCACCCTTGTTTCTCTGCGTGATGTCTACTGTTCACAGAACTACAAGTAATCTACCTCATTACACACGCACAAGTCATAGGAAAAAAATCACCACACATTGTCAAAAAGTTTAAATGGTATTTTTTACATCAATAATATTGCTTATTGTTGGAAGACACTGAGGCAAAAATCGAAAGTAAATGACGCAAGTTGTAGCATATCTTTCAGAAATGAAACCTTGGGAACCGTTCATAGTATTGTTACGGGTTCTATGTCTAAAGTAACGCTGGCAACACTTAAATTTGTCACTTGCACTTTATTTACACATATAATCAACAATAAGCACTGATCAGTAATGTCTTACACAAAAATAAGCAATCAAAACAGATAAATCGATATTGTTCAACTAATAAAGAGATGTCAATATTACTGTACAAAAATCAATCACTAAATATTAAAAGACCGATCTAATATTAAATAATAGCTGATCAATAAACTGTCCAATAATATTCAAAAAGAAACGTCTAAAAAGAACAATTAACTTACGTAGCACAAGTCCGTAATACAATAAAGCTATGAGTAGAGTCACAGTATACAAAGGCACAAGTAAAGGCACAGTATACAAATAAGATAGTAATTAAGTCATCATCAAGCGAGTTTTTATACAGCATCAGGCCGTCTCTCGCATCTCAATTTCCACCTCTTTCTGTCCTCGGCATCTTCAGGAGTCAGCTGTCTTAAGATCATGGCACCTCTTATGGCTTGCTCCCATTGCTTGGGAGGGCGTCCTCGTTTCCTTTTTCATGAGGCATCCATTCCATGATTGATTTTGGCCATCTACCGCTCCCCATTCTTTTGACGTGGCGATACCACAGTAATTGTCTTCTCTCTATGTATTCAGCAACTGACTCCTGTTGATCCATTTTCCTCCTGACATTCTCATTTCTTATGTGCTCTATTCTGGAAACCCTACAACTGCGCCTCAAGAAATCCATTTCAACTGCATTTAGTCGGGCTTTATTTCTTTCTGTTAGCTCCCAAGTTTCTGCTCCATATTAAGTGAGCACACTTCTAAGGATAGCAGCAGTGTTCAACATTCCTTTCGTCTTGGGGCTAATCTCTTCCGACCACAGCAGTGAATTAAGTTGTCCTACGACTTTCTTTGCGCTCCGTGATCTCTTGTTCACTGTTCCCTTTCCTTGATAAAACTACTCCCAAGTATTTTACCTCATCACAGCCATCTATAATTTTTCCGTTTACATCCAGTGATCCAGATCGTCTTAATAGTAATTAAGTAATAGGTAATAAAGTAATTAAGTTATTAAGTAATTAAAAAGGAAAAAGAATTATCACAAAAGGCACAGTATACGGTAATTAATTATCACTACTGTCACTACTTGTTTATCTCGACGAATCTCAAAGAAGACTGAACTAGTTTTTACAAAAGCGTTCGCCTTAAATAGATTTTTCAACAATCCAGAAAGAACTGCATCTTTCTATCAACTTCTAAATAAACAGATAAGGACTCTCGCATTTTCCACAATATTCAATAAAATTCCATTAGATTCTAATTGAACACCTAGAATACTCTACAAAGTTCCAAGTAAATACCATAAAAGTGTCAAAAGTGATGAAGAGCATTTACAAGAGCGATAACCAGGCCCCGGGCTATAAATATTTCATTAAACATTTAACTAAAATCAATTGAAAACAATTTTTAGCTAGGAAAATGAGTCCAAACAAGGCATCTAAATCTAATTGTTTAACTAAAACTCAGGTAGCTACGCGATCTCAGCAATTATTAACAAAAAATCTCCAACAGCTCTTAAAGCTACTGTAGATGTAGAAGAAAAGGTTGCTAAACTATTGAGTGATCACACCGAATTGAAAACAAAATTAGAAACATCACTAAAACATTCTGAGGAAGAACGAATAGGGTTGGTGGATCACATAAAATCTCTGGAAGTTATTATAAAATTGCAGCAGGAAGACCATAAAACTGAAATACTAAATCTCACGAGTCAATGTAGGTCTATGTCAGAGGAAATCGAAATATTAAAATCAAAAATAAACTTGGCTAATGTAAGATCTGAACCTCTGATCAATACAAAAAAAGTAGAACCTAAATCAAATGGGGGAAAAATGAATAGAAATGGTCAAACAAAAACTTATAGTCAGGTTTTGCAAACAGCAACCAAAACTAAAGTAAGGACAAATAACGATAGGAAAGGTAGAGTACTGCTCTTGACATCCAGTCATGGACGAGACTGTAGTGACCTACTAAATAAAAGATTAAAAAATAAGTATGAAGTTCAGAGCTTTTTCAAACCAAGTGCCCTATACACGCACAGAGTCAGCACAGGAACAAACTAAAGATTTTGGTAAAAACGATTTTCTAATAGTACTGGGTGGCTCAAACAATATAAATGAACCTAATCTAAAACATCTTCCTGAAATAAATGAAAAAATTAAAGAGATTGTGCCACTCAGCCAAAAAACTAATGTAATAATAATTGATTTTTCAACATATTTAAACATCAAACTATGAAATTCAACTATTATTTAAATCAATCTATAAAATTAAATTTTCTAAAATTGAAAATTGATTCATATTTTTCAAGTGATGGCTCCCAATATACAACGAGTTCTAGGAGGAATCTCCAAAACTTAAAGAACTCATTCCTCTTACTGAAATTAAGGAAAAAAATCATATTACATAGGTCCAGGAGCATTGACACAAACTCATTGGCGTTCATAAGAGCCGCATTTCTTAACGGTGCATTAGAAACTACGGGCTACGGCGTCTGATTGGTCTATTCAAATCCATAGACCGGCTCCTATGGATTCTTAAAAATACGATGTTGAACCATTTTTTCGTGTGGCATGCAAATAGCACAAAAAGTGGCCTTGTCAACCTAAATGTTGATCAGCTGACCTGTAATTTGCAAAAGTTTTCTGAAATAAAACCTCTAGTAATACTAGAGACAGATGTTTCTTGATGCAACACAAAATGCTAGAAATAGTAATAATAGGCTACTTTTACTATAGTCTGTTCAGCGAGCCTGCGGAGTGAGTAAACAAACATGTGCGTGCGTGCGAGCCGAAACTCAACGAAGCCCGATTCACAGATAGGCTAGTTTTCTAAACGCATCGAACAGGCAACAGGCCTACCGTACCCATTGAAAACGACTTTAAATAATCATTTTCAAATAGCTACTTGGTTAATACTTATTATTTATTGTAAATGGAAATGGATACATGAGATTAATAATATGGCTATTTTCTTACCTTCAATGCTTAGGTAATGTATCCAAATATTCAGCAGTCACTGGTATCACTATTAGAATTGTTCATAAATTTGTCGATTGAATTATTTTTACATATATAATTGAAATGAAAATACTGACTTGATAACGGAATTTAAAATCGAATATGTTCTTGAAATAATGATATAATAATTATTATCATTGTTCGACAGTCTACTATTAAGCTAGGTCTAAACTACCATAAAATATAAACTACCTTAAAGGAATGAAGAACTTACTAATAAAATTATTTTAAAAAAAACTACTTTAGAAATCAAATTATACTGAGGTAAGCTACTGTACACAAACATAACGAATTGTTAATCACAATGATTAACCGTGTTTAAGGACTTTTGTATGCTCGATGTTCAACATTGAAGCACAAACTTTTAGTGCGACAACAGCTGTTAAGAACGAATCGTAGGTGGCAATCGGTGTGAATTGGCCGACCGGCTGATGCCAGTACAATTCTCGAAATTCCTCACTCACACACATGCAAAGTTTGTTTACTTCACTCCGTAGGCTGGCTGAACAGACTATAGTCTATTCATGAAAAAGGCCCCATTTTTACTAGTCGATTCATGCAGTCGATATGAAAAGTAATATAATTCTAGACTAAAATGTTGCAGTAATCGATATTATCACATCAAATGGTGCAATGACAGATTTATAAATAATATATAATACAAATGATATATTATTTTGTAATTAATATATCTAAAAATGCAATAGTGTTTGGTAAAAGCCACTAGTAATACTAGTTCACTGAATGGTGTGTTCATGCAACAGAATTTCATAAATTTTCAACCTATTACTGGTATTACAAGCTTGTATTTGCTCATGCGCAGTCGGCCCTTTCCACCACTTAATCCTCATGAGATGGTAGCACATGCTTACAAATACGTTCTCTGTTTCTCAAATACGTTACAAATGCGTTCTCGTAGGTCCTGTTCGTAACGGTGACCGATTAGATTGGCCAGCAAAAAGGACACAAAGGACACAAAGACCTCTGCTGAAAATAACTTCCCGATGGTTCGGAACCCACCTAAAACTGTAGGTCCAACTCATCAATCACCATCATCCAACTCATTACCCACGCACAGGTCTCAGACCTATGTGGGCTTCATCCTAAAAAAAAAAAAAAAAAAAAAACGTATGACAAAGCATAGTAACATTTAAAGAGCGGGTTAATTGAATCACTGAAGAGATAACAGCGTATGTATCTCCAGTGCTACGTTGACCAATAAAGCAGGGGTGCTCACAGGGGGGGGGGGGGCTATGACGCAGACTGCGTCATTGAAATTCTTGGGGGGGTTCCAAAAAACGTTTTGGGGGGGGGGCGTAAAGTTGATTGAAACCGTGTTTAACGTGATAACATTTAAAAATATACTACGAAGTCACCAGATAGAATGTCAATTAATGAAAATATATTTATAATTATTATTATACAATTGAATATGAATTAGTTAAAATAGTTATGTTTAGGATTTGTGCAGGAAGTTATTATTCAAACTTAGCAAGACGCTAAGCGAGTGCTCTGAAAGTGGTTTATACAAGTTTACTCTCCTTAACAGTTACTAGTTAATCAGCAGAAAGAGCAATAAGTCGATTTAAAATTATCAAAAACAGACTCAGATCAGCTATGGGAGACTCATGGTTGTCCAATCTTATGGTTCTAGCTGCAGAAAAAGATGTACTTGAGTCTATTTCTTACGAAGAAATAATTGAAAGGTTTTCTGTTTCCTCATCCCAAAGACAAAAACTTCTATGTGGGGTTTAGAGAGATAGATTTAACAAGCTTAGAAGGTGCCTAGCTAACTGGTAGGTGGTCACAGCCTACAAATTTAAAATGTTTGACTTCAAACTGTTGATGTTTTTCATGTATTTTACGATAACTACTTACTAATGAGTAAGAACTGCTATAGCAAAACTTACTAAATACTAAAAATTCAGTAATTTTTCATAACTATGTCTTTATTTTGTTTTTGAAAGACACTTCTTTCGATTGTGTGTTGTACATAACTATACATGAAATGTGTGCCTTTTATGTACTTCATCCATACATAAATTCTCCCAAGATACTACATTAAGTAAATAACCTGTTGTTTAACTACTGTCCAGTAAATGACTTGGTATTTTGAATTTTTGTGTTTTACAAATGAAGTTATTAACTCATTGTTTTCACTTCCTTTAAAGGAACAACTTTGTAGAATTATTTAACCTTAATGTAATTGGTACACCAAACATAAACTTATAGGTATTTCATTTTTATTGAACATTGTGTATTTGTAATAATATTTTATTGTTTAAAAACCATTTAGGTTCATATTCTTATTTAACTATTTTTGCAATTCAGTTTATTGAGTAGAAGTTCATATATTAATTTCATTGATATTTCTTTTTTACCTTTACAAAAAATGTTACCTATGTAAAAAATCTCAAGAAATATACATATATTTTGTATATTATCGACTGGGTTTGAATTTTTTCAATAGTTATAAAAATCTTTTAGTTTTAGAAAAAATGCGGGGGCTTTTTTGGCATTTTTGGGGGGCCTAATTTATGGGGGGGGGGTGCTAAATTTAGGGGGGGGGGGGTGCGTCATGAGGCTTAGGGGGGTGGGCACCCCTGAATAAAGGGTTAAATACACACCTGGCAGTGGCTCCTTTCCTCCTACTGCGCTTCCCTGCAAGTTGGAAGGATAGCGCCTTCCATGTAAGCAGCAGTATTCATGGTCCATTAGCTGTCTAAATTGAAAACAAATGAAGCACGACAATCATTCAATCATCTCACTACTAACACTGACGTTTTAATAGCCATACACAGAATCATAACAGCCGTCATAAACTGATAGCTGTTAAGCTTTTATTACTGTACTAGGGGCTTGTAGGGGCAAAAGCCCCTAAAAAACCAAAATACATAAATTTTTTATCAACCTTCATTGGTCATTTATAAATAAGCAATGATTTTCTAGCATTATAATATAGTTTACAACACAAACTGTATACAATATATTATATACAGTAGATACATTTACATTTAAATGGTGGTTTTTAGGGACAATCTTAATATATAATTCCGTAAGTCAGAATATATTGTCAGACAATTGAGTTACTATTTCCAACTTGAGGGCACTATTTTCTGTTCTTTGTAGTCTAAGATTATTTGCGACTGCAGTATCAATGAAATATAACTGACCGTATGAAGGGGCTTGTTCATCACCTGGTAATAAGTCCGAAATAAAACGGTGAATTTGACCTTGGACTTTAAAGCAATATGGTCCATTGCCTTGAACTTCTTTTTTCGTGGCAGAGAGTGAGGCAAATGCCATAGCACTATTATACTGTCTTATGTTTTTAATAAAATGTCCATTCCTAAACAACTGTTGTAGTTCATTGTAGTTCATTATACATTGCTGTAGTTTAAAAGTAAACAAACTGAATTCATAAAAAGTACAGCTGGCTATGAGTACACAGATATACAACTATGACAACTCTGTGGCACAGCTGTTTTAATTTCAAAAGATGTAAACAAATTAAACCCCATGTTGTTTTAATGGGAAAAGTTTTATTCTGTTGCGAATTTATGGTGAAAAAATAAGAAAAATGAATAGTTTTCCCTCAAAATTCACGTTAAGACCTTTAAAATAAGACCCCTCCCATCCTTCTACGGCCATCCAGTCACTCACAATTTCTTTACAAAAATTTGACTTACGGAATTATATATTAAGATTCTTCAAATGTTAGAGACAGAACATTATACAGTAATTCCGTCTAACAGAAAAAATGAATAAACTGCAAATAAGATGAATAGTGACACCTTCATTCCAATCAAAAGGTATCAAAAGTTCTAATAGATTTCTTATGGGAGAAAAAATCATTTCATTTCAATACTTTCGAGTATCTTATTGTTATGGTTAAGTGGAAGAAGAGACTTCATAGTTTTAAATTTACCTTTAAAAATAGTGGGTTCAAGAAATTGGATTAAAAAAAGTGATTTTTTGAATCACTGGTATCCACTAGTGAATTATACTAGTGGATAATTTTAGTAGCCTAGGCAAAATGAAAATGAAATTATTTATTTATAATAACTAGTAGTTCTGTGAACAGTAGACCTCACTCGCTCAACACTCACACATAAGGGGATGACATTTTCGAAAAAAGTTGAAGAGCGTTTTCAACTCGATTTTAATTCCTTAATCTTTTATTGAGGACAGAAACTGTAAAAATCAATATTTGAAAAGACCAAAGTTTATGACGCCGCCTAGAAATCACCCCTCGTTTGAGAGACAGTGAGAAAAATGAAGGGTTCTCATGCGTTTTTAGCAGCTTTTAATATCAATAAATCTCCAATAATAAAAAACAGAAATTATTCATCAAATAAATTATGAATTTGTTTATTTACTTTTTCTCATCCATCTTCCATTCCCAATTTTCAGCAACTAAAATTTTGTTGTTTTTCACCTGTGATGATCAACATAATGTCACTATCATCATTATAGGCCTACTACAGATGTCATCAACCTGGGCATAATAATTACATTTCATCATACCCAGTCATATGTTTCATACATATTGCAAGGCTCTGACTGTATGGTAGCCTACATGCAAAGTGCAAAGTATTTTGCTGTTCAAAGGCAGTGTAAATAACGCTGCTAAGGAGCCTGCCATATGATTAAAAACTGTTGACTTCTATCAGCTGTTCCTCTAAGCTGTTTGGCCGGCAAGTTCAGTAGGTTAGGTCTATAAAATGGATTAATTCATAATAATTATTAGTTCCCCTATTAAAATTTGAAAAAATATATACATCGCTGGGCCTAGGAATAAGGAACATCCATATGAAATATCATAGCAATTGGTCTAGGCGTTCGTCTGTAATCGTGAGACAGAGTGACAGAGGAAATGCCGATCGTTCAAGGGTAGACGTTAAAGGGTAGTTGTTAAAGGGAAGACCTTACTATCGTTCGGTCAATAATAATATAATAATACCAGAGACAAAACCTCCAAGAGTTGGAACAAAATGGAGTGAAGAGAGAGAAGCTGAATTCGCACAAAAATGAAAAGCTGGTGGGCAAACAAGAAGAATGAGTCCAAAAAATGAACCATCTTTACTCAGCGTCTTCCTCTTAGGGAGTTTTATGACTAATAATAATAATAACGCAAGTCGTTAAAGTTACAATAAAAAGTTAACAATATGGAACAAAAAATCCAAGAAATAGTAATCTATTTCAAGAGACGAACTTATAACTGTTACAGAGACTTCTTTGTTGTTGTATAACAACTTTGTCTAAAAACCACCTTCATGAAAGTGCAGTTGAACCGACATTGTAGCAATGTCGTGCATAGGCGTCGTAAGGTTGCTTGCTTTGATCAGATTAAGGCGCGCCTTGTCTATGTCTGCAGGCTCATATGGACCGTTGTGCCGTGATGACAGAATCGCACTTGTCATGAAACCATTACAAGAACACAGGACGTCCCAATGACATGCCATCTATTAAGCGATAATATTGATTAGAGGATTCCACAACTGCAAGGAGTATTTTCAATGCAGGTGGTTAGAAAAAAAAGGATTTCGTTGATGTAAATCCAACTTCATTCCACAGGGTCCTAATAATTGGAGTTTCAATTTCAATTTTTTAATTGCCAGACAAAAATCAACATGACAATTCACAAATAAACTTAAGCTATTAGGAAGATATAATCTTATTTCTAGTGGCAGAAAAAATTATCTTGGCGACTACCCAGCAAGGAAATCCTGTCCGCTGGGAGCAGTGAACACATAAGACCAATTATCGACTAAATATTGGTCTTATGTGTTCGCTGGCTGGGAGTGAGCATCAGCTCAAGATAGTAATTATTAAAAAAAAAAAAAACTATATGAGTTGATAGTACATGAGGTTGAGTAAAATATTATAATTTATATATATATATAATTATAATATATATATATATATATATATATATATATATACACTCTCATTTTATATTACTTTCTTTTATAATACTATATTATATCTTTTCTTTCCTATTTCACTTCATTACAATTTGTCTATTCTGTATTGTCATAGTGTTAATTTCCAATTTTATATTACTTTGTTAAGACTAACTTAATATCTTTTCTTTCTTATTTCACTTTATTACAATATGTATGATTACCGTACTAACTTATTTCTGAAATAATTTAATTTCTTTTTTCGATTTTTTTTATAGTTCATAGGATAATTATTCTCATAATTACTCTTGTTGAAGCAAGTGCTCTAATTTTATGTTACTTTAATTAATTATATTATTCTAATTATTGTAATAGAATTAATTATATTACTTTAATATATCTATCCTTTTTTATTTCACTTCATTACAGTTTGTATATTCTTTATTGTCATTGTGTTAAGAGGGCAAGCATGGGAGTCATCCTTGTGCCCTCATCTATGTATTTTTGAATAAATAAATAATAATGTAACCTAGTGAATAAGTAAACTGTAATTGGAATGATTAATTTGACATCTAGGAGGATTTCTCCCAACAGAGGGCACTTATTTATGGACCTACCACCGACCTCAGTCCTATTTATGGCTTCCTCAGTTCAAGGAAGACTTGAAATCCTTTTCAAGTCTCACTCGAGTTGAAGAAGCCTCAAAATAGGTTCATAAACATAGATCATAGAAACGTAAAGAAGACTACAGATGGATATTTATGGCCGTATTTATTAACGTTCCGTCAGTGTCTCTTGATTCAAGGAACACCAGCAGACATAAATTTCCAAAGATAAAGATAATGTACTGTATGTAAATTTACAGTTACTGTAGTGCCTAATATTGAGTAACTACGAAACTCCTGGGCCATCTTTGTAACGGTGACCGATTGGATTGGCCAGCAAAAATACTGCTCTCTGCTGTAAAGTCACTTCCCGGTGGTTCGGAACCCGCCTAAGACTGTAGGTCCAACTCATCAATCACCATCATTTAATTCATCACCCACGCACAGGTCTCAGACCTATGTGGGCTTCATCCTCCCAAAAAAACTAACTATGCCAATATCCTCTGCATTCCTATTTTATGTTTTCGATTTTTTGAGTACTGCAAGATGAATATAGCGTAGCGAGCACGTACTAGGTAGTACTTTCTGCTCATTTTAATTAAATTTACGTAAAAAATATTAGAGAAGTTTTTATCGTTCACTAAAATACTCACAATTCACCAATACTTAAGTTATAAGATTTTTAAATTGTGATATTGTTACTGGTTCTAATGGCTAAAATAAGGCTGGCAACACTAAATTTCACACTTGATCTTTATTTATACAAATTAGTCTATTTACACACAAATATTGTAAGTTCAATTAATAAATAAAAACAGATCATAAAATGACAAGCAAATACTTATTTTTTAGTAATTATTTACAAGAATTAAGGAATAATCAATTACAGGCTGATCGATAACAAAAGAAACTAGAGTCCAATAAACTGTACAATAATGTAGAAAGAAATTATAAAAAGAGCAACTAATTACTTACAAAAACACAGTCCAATTCGTTATTTGACAGTCCCAAATAATATCACTTAACACAACGTCTTTAAACTATTAGTAAGCTGCATAAACAGTAAACACTTGTCTCTGCACTTGACACTGTCTAAATACTGAATAAAGTACTGTTTACTCTACTGGCACTGGATTGTCTCTCTCACAAGATCTTTGATACAATCTGTCACGCGGGTTTGTAAAAACTAACTGTCATGCAAGCTTTTGTAAGACTCAACTCAATGGTTCACGTGAGCTCCTTTATGTACGAGATAGTTGTTATAATTCCAAGAACTGGAGTCTACCAGACGCTTCGAGAAGGCCACGGAACATGACCTCGATTGTTCAAGAAGTCTGTAGAAATCTCGAGAAGTATAATTGAGTGTGAGAGTTGCAGACTTGAAGAATAAGAGTGACAAAGACATCTAACGAGAGAGAATGAGAAAAATCAGATTGCCAGCTGCATCTATCCATGAAAACTATGGAATGATATAAATAGAACAAGTGCGTGATTAACTGCTGTTTGCTTTTGTAACAATATTATTTACAAATTGATGCAATGCTCATACCTCATAACCGTGAAGGTAGGCATCGTTTTTCTTTCATCATCTCAGTGAGTATAATCAATGTAGAATTCAGCACATTTACCCTCTTCACATTCAAGGTTCTTCTGACAAACTACAGAATATTCTTTCCATATCACTCAAATTGTATTGACATTCATGCTTTGACTTCAGACTTTGCTCTTCAGCTGTCCTACTTTTCAAGAGCTAAATTCAAATAAATTATGAGGTTGAGAGGCCACTTTCATTTATTTTATAAGACCATTAGGGTACGATTAGGTTCGTATATTATCAAACGATACTACCAATTTTCCAGAGATAAAACAATAATTTATTAAACAATATTAGTTCATACTTTTGTGGTGAACATGATGCTATTTTAATCCTTTAGAATAATCAGTGTAATTCCCTGACACTGTATGCAATTTTGTGCATATGGTATTTAGGAGGCCTAATTAATTTGGAAATATTAAATATGAAATCCTCGAGTTGTACCGAAAGATGTTACAATTTTTATAAAATTGCTAAATGTCAGCAAAATAATTTCGAAATTTATTTTTATGTTAACGCTATAAATTCTATAAAAAATGGGTCTTCGGCATAATTTATACCATAAAAATGAATTATCTTGTAAATATGAAATCCCTTGGAACTTGAAAACTAATTAGATTGATTAACAATCTTATTGATGTACTAAATACCTGAAAAATATGTTTTTCTTCAGAACTAGCAGCTACCCGTCCTTCGTACGGATTATGTTTAGAAATACGACTAAATATGTTTCGGCTTTTTTGATGATAGCAACGATCATGAAGTTGTTAGCAGCTTAAGCCCCGTTCAGACGATACAGTTTTTTTGCGGTATGGTTTTTTTACTGTACGGCGTCAACTGTACTGTGATGTTCACACGGTCCGGCTTTGCTGCTTATTGCTGTGCTCTCCTCCTTCTTCCATTGCGCTTCCAGTTCAGTTTTATTTATTCCAGTCTAGGATTTTTTTTTATTTGTGTAAGATTTTTTTAAATAAGTTTCTTACTGAAGGTTTCTCTTGAATTTTGATCAAAGTACGCAAATTCTGGTTTCAATATTCCACACATTTTTCTCTCTTTATTTTTATATTAATCTCAAGTCTTGTCCCACAAGGCGGGTCTCTCATATATTAGAGAAATTAAATTTTCACAATTAATATCTTCCACTTCTGGACACTGGAATTCACTAATAAGAAGATCAATGCTGAAGAATATCAATGAAGAAGATCAATGCTGATGATCTGAAGACTGCTTCCAACGTAATAAGCATAGGCCTATCGTTTGAACATATCCATTACCGGTACAATACATGTGCCACCGGATACAGATAGTTATTTTACGGTACAGCTGATTTTAGCGATACAGTTTTCGAAGACAAAACCGAATGTAGAAATCGGCTAGAACAGCTTTTTTACTGGATCCAGTCGAAACAGTATTGTGTGAACATACAATATGAAATGTACATGCAAACGAAAGCACTGCAAAATAACTGATACAGAAAATTTACTGTACCGCACAGAAACTGTAACGTGTGAACGGGCCCTTAAGCGGGGCATTCACGTTCCAACTTGCAGTACCACTTGCAGTACTGCTAGTAGTACTGCTAGATGGATAGTCGACTCCACTCACGCTCCTACTTACAATCCAACTTTATTCCTAATCAGCTGTGAACGTCGCTCTTGAGCCGAAAAATGTAACCGAAGTTGCCCGATGTTGCCCGAACTTACCCGAAGGTCATGCACTGACTGAGATAAAATGGACGACTTTGATCCGACTGCCCCACACACGCTCCAACACCGTCGACATTCGTAAGTCGTCCCTCTAGTGGTCCATCTAGTCGTCCATCTACAATTCCAACCATCCAACAAGCCCATTCACGTTCCGTTTTCGGATCCAACCTTGAAGGTTGGACTGCAAGTGGTACTGCAAATCGGAACGTGAATGCCCAGCTTTAGTAAACCAACTTTAGAATGTAAGCAACTAGCCGGCAGACTCGCTTCGCTCGCCTTAACCGTCTAGCCAGGGGGCTCCGCCCCCTGGACCCCCGGGAGGTCCAACTAATTTCCATTGTGATTAGATAAATTTACAGAAATAGGTGATTTTGGGGAGAATTTTGATACCATTACTTAGTATGCATCTAGGGTCTTAATCAAACATATACTTTTCATAAACGTTGGCTTTTAGCTATTGAAATTATTTTGGTAGCTCGGGATAAGTTTGCTTTGTTTGAAACAAATTATTATTCATTAATAGACCTAACCTACTGAACTTGCCAGCCAAACAGCTTAAAGGAACAGCTGATAGAAGTCAACCGTTTTTAATCATATGGCAGACCCCTTAGCAGCGTTATTTACACTGTCTTTGAACAGCATAAGACTTTGCACTTTGCATGTTGGCTACCATACAGTCGGAGCCTTGCAATATGTGGGAAACATATGACTGGGTATGATGAAATGTTATTATGCCAGGTTGATGACATCTGTTAAGTGCAAATTTCAAAATATTTTGCTGTTTATCACCAAACTTTTCAAAAATCGTCGATTTTGGGCCCATTTTGGGGCTAATTTTGAAACTTTTTTCCAAGGTCCATCTAAGGCCGATACTTAACATGAATACCAAATTTTATCTGATTTGACCTTATGGTTCTCTAGAAATTGTTGTCACCTAAATTTTCAAAAATCTTCAATTTTGGGCCCATTTTGGGGTAAATTTTGAAACCCTTTCTTAGCACGCGTCTAGTCCCCCTACTGAATACGTGTACCGTGTACCAAATTTTATCGTTTTTGGTCGAGTGGTTCCTGAGAAACTGTGATGAATGAGTCAGTCAGTGGTATTTCGATTATATATATATATAGATTCAGTGACAGGTATCGGAGAGAATATTTTTTGAGAACAGCTGATTGATATATTATCATGATAAATTACGTGATTTGTTCTTATGTGGTAAGAAAACTTAGAAGAAATGTATCCAAAATAGCACAATACTTGGTTTTTAAACGTTTATTATTCTGTTAAAAAAAAGTTAATTTAGTTTTTTATAGCTAAAGACATTGTCAAAAAGGTTTTCAATACTGATAAATAACTTTAATCCCAATCGATGCTCTCGTTTTTCAGGAGAAGGCCGCGTAAAATGTATCCAAAATCGCAAAATACTTGGTTTTTAAACGTTTATTACTCTGTTAAAAAAAAAGTTAATTTAGTTTTTTATAGCTAAAGAAATTGTCAGTAAAGTGTTCAATACTGTTCAATAACTAAAATCCCGATCGATGCTCTCGTTTTTGAGGAGAAGGCCGCGTAAAATGCCTTTGGGGCCGTGACAGACAGACAGAAAGTGAGATAAGACTATTTTCGGCTTATTTAATGTATAAAACGTAAAAATAACCAAAAAATATACAATTCTGATAAATGTACAGACAAAACTCTAATTTTATTTATATAGATTTACTTCCTTCCCAGGGCCCCAAGAGACCTGATATGTGTTGTTCACTAGACCAGTGAATTAATTAAAATTAAAGTCCCGAGAAAATACTTCCATCACAGCCCAAGATGACAGAGAGAGGGGTCCGATGCTCTATCCCTTACAATTCACTCCCACCACATAGCAGCATTTACTCCCTCACGCTGGACTCTCACTCTCTCTTAATCTCAGCACTCGCCACCAGGCGAGCTAACAGGCTGGCTTTATGAGCTGAGAGTCGTTCTGTTCGTCACAAGGATGACAGAGAAAGTGTCATTGCGCATTCAGCTGTGCGCAGGTCAGACTCCACTCTTCTTCCCAACCACGTGTCTACAATACTGAGCATGTGTAGTGGTGGAAGTTCGCTTCCCCGACTCCGTGTAGGAAGAACTTTCTCGGGCACTTTAGTGAATGAGAATATCAAAATGAAAAAATGTTAGAAAATAACCATATTAATTGTACATTAATTCTGGAAACTGAACAATTGACCGGTTTTAACTCTCAATAATAATGAATTATTGTCGACTAAGTATGTCAATGTAATTGTAGTGGAGAAACTAGACTATCAACCACCGATTCACCAGTAACACGTATTTAGTTAGTGATAAGTTATTAAATTGGTCCCTTGTCATTCTATGGTTCCCATAACCCATAGAATGTATAGATAAAGAGATTAATTTTTCAAATGTTCAATCTGATTAGGGTTTTTTACTTCAGCTGATGAAGTTTCTTTTAGAAGCGAAATGCATTTTTCAATTTTAAGTGCGAGTTGAATGAGGTTTAGTGTTAGATTGTTTTTTGAGTATTCTGTTATGAAAAACATCTGAATGTTATATTTATTATTTTATTGTTAATCCAACAGAGACTCAAAGGTCAAAGCTACTTCACGAGAATTGGAACTGAAGAAAATACAAAATCCACAAGAATCAAACCCGGAACTCGGTGATCACACACATGAATGTAACTTTAAATAAATAAATAAATCAGTAGTAAGGAACTCCACCCACTACACCATTCTCTTTTTTCAGATCGAGACATCAAGTTTCGTTTCAATCGTATTTCATCCAACTACATCCAACTTTTATAGATGACTACCTGCTAAGCTACTGCATTCTCATTATCGGGAAGTGAGAAAACCATCCAACCATGGATTTTCAATACCAACGTTTCTCAGCCAATCATCCTCTCTCACTCACTCACTTACTCACAAATTTCTCTCTTTCTCCTCCTTTTCTTCCTCCTGTCACTCTTATTCTCTCTTTCTCCTTGTAAGAGTTAGTAGAACGATCTGTATTTCCAACAAGCAGTTGCAATACATGCTCATCCAACCGGTAAGAACATATCATTCATTAGATAAAGGTGTAAATTAATTTCTGTATCCTCCTTTAACTTTCTGCTTACATCTACTTTGTTCTCAGGCCTACATCACTCTTTCTCCCTTCACCTGATCTTTTCTACCCCGCACTTAAGACCTACTTCCAATTTATTTATTGAGTCGCCTATCTGTATCTACAGGAGTTGAAATATGACTTATTTTCGTTCCGCCAAATGGTCCTGTCCTTTCCCAACGCAAAAAGAGAAAGATGTACGGATGAGTGAGAGTGATGCAGCTGAGCAAAATATGAGGACTCGTTCCTCATGATGCCAATGCTGGGGACAGATCATGAACTTTGTTATATATATTATATTTATCGACTCCAGAACAACGCCGCATCGGATTCAAACAGTATTTTCTTCCTGGATTTCTTGTTCCATGACGAACTGCGTTGTTAATATTAACTTTTCAAGTGAATTCAACGACATGCAGTCAAATTTTTATTAAAATAAGTAGTATTTCACTTACTCTAAGTAAAGTGAAATTTGAGGAAGTGAAATACTACTTATTTCAATAAAAATTAGTAGTATTTTTTATTTCAATAAAAAATAAGTAGTAATACACTTACTCTAAGTAAAGTGAAATTTGAGTAAGTGAAATACTACTTATTTCAATAAAAATTTGACTGCAAGTCGTTGAATTCACTTGAAAAGTTTGTATTTTCTGTTAAAAAGTCATGTCTTCGTCCACCATATTTTTCGCTTTTTTCTCTCGTCATCTTCTTTTTGTTTTTCTTTCATCTTCTTCAAGGAAGTCTCGACTAGTCATGAGTTGCTTGACACGTCCATTTTACTTATAGATTTTGTAACGTGTTCAAAATTTGTGAAGGGAGCAGTTTTAGACTTGAGTCTGATGCGCCTTCACATTCGTTGTAAATTTGTCACATTAAATAAATAAATGAATGAATGAATAAATAAATCTATCTATGTAATTATATAAAAATGAATGTCTGTCTGTATGTATGTATGTATGTTCCCTATAGACTTCAAAACTACTTGACAGATCGGCATGAAACTTTGGGAATATGTTGTGTGAATATTGGGGATGGTTTCTGACCATAAATTTTAATAGGGTAGCTAATAATTATTATTAATTAATCCATTTTATAGACCTAACCTACTGAACTTGCCGGCCAAACAGCTTAAAGGAACAGCTGATAGAAGTCAACAGTTTTTAATCATATGGCAGGCCCCTTAGCGGCGTTATTTACGCTGTCTTTGAACAGCAAAAGACTTTGCACTTTGCAAGTGGAAACATATGACTGGGTATAATGAAATGTAATTATGCCGGGTTGATGACATCCGTTAACCAATGCAGCTAGAAATTTGAAATGCAGCCTCAGTGGAAGGTGGCGAATAATAAAATAAAAAAACCTAGCTTCTACCCATAGAAGGTTTGAATTTGAAATGTTTCTTCATACAGAGGTGGTGATTAAGAAAACAACGAAGCCTCTATTATCAGCTGAAAGAGCCCTAGGACTAACTTCTTTCCTAATTTGAAATGTAACCTAAGAGGGAGGTGGCGAATAATAAAATCAAGGAGAATTTTTATGAGAACGCAGCAATGTGCATCGGGCCAGCTAGTAAATAAATAAATATTGGAATGTGCTTTCCAGTGGCACACCCCTGGTGGTAACCTGACGTTCCCATTCCTATAAATGTTTTTGATACTGAAATATTGTGTATTACATAAAAATCATACTTATTACTAATACTTATACTAATCGTATTTGAGTCTTTATAAAAATTCCAATCTGAACTTTACAAGTTCTTGGAATTCCAACTCATGGAGGAAGCATTAGGTACTTACATAGTCTAAAGAAATCTTGATTTTTTTAGTCTGTGGTACATACTTTAGATAGTAGGAAGGCAAAACTTGGAAATAATTATCTCAAACAACATGTAAGCTCACTTACCTAATAATTCCGCACTAACCCCCCCCCCCCCCCCTTACTCTAGAACATGGGTAAACCATAGTTGAGTAGGGTAATTTCCAAAAATTATTTCTCAAAAATTGCAGTTTTATAGTTATTAGATTCCCATTTAGTTTGCTAATATATATTATATTGTTTTATAGTTTTAATTAATTATTGATTGGAAATAAAGTAAATAAATAAAGTTGGGACATACTTAAGATTGGTTCTGGGAAGCCGAGTGCCGTAGCAGGTATCTGTTCAATCAGAGATAAGCTACGAAACTCCTGTGCGCTCTTTATAAGGATGACCGATTGCATTGGGCATTAAAAAAATACTGTTCTCTGCTGTAAAATCACTTCCCGGTGGTTCAGAACCCACCTAAAACTGTAGGACCAACTCACCAATCACCATCATCCAATTCATTACCCACGCACAGGTTTCAGACCTATGTGGGCTTCATCCTCCGAAAAAAGTTAAATTTCAAAGTTCCTCTATCCGAATATACCAGCAGTTTAAACATTTCAAAACGATTCGCAGAGTAGTGTAACTGGTGAAGACAAGATTCAATAATGAATAATTAACACACTATCACCTTCACCACTACAAAGAAAGACAAAATTCAATGTTTAAAATTAGTGAAATATTTCCATTCTTTGAGTACTACAGGGTATATAACAGTAGTATTCCAGTATTAGAGAAAAATATTGTATAGCTCAGGTTATAGTTTGTTAGTGAGCCTAGTATCTTATTTAATGACCATATAATTTACTGATTGCTATTAAATTTGAATCCATGTTTCAATTTTATGTTTAGCTTGTTAATGAATAATAAGACGAAATTGTCACAACCACATTTATTAAAACTTCGAGAAACTAGTTTCGGTTGTTACACCATTATCAATCTCAATCAAACTGAAAACTGAAGTACAGAGAAGCCTTATATATACTGTGCATGGAATGATACTATTGGCTAAGAGGGAAAGAGGCTGACCGTAATCGAACGTTGTGATTGGTTGTCAAGTCACGCCCCCTGGTGGGAGGAGTAACAAGCAAAAATACAAGTCAAATCAATAACTAAACACTGTGAAAATCAAGAAAGTAACAAAAAATTGTAATAAGGCTAGAATTTAATCAAACTTTCAATAGTTGATTTATAGAGCTGCAGCTTTCAATAGTATGATTTATAGAGCTTTAACCATTCCAATGAGCAATCATCACTTTTAAAAAGAGATTAGTACGATTAAACAGATAGCTATTACAAATGAATATGAGGAAATCATTGTCAATAAAATCTTAAATAAAATAAATATGAGACTAGCAGTCAGTGCTAGCATTACTGTAACTGAAACTGGGGAAAGGTCATGGATAACGGTGCCTTATCTTGGCCCAGTTTCTGATAAATTAGGAAAACAACTGAAAAAGAACGGTTTTGATGTAGCTTTTCAAACCAAACCAATTTTAAAGAGCTTATTTGGGCGTAGTAAAGACAAAATTAATTGATATCTGGGATAAAAGTGGGGTTTATAAATTGAATTGCGGTGATTGTAATGCTTGTTATGTAGGTCAGACTGGTAGAAGTTTCAAATGTAGGGTAAATGAACATATCAGGGATTGGAAAACCCAAAAAGGAGATGCAAATTTTGCAGAACATCTCATTAATAATGGACACAAGTTCAAGGCTGAAGAAAATGTTGAATTTCTGCATTTGATGGCAAAGGCAGACAATTGAACATTTTAGAAGCTTTGAAGATAACTAAGTTGGTAAAAAACGATTCCATAACTAATTTAAATGACCAAATTTATTTTAACCAATTCAATACAACTAACTTGGTTTCATTATAATTCCAGAATATTTTTAAAAAACAGTTCTTATGTGTATTTCTCAGTTAACCTTGATTGCACTTCAGTGAGCTTCTAATTTAAAAAAAAAATTTTAATTTTAGTTTGATTAAATTCTAGCCTTATTACAATTTTTTGTTACTTTCTTGATTTTCACAGTGTTTAGTTATTGATTTGACTCGTATTTTTGCTTGTTACTCCTCCCACCAGGGGGCGTGACTTGACAACCAATCACAACGTCCGATTAAGGTCAGCCTCTTTCCCTCTTAGCCAATAGTATCATTCCATGCACAGTTTATATAAGGCTTCTCTGTACTTCAGTTTTCAGTTTGATTGAGATTGATAATGGTGTAACAATGGTGAAACTAGTTTCTCGAAGTTTTAATAAATGTGGTTGTGACAATTTCGTCTTATTATTCATTATGGATACCTTCCACAATATCACCTTCGCCATTACTAAGAAAGTTTTTAGCTTGTTAGTTGAAATGAACGATTAGACGGAATACCGTATCATCGTATTGTAGCGGATATAAAATTGCAGAAAGTAGTGAGGAAGAAGGCACAGTGGTTCTTGGCGTTATCTGCTATGTAAATGTTTACTTTTAAGCCATTAATTACACTGTTTTTGACACTTTTATAGTGTTTACTGGGTAATTAGTAGAATGTTCTATTTGTTTGATTAGAAATTAATGGAGTCTTATCGAATATTGTAGAAGGTTCCAGTTTCCTTGATTTATTTGTTTAGAAGATGATAGGAGAATGTAGAAATTGCTCGATATTTGAAAAACCTATTTAAGGCGAACGCATTTGTGTAAATCAGTTCAGTTGTCTTTGAAATTTCGTCGTGATAAACAAGTTGTGACAGTTCTATATATACGTGCCTATATAGTGGTAATTCTTTCTCTGTGCCTTTGTTAGTGACAATTCTTTTTCCTGTTTAATTCATACCAGTGAGCTACTAAATAGTTTTTATTGTATTACAGACTAGTGCTACGTAAGTTAAGTGTTCTTTTTCGACGTTTCTTTTTGAATATTATTGGACAGTTTATTGTACAGTTATTATTTAATATTAGATCGGCCTTTTGACATTTAGTGATTGATTTTTGTACAGTTTATTGAAAACTCATTATCAGTTGAACAATATCGTGTTATCTGTTTTTAATTGCTTATTTTTCTGTAAGACATTACTGAACAGTGAGTGTTGTGATTATTTGTGTAAATAAAGTGCGAGTGATAACTTTAAGTGTTGCCAGCGTTATTTTAGACATAGAACCCGTAACAATATAATACCGTAATACCTTTTTTCAGTTAGACTCAATTTTTATTTCTCCTCCACAAAATGTTTAAACATTAAGGCGGGTTACACACATATGCATCTCGCACGGTGCGACTAGCATTTTTGATGCCAGTAGCACTGTGCGAGATGCATGCAGGCTGCATGGTCATGGCACGTGCTAGTGGCAAGGTGAGAGAGGTGGGTACTTCTTGGCGCTCAGTTCATTGGAAAATGTCGTCGTCGTGATTGGATGATGAAATGCTGATGTTACTTACCGCCATTAGAAGAAGACGACATCAAATTCAACGTGAATATTGTGTACACCCTTATTGGCGCCAAAATGTTGAAATTAGCCAATACATAATCAGCAAACGCCTCCAAAGCTAACACAAATTCAATATTTGTTTTTTCATCATTCGGAAAAGCATTTCTAATTATTACAATTTAAATCTGGGGTATACACAGATATTTAATATTAAATTACAAATTACTAATGACAAACTCAAAGCTATTCACTTGTCAACGCAGTACGCACCATGAGAACGAGAGTGTCAGGGTGTCTGCTTATGGTCATGGGACTTGGAAATGTGTTCTGCACATGCCCCAACTCAAGATGCACGCTGCATGCCACGCCAAAACACCGACCGATCGATTCCTAGTGGCGCTGCACGCTGCATGCTAGTAGTACCATGCCAGTCGCATAAGTGTGTAAGCTCCACTACCTTGATTAACACAGGTTGGTCTTCAAGCAGCATGCTAGTAGCAAGAAAAATGCTAGTCGCACTGTGCGAGATGCATATGTGTGTAACCCGCCTAAGAATTCAGTTGTTTGTGAATGGATGTTGTGGTACTTTTCCATGATGAATAATAAGACTTGGATCTTGTCAAACCACTTTATTTTGAATACATTATTGAAAATTTACAGTACCATGGTTTCGTGTCTTAACCAGCTGAGGATGTGGCACTGTAATTTGGCATGGTACTGTAATTTTTCAATAATGTATTCAAAATAAAGTGGTTTGACAACATCCAAGTCTTATTATTCATCGTTTAAACATTAGTTGACTTCCAAATAGCAGGCTATTTCCTAGTGGCTACAACCTTCCGAAACTTCACTGCAACATTAAATTTCATGACCGTCTTTCCCGAAATCTTTCAGCGATTAACGTGAATCTATTCGAAATATTGATGCCATAATTTCCGGATACATTTAACAATAGACTCATTGCTTTACATAATTTGCGATTCCATGAAACAGCATTGAAAGTTGAAGTTGTGGTGAAATGGCTCATTGAACTCGAAAAGTTTCAAAAATGTAACTTTTGACGAAGCAGCATGTAGCTTGGAAGTTGAAATTGTAGTAAAATGGAGCTTTTCTGTAGAGACAGCAGTACTCATAGAAAGGCAGTAAGCTTGGATTAGAAAGTGCAAGGGAATGTAATAAGCTACTTGAGTCCTCTTCATCAGTCATAAATCTCCTAGCAGAACTAATCTCCTAGTAACGAACTAACCCAGTGGTTTCCAACCTTTTCTGGCCCATCGCCCTCTCACAAGAAATGACAAACTTCCATCGCCCCCTTCATTTTCTACACCCATCGTTATTCCCATTTCTTATCCAAATTTTACTTGCATGATGTGGTTAATAAAATTAATTTTGATTGAAGAACATTTGTTGAACATTTATTGAAGTGTAATTAATCAAATATTAATGTAGTAAATTGAGTAAGATTTGTGACTTGAATCAAATACTTTGTGACTAATTTTTAAATGAGTATACAAATAATAGAAAACGAATGTTTTTATTCATCCCTGTTATTTCTTATTGACTCCAAGTACAAATGGTAATTCAATTTATAAGAGTAATTTTCAAGTAGAAATAAAAAATCACAGATTGACGTTACGGCTGTTTCGCCTGGGTTGACAAGCATTATCAGACTGAATTGAGACACTGGTTCAAGGTTTGATTTGAGGGTTTATTATGTCATCCGTGATTTTTAATTTCTGCTTGAAAGTTATTCTTATATGTTAAATATTGTGAAGTAGGAACAAGACCGATATTCAACATTTAAATATTAATTGTCGATTAATTTATTATTTTTTTATTATTGCTGATGATGCCCACATGAGTCCGAGACTTGTGCGTGGGTAATGAGATGAATGATTACACATAAATGCCTAACGGTGGAGCGGGATTCGAACCCACGACCACTTAAACGACAGCAAGTTGAAGTTGCGACGCCCCAACCAACTACGCCAACCGCCAAAATTTATTCAGTTATTGCAAAGAAGGAGTTATTTTTCAATTAAAGAGATACACAAGTGGAATTAATTGTCTTTTTTCTGTAGCTCAAGTTCAAAGAATTTGAAAACGCACTTTTTTAATGGCTGTCTTGTGCTTGACAGATTTCAGCTAAAGTTTGAATAATCGGCTTAATATTGGTCAGGTTCATTCGCTGGTCCCCTTTAAGGCAAATGTCCGACCTATTTCTTTGTTTCGTTAGGAGCTGAACAACAGAACTGAATCCTTTTTCAACTAAATATGTTGACGGGAAGGAGATGAGAAACCACAGTAGAGGATAAGTTTCCATTAGCTTGGAATAACTATTAAATTTTTTTAATAAACCCTCACCGCCCCCCACAAATTTATCGCCCCCTCAGAATTTGAAATCGCCCCCAAGTTGGGAACCACTGAACTAATCGAACTAATCTCCTAGTAACAAACTAATCAACTGCCTTTTAGCCGAAAAATATCACGTAATAACTTATTAGGAAAAATGAAGCACTGGACGAAATGCATTTATTAGATTCATAATGTGCGTTAAAATGGTTGGATTCATGACAAGAATCGCTTAAAACTGTGTTTTACATGAATATGTTTTCAAAGAGAGTACCCCCGGACCCCTTTATTTGATGAGAAAAGTTGAAAACATTCGTATGGCTTTTCGTGGTGGGGAGACCCTTATACAGAAAACATAATGAGAGTTAAACATAACCATAACAAACGTTTTGTCGTTTTTAACTATCTGTTATGAAAAAATTAACGATCCCACACTACTGGAAACCGAACCTCTACACCACTGCTTTGTTTGTTGAATGAAGTCTTCATAGAGAGCAATCAGCAATCAAAAACTTACAAAAAAACTACAATGTTAGAAGGAGGCACTTGTAGTAAAATAGTCGTACAACCTCTTATTCCAAGCCTTTAAAAGTAATAGAATTGTTTTAGAGGAAGTAGGCCAATCCTTCACTCAACCGGCTTGGTTTTCGACATCAATTTCAAAACCTTTTGCGCTCATGTTTGTTAGGTAGCTGAAGAATATTTACCGTGCGGAACTGTATCTAAATAATAAAACTTCAAGAATTTAATGTGAAAGAAATAATAAAAAAGAATAATGGCAGTGTAGTAGAAGTAGGTCTGTCATGTAGCATCAAATTTTTCTAACTATTAACGTTCAAGTAAAATAACAATTCATTAAAGTGATTTAAACAGCCTGTTAATTACTCCTGCTTGTTATTTCAGGCGGTGGTATTCGATCGGTGTTCAGATTTCTCTTCGGCATTGAAAACATACCTTTTCTTATTTTTACTGTCCTTATATTGCCGCAAAAAAGTTTCTCCACTGAACATACTCACTCATACTCTCTCTCTCTCTCTCTCACACACACACACACACACACACACACACATATTCTGTTCCTCTCTTTTAATTAGTTTTTATCATACAATCCATCTTCATAACAAACTACTGTTGTACTCGAATATATGAAAAGACTGAGTTTTATTAGCTTTTCAATCTTGCTATACTATTTTCAGCAATGAGGAATGCGACCTAAAGTGAGTTGTTTAGCAGGGAACGCTGGTGATAAACCAGAAAACTCATAACGTGCTTCTTCATGAGTTTTGCTAACTAACCAGCTATACTTGTGCAGAAAGTTTTTGCAATTATTCAGACTTTTTCAGCTGCAAGTTGGTTTTTATGTTATAATTTTTCTCTGTGCGAATGAAAAAAATGTTATTTATGAATTTTATTTATTTATTTGAACATTACACAATGCAATAGTATCCCTCTAGCTGTAAGCTATTTGAGGGATATTTACGAAAGCTAATAGCTTCTGCGTGGATAATAATGTAAATTGATAAATAATACTAGCTTGATTCGATTTTGAGCCAACGGAGAATTGCTCCTGAAATTATTCAAATTTTTGATAAAAAAATGGGGTTTGTGCTTTTGAGTCTATAAATCTGAGTAATAGATTCTTTAATTTAGAACCTAATGCACGCTAAGAGCATGCCAAATTGCACTCTTGATGACAAATTGTAGGAAATTGAACATTCTTGTTCAATAAATAAACTTTTTCCTACAGTGACCCGAAAAAGTGCCTATTTTTGCACTAACTGTAGCATGCAAAATAGTCTATTCCTGCACCAGTGCGGGAAAGTGAATTACAGTGCAGGAAAGTACTTTTCCGCACTCCAAATTTGCATCCTAGTTTTAGTTTGAGATTGACAATGGTATAACAACTGAAACTAGTTTTTCAAAGTTTTAACTAAAACTAGAGTACAGAGAAGCTTAATAAATATTGAACATGGAATGATACTATTGGCTAAGCGAGAAAGAGGCTGACCGTCAGCGAACGTTGTGATTGGCTGACAAGTCGAGCGTGACTTGGTTTGAAATAAATTTGGTCATTTAAACTAGTATTGGAATCGTTTTTTCCCAAACTAGTTATCTCCAAAGATTCTAAAATGTTCAATTGTCTGCCTTTGTCAATCAAATACGGAAATTCAACATTTTCATAAATGTGGTTGTGACAATTTCGTCTTATTATCCGTTATTGAATTATTGTTAGAGAACGAGAGAACCCCGCCTTCTCCTCTTATGGTGTACTGTATAGTGCGTCATTGGTCAGCCCCCCACCCACCCAAAGACGCCACCCATCTAGTTACGCCACTGATTGCAAATATTGTGTAGGCCTACTTCAGTACTTGGTCTATTAATTATGCCAGTTCCAAACGTTTTTTTTTTCGACCCTGCGGCTTATCAGTACGTGGATAAGGACTACTAGAGCAGAAAAAGCAGACTTGTGTTATTAGCCCTGTCTGGAATTGCAAAAAATGTGGTTTTAGAGGAATTATCTTTTTAACAAGTTTCCAGGGGAGTACCCCCCGAACCTCTTTTTGAAAGAATTTTTAAGTAGCCGACGGTACTGTACAATACCCCAGTCAGGAGCGGTGAGGGATAAAATATAGCAGAGTGAAAGTTTCTAGTAGGACCCAATGAGGGTCTGGATCTTCCATTGAAAATAACGATCAAATGCGGAAATTCAACATTTTCATAAATGTGGTTGTGACAAGTTCGTCTTATTATTCTTTATTGAATTATTGTTAGAGAACGAGAGAACCCCGCCTTCTCCTCTTATGGTGTACTGTATAGTGCCTACCCATTACGTCAAAAAATACTAGATAAAATTTGCACAAACATGGGTTGAAATGTTAAATTAGAAGAATCCATACCTATAATCACTAATCAGTAGCGTAGCGAAAATCTTTGAATGGGGGGAGAGGGTTTATCGGAGATTTGAGAGCCCCCGAGCGAAATTTTGATAAATAGTCCCTCTTCCAAGAGATTCTAGATTCTTGTCTAAAAACGCTTGAATCCATTCATTTTAGTCCACATTATGACAAAATTTTCGATGTTGAGAACTTGATTTGAGGCTTAAAAACAGTAATTTCATACGAGTATTTATTAAAATGAAGTTTATGAATTGGGAAAAGTGAAAGCTTAAATTCAATAAATCATTGCGTTTATAACTCTTTATGAACCCACTTTCCGTATAATGTTAGCTCATTAATTAGTTGTGAACAAACTTTAATGTTTAAAATATAAAAAATACTACTTTGATAGTGCCAATTTAACAAGTTATAGTGGTTTCAAATTATTACAATTAGGGCCACCATGAGACATTTTAGTGGCCCCAGGCCGACTTGTGGCTGGAGGCTCCCTTACACCTTCACCTTAAGCACCAATTTATGACTTGATTTCCCAACTAGCATTGATCAAGTCTTCCAGCTATGCCTAGTTGTCTACTACACTCAAAAGAATCTGTGTAACTAATTTGAATTGTTTTTTCAATATTTAAGACAAAATTCGACTGTAGACCAACTGAAAACCATTCCATGAAAAATCTGTGGAAGCTAGGGAAAAGGGCAATGAGTGGCACCAAAGAGAGCAATAAACTTCTCTTCTATTTTAGTGTAATCTCTTGAATTCGCATATGAATATCTTGCAAAACATGGTCAGCATTGAATAGGGTACGAACACGGCATGGTAGATGTGCCTATTCTATGCATAAATGGGGGAAGGCTGATTCACCTTTTTGTGAGTGTGGAGCAGTCCAGACTGTAAGGCACATCGTGGAGGAGTATCCTAGAGCAGCCTATGAGGGTGCACAGGAAGATTTTCTGATGGCTACACCAGAATCAATAGCCTATTTAAATTCACTGGAAGTATGCCTTTAATTCCAGGACGAAGTGAGAGTATTTCAATAATAATTGACTAAGATGTTTTTATTCGTTTTATTTATGTTTTTCATGTACAAACGTGTATTGTACAATATATTTGAGAGCTGTGTGATATATGTGTTGTGTATTTGCCATACGCTGAATAAGTATGTGTAAAAATATAAAAATTATAATGTCTTTGAATGGAACTTGATTCAACTTGCAAAGAGAGAATCAATTAATAACACATTCAATTCCAAATTTAATTTAATGTAATTTTGTATTTACATATCGATGGTAAACGGAACCCCAAAACATTGGGGATTCTGAGGGTTCTCCACAGGAGAAAAAAATTGTTTTCCAGGTCTTGAAAGTGCAACTCCAAGCTTTTTTGTGGTTATAACCCACTTCCCTCTTATTATTTGTTGATTGATTGGTGACAAATTCCACAATCACAATAAAATCTAGTGTAGGATTGGTTAGCTGTAAGCATTCTCTTGCTCTTCAAATTACATTTTTTATGCTTTTATCCACTGTGATAATTGTGTTTTATTCAACTGTGATAACTATTGTATAGAATAGTGACTTTATAATTGACTTTATAATAGTGACTTGTGTTGTTTCGACTGTAAAGATTTCGATTATTCTTTAGTTCATGTTGTACTGCGTTTCAACAATGTTGCATTGACTTTGTCTATGCTGTAATGGCTTTTTGACAATAAAATTTATTTATTTACTATGCCGATGGGTAGCACAGGGGTTTTACGAACATATAATTAAATCCATGCCACTTATATGTTGTGTCCAAACAACATACCAAAGAATCATAACTACGATAAATTTGGCAAGCAGGAATGCATAAAATGACTGAAGTAATGTGAACAAACTAATGTCAGCCTAATTAGGCGGCTCTGATAAATTGCGATATTGACAGACATGGGACTACACCAGCAGGTCGAAGTAGAGAAACAACAACCAACACTACTCTTACCGTGTTGCCTAGTCTACAAGACTGACACTAGTAGTCACATTGTTAATTTGTCACTGCAGTTGTTCTTTTTTTGCTGCACCGAAATTTCTTTGAGCCGCCTAATTTCGTAGCGTGGAGTATAAAATGTGTGATGCTTTGCTGATGATGCCCACATAAGTCCGAGACTTGTGCGTGGGTAATGAGGTGAATGATTACACATAGATGCCAGACGGAGGAGCGGAATTCGAACCCGCGACCGCGCACAAGTCTCGGACTTATGAGGGCATCATCAGCAAAAGATCACACATTTTATACTCCACGCTACGAAATTAGGCGGCTCAAAGAAATTTCGGTGCAGCAAAAAAAAACCTGCAGTGACAAATTAACAATGTGACTACTAGTAAACGACAGCAAGCTGAAGTTGCGACGCCTCTACCAACTGCGCTAAGCGATGCGAGTTAAGCTATGCTCAACGTTATGCTATGCTAAGCTATGTGAATCTATAAGTAAGTTGTTTATGGTGATGCGCTGCTACGCCAGCTAAGCTAAGCCACTTCCTCCTATCCTGACCATGAAATTTTTCCTTCCTTTGTAAATTGACTGAGCTTTTGGTGTGTACTTACAGGAAATATTTCCAGTTGAGCTTAGCCTACCTTTTCTTAGCTGAACTTAGTCCAGCTTTTTGTATGCAGCAAGCGCAAAGAGGGTTGCATCTTTACATTTCATTGTAATTTTGTCTTAATAAATGAATCGAGAAAGTGGAGAGACGCATATTAAGAAAATGTATTGGAAAATGGTCCCTTGATGACGGTAGCTTCTATAATATTCCAAATAAACAAATATATGAAAAAATAGAGCTGTTAACCAGCATTGTCAGGAAAAAAGGATATCCTTCCTGGGTCATATATACAGAATGGATGATACAAGAATGCTAAGAAAATTAATAGAGTTTTTCTGGAACAAGAAGATTACACTAAACTGGGTAAAAGAAGTCAAAAAGGATAATGAGGAACTAACCATCACAATAACTGACCTTAGAACCAAATCGGGGAAACTACAATACATTCAATCAACAATCAATTAAATTCAAAGAACCAACGCAGAACAAAAAAACCATGGTGATATCGGATGCAGAGAGGCTAAGAAGAACTACTGGCAAAAGAAAAGAAAAGCACAGGAAGAACAGACTGCATAACCGCTTCACATCTGGAAGAAGCGAAAGAATTAGCCATGTCAGAACTTAAAGTGGTCTCCTGTGGCCGAAGAGCATAATAATAATAAATGAATAAACTCTACCCAGTAGTCGATTGATGTCGATCATCCGAAGTTTGAGTCAAAATCCCCCAGTGGGTGGGGGTAGTAGAATTGCACCCACAGTATCCCTGCTTGTCGTAAGAGGCGACTAAAAGGGCAACTGTCCGTTGACCTCATTATCCTGGAAACCTATCCTTTATCCTGCTCTTTGCCTGCAGGACACCAGGCGACCTCCTGCAGTATGTAGCCTTGCCCGGGCATGCGGGGCTCTGTCCGGGTTGACTCCACTTCCCTAGCTGCTCGTGGGAATCACATGAATTTCCAAATACGAACCAGAACCAAACCTCAAGGTAACTCCAGAAGTTGCCTTGCCCTCAAACCTATCAGGTTCCACCCCATCAGGGCAGGTTCCTCGATTTGAATCAACAGTCAAGGACAATGCCCAGGGTCCTTCAGATCAATTTACATCACAGTAAAGCAGCCTCGGCTGCTTTCTGCCAATTCTTCCTCAGAGAGGGATTTGACCTAGCAAAAGGCTGCTAGCAGACACAAGCCCCTACTTCACCAACTTGCTGGTGAGGCTGGGTAGAGGTCAGGTCAAGCAGTTGATTGCTCTGATAACTGGACATGGCCACTTCAGGAAACATCTCCACACAATTGGACTCAGAAATGAAAGTCAGATGTGTAGGCTTTGCAATCAGTCTGAAGAGACTGCCAAGCACATCATACTGGATTGCGAGAGACTCAGGGCAAGGAGAAGGGCTCTGTTTGGCTGCAAACAACCAGGTGATGAATGGGACGTTAGCATAGGGAAAAACTCCTGGATCTTGTAAAGGGCACAGGTATTGGTTTGCCCAACTAACGTACTAGGGACACACAATAAGCTTCGGTTGACGTGTGAGGATCTTTGAATCTTTGGATCTTTGAATCCGTCCCTTCATAACATAATAATAATAATAATAATAATAATAATTGAGTCAAAAACCCCCTTAAAACCAAATCCAGGATAAGGCTCTTATTATTGAACACAATATTCCCTCTAAGTAGTATTTAGTATTGACTATTCTTTCAAACTTATCAGCATAATCGTCATACTCGTACCGTAATCATGTAACTAATGATTAGCCAGGCTCTCACTTTGGTGTGCTGTTCTGTAATTTATTCAATAGCACTATTTTCAATTATCCTTACTTTGATTGCTTGAGCGAAAGTGTTTGAAAAAAGTGAAAAAGATATTTTTAGAAACTCCCATCCTTTAATAATGAATTAATATTCTACATATTTAACAAAGAATATTTCTTTTCATTTTACTACTGTGGAAACTATGTCAGTAACATTTACATTTAAAACTCAATACTTCTACACAATAATTAGCATCTTTGAGTGATATTATCAAGCAAACACAAGAAACAATACTCCTTACAGCGTTCAAAATGTTTTCAGTTTCAGCTATCTTTGAATGATTTTATAAAGTTTAAAACAATATTCTGTGCAGCTGATAAAAAGAATTTCAGATTTTCACAACCCAGGGAACCATTCATTTACATTTCAATAGATTAAAACAATTGTATATATTCCACGCACACATTCATGAGGAGAAACTCATGGCAACGGATAAAACACATAGATAGCAGTGCATATAATAATGAGATTGTGCAGTTTGTAAAGCATTTATACTACTTGGTCTTGCTAAGGGTTGAGGTACGAAAATATTTATTCGAGGTACTAAATAGTACGAAATAGGTACTTAATAGTGGCATAATTTGTTTTTACAAATTCAGACATGGCCGGGCCAGCGACATGCACGTTAAGTCCATTCAGCTTAGCTAGTTAAAACGCTCAACACACTGATAATAAATTAATGTACTGGATTGACATAGAAATGTTCGTTTTATTGAAAAAAGAAGAAGAAGAAGAAGAAGAAGAAGAAGAAGAAGAAGAAGAAGAAGAAGAAGAAGAAGAAGAAGAAGAAGAAGAAGAAGAAGAAGAAGAAGAAGAACAAGAAGTAGGAGTAGGAGTAGGAGTAGGAGTAGGAGTAGGAGTAGGAGTAGAAGTAGAAAAGTAGAAAAGTAGGAGAAGGAGAAGAAGAAGGAGAAGAAGAAGGAGAAGAAGAAGGAGAAGAAGAAGGAGAAGAAGAAGGAGAAGAAGAAGGAGAAGAAGAAGGAGAAGAAGAAGTAGAAGAAAAAGGAGAAGAAGAAGGAGAAGAAGAAGGAGAAGAAGAAGGAGAAGAAGAAGGAGAAGAAGAAGGAGAAGAAGAAGAAGAAGAAGGAGAAGAAGAAGGAGAAGAAGAAGGAGAAGAAGAAGGAGAAGAAGAAGGAGAAAAGAAGGAGAAAAGAAGGAGAAGAAGAAGGAGAAGAAGAAGGAGAAGAAGAAGGAGAAGAAGAAGGAGTAGAAGAAGGAGAAGAAGAAGGAGAAGAAGAAGGAGTAGAAGAAGGAGAAGAAGAAGAAGGAGAAGAAGAAGGAGAAGAAGAAGGAGAAGAAGAAGGAGAAGAAGAAGGAGTAGAAGAAGGAGAAGAAGAAGGAGAAGGAGAAGAAGAAGGAGAAGGTCTGATCAGCAGCAGTCAGCACTCATCAGCGCTATGAAACTGAAGCTCAAGTCCAAGTCACGCTCAGCTGCTTTTCTGTAACAAGGTCCAGTGTGCTTCTATATTTAGATCTTCTCTTATCTCAAGATCTATAAGACGCCATTTCTGCAGCTCTTGAAGTGATTTGGAACTGCCGGTGCATCTGCTGAACGGTTCACATGAGAGTTGCTCCTCCACACACGGTGAAAGCTCTTCTGTGATGAGCCCGAGAAATTTGTAAATGCAATCTGGAATAATGATCAACGCTGAAAGTGCTTACCAAAACGCAAGACTTGTTGTCGTTAGACGATGATCTACTTTACAAAAAAAAAAAAAAAACTGAAAAGTATTCTGGGGTTTTAGGTTCCAAGCGGCAACCAGGAATCCGGCAGAGCGGCCTGTTTGCCATCTGAAATTGAATGAAAAAAAATGAAATGAAATATATTTATCATTCTCAAAAAAGCAAGATACAAGTAAGAGAAAAAAACAAACTACTGTATGAATAGACAGGTCTGTGTCTATTTCCATATTTTAGATCTATCATTTCTCGCTCGCCGCTCTTGTTGTGGCTGTGGTAGAAGCTCTAGTGTTGCTATTCAAAACTTAAATTCGATAATATTTCTTTAAACTCACTAACATAAGCAGATTGTTTCTCGTAGTTACCAACAATTTGTGGGCTTGTACTTACCAAAATAATTATAAAACTCACATGAACATAAGTCCAGGAATGCTATTTTTATGTGGTTTGAGTTACTATTTTGGCGGATATGTTATTTGTCATTTTTTGTTCAGAACTAAATTTTCTACAGATTTGGTTAGGAAAATACTAGCTTATTGTAAAAATAACTAAGTTAATTTACTTTAAACTTGAAAAAACGTGATTTTTATTGGGTTTGCAGATTTTTTTCGAATATTATCTCATAAACTAATGTAGTTGCCGCTTTCTTACTTGTTTTATTCGATTAATTAGTTTTTTTTAACATAGAACCTGACCAAGTTACAAAAATTTAAATGAAGGCAAAACTAATTTCTAAATGAGTAAATTACTTGCTAACTTCCACCATCTTCAACTCTGTAACGAAATATTTCTGACCTTTGCTTTTATGAACTCTTTTATTATTTTGGTGAGTAATACTTGTTTTCTTCGATTAATCAGTATTTTTAACATAGAACCTGACAAAAAAATGAAGGCACGACTATAATTTCTAAATGAGTAAATTACTTTCTAACTTCCACCATCTTCAACTCTGTAACGAAACATTTCTGAACCTTTGCATAAATGAACATTTTTATTATTTTGGTGATTAACACAAGCCCACGAAGCTGTGTCAGTCCCAGGGGGTGGGGATGGGAGGGATATATCCCCCCGAAATTTCAAGATGGATCCCCCCCCCCCCCCTAAAAAAGAATTTATTCATAATTATGTATGTAGGCCATAGTTTTTGCGAGAAATAAATTTAATCTGTGTCATTGTTACTTGTTAGCTAGAGGAGTAAACAAGAAGGATGTGTACATCCTTACATCCATTACATTGTTGTGTAACAATCTGAATATTTTTTGGCTATTCCTTCGTAACTTACGTGTTAAAAATAGGGCCTAACCATAAAGAAAAAATTCGCAGTGAACACTTGATTTATTTTTGATTTCATTATACGTTTATTTAACTGAACTTTGTAATCATGCTCATTAGCTCATTAAATAATCACATTGACTTTTAATCAATTTTATTTGTGTAGCTAAAGGAAATCAAAGGAAAACACATACTATGGTTGGGTCCTGTTTCACCCAGGTACAATAAACTTTGAATTAAAAACGATTTTATTAGCTAACATAAATACTATTAGCTTGAGCATATTTTAGAGCCCAAATACGTATAAAAATACGTTTTTAGGCTTTAAATTCCACATTTTTTTCCGGGGGGGGGGGGACCCAGACCCCCCGTGGTCATTCCCCCCCCCCCCCCCCCCCCCCCGAAATGAAATCCTGGGACCGCCACTGCCACGAAGTATTGGTAACTATGCGAAACAGAAAACACTCTGTATATCTATGTAAGCTAGGCTTGGTAACATTGAATCGTTACTCATATTACAGTTGATAGGTGATTCTCAGCTACAAAAAAAAAATGTTTAATGAAACTTAAAAGCCTGATTTATTAGCAATGGTGCTGGTGGTGAACTTCCAGAAGTTCAACCATTATCACAATCAAAAATAATGTTCGCGCTTTTAGTGCTGAATTACTCACTCATATACAATATAACATTTTTTACTGGTTTTAGTGTTTCGTTTCAAGTGAACTTTCAAATTAATAGTGGTTAAGTGAAATAATTCATTTTGTTCTTTTTCGTGTGAAAGTCTTTAGCTAATCTTAAATTTTTAGTCTTTGTTAACCTCAATGTTTTGGACAATGTAGCATATTCAAAGTTTGTGAAAGGAGCAGTTTTGGACTTGAGTCTGTTGCGCCTTCACATTCGTTGTAAATTTGTCACAATACATGAATAAATAAATAACCCTCACAGTATCTACATTTTTAAACCCTGAACATTGCAATATGATTGGCTCATAGATCTGGGCCAATGAGAAACTGAGATACACAACGCTGGAATAATACAATGTGATTGGTTGTTGGCTATAAATGCACTAAACTAGATGAATAAAGACACTTTCATGACCTCACTCTCAGCATTGTAGAATATTGGAAAAATCATTTTAAACGCATCCCGTTGGAAGAAGATTTAATAAAAATTTGGATCATAAGCATGAAAACAAAGCTTAGTAATAGGGTGCATGGCCATAGTAAGCAACTCGTTTCAGGAGGGTATCAAGAAGAATCTTACGGTGCTTGCACAGTGGAGCATGTTAATCACCACTCTTTTGTAATAGATTTGATTTGACGACGTTCACCATCTCAAAATCAAACACATCTTGTGGAATCGCGAATGTCTGTCAATGGTGATTGATTTTTCCATTTTAATTATCATCGAGTATTATATAGCCTAAATAATAGATTCCAATTTTCAAGCTCCCTTATTTAATCTGATAACGGAAATGGTTAATCACAGTATCTTTCAACACAGCAGTAAGACTTTTGAACAGGATTTTACTATTTTTCAACTATTCCTTAAGAAGTGATTCACCTTGAATACTTATTTAAACTGATTTTAACTTTACCTTTTTTTGAAAAGATTATCCCAGAAAAATACACTTAAGCTAGGCATTCACGTTCCAACTTGCAGTACCACTTGCAGTACTGCTATAAATGGTCGATTACATTGGGATAGTTACTCGCTAAGCGAGTAGCGAGTAGGACGTTACTAACCGACCGTGCTACAGCAGCTCAGCATACCAAGCCAAATTATATTAAAAATTTAATTTCCAGAATCACCCTCATACTATGGAATTTCAAAGACAATAAACAATATTGCAACACAAAATTAAGATATGAAGTTTACCAACAATTATTCAATAAAATTTCATCAAAACAATCTACAATATATCTCATCTGAACTGTTATGCTGGCAGCCTGCATGATTAAATGGCGGCTTTGGCCACAATAATATTGTATTTTGGTGTTGGCTACTCTGCCAGCGAGTATCAAAGTGACCAAATTCAAAGTTGATAGCCTGTCCACTTTGAATTTGGTTACATTTGATACTCGATGGCAGAGTAGCGAACACCAAAATACAATATTATTGTGGCCAAAGCCGCCATTTAATCATGCAGGCTGCCAGCATAACAGTTCAGATGAGATATATTGTAGATTGTTTTGATGAAATTTTATTGAATAATTGTTGGTAAACTTCATATCTTAATTTTGTGTTGCAATATTGTCTATTGTCTTTGAAATTCCATAGTATGAGGGTGATTCTGGAAATTAAATTTTTAATATAATTTGGCTTGGTATGCTGAGCTGCTGTAGCACGGTCGGTTAGTAACGTCCTACTCACTACTCGCTTAGCGAGTAACTATCCCAATGTAATTGAACATTTATAGCAGTACTGCAAGTGGTACTGCAAGTTGGAACGTGAATGCCCAGCTTTAGATATCCTAGTCTCACTCTTCTAATTTCCACTATCTAGGGCAACTTATTGGGTTTCCGTACGATATCAATTCATATTTTTATTTTATATAGGTTATGCATTTTACTCATAGTGTAACTATCAGTTATCATCTCTCCAGTTGAAGTCTCGTTCCGTAAGTAACCAGGCCATATCAGGACTCATCTGCAGAAGAGCCGAGCGAAGAACATTCAAAGAATAAGTAAGCAGTAAAACAAATGATAATGAAATTTAGTATGTTGGAAGCACATTAACGTTGACAGACCATGACTCCGAACGTTTTAAGGTCAACTCTTCAGGTTGCCAGTAGCATAGAACACAATATGCAGTGAGGTAGAGTGGATTACTCGTAATAAAATAGATAAAGAAGTGAATAGAAATAAGGAGAAGAAGTAGAAATAAGTGAAATGTTGTGTGTGGGAGCATAAATTATGATCTCATTACATCTGCAATTACTATTAAAGTAATGCAATGAGTGCACAGGTGGTACCTACGTGTCTTAAGACTGAAGAGATTATAATTTGCTGCGTAAATTATCCAGAGGATAAGCGCCGGCAATGAAAACGACCGACCGTCTTGTAAAATAAAGCATGCCGTGACCGGCTGCTTTTCTTATTAATAAAACAAACGCAACAATAAAAATATGGTACAATCAATTTTACTAATTTATAACGAGTTTAGTAGTGCTTCAGTCAACACCGCAATAAAGATGAATCATAGGCTAATAAAGTGTCTAGTCTAGTCTAATAAAATGCAAGTCCAGAACTACTGTAGCTGTAGGAACGATAGTCTGTCAAAAATTATGGGAGAGAGCAGGGAAGATAGATGTGAGGTGCACGGTTAGAAAATAAAACTAAAAATTAAGTAGTGAATAGACATCGTTTATCATATTTTCCCGTAAAGTGAGAGGTGCGACTGACCCCCTACCCCTGATCCCCCTATTAAATGCTTCATAAATAGACGAATTTTTGTTCAAACTTTGTCATTTTTTGTAAATGTATCATCCAAGTTATTTTTACTCAATACCAATTTCGCGTTACGACTACGTTACAACGGAAATATTAGAGATTAGAAAGTGAAAACTTCATACACGCGTGATTGAAACAGTTGTAGGCAGTTACAGATTATAATGAAGCTATTAAGCTATACAACAGGAATAATTTTTCGCCACGGGCTCTAGACCAGGAGTTCCCAACCGGTGGTACGCGGGAAGATTTCAGGTGGTACGCATCACGTGGCCTAAAAAAAAATAGTGACAAATAAAGTGCTCTGTGATGAAGAATGGTTGTCAAGATTGTCATATCTAGCTGACATTTTTGATAGACTCAACAGGCAAGTCTCAGGGAGCAAATACAAAACCCTTCACAGCCAATGACAAAATAAACTCATCCAAGAAAACGTTAGTCCTTTTAAGTTTGCAAATACAAAATAATAACAATAATAATAATACTGCATCTTTATTGCCAAAAAAATTCACATATAACAGTATAGATATCAAACAAAATATAAAACAATGGGTGAAAAAGATTTGGTTAGGTACACCATTAGAAGAATGTCTCAGCATTTCCTACACTGTCATCATTTTTTGAAGTAAATTTTACTGTATACCTCCAAAGCCAGATGTGTTTGTTGATATAATTCTGATCTTCGAAGCTCTTAGAGAAAGTTTTAATAAATATTTCTTCGAAGATTATTCCAAACTAGGGAAGTGATAGCCACGAGCCGTAGCAGGTATCTGTTCAGTCAGAGAGATAAGCTGCGTTCTCGTAGGTCCTGTTTGTAACGGTGACCGATTAGATTGGCCAGCAAAAAAGACACTGTTCTCTGCTGTAAAATCACTTCCCGGTGGTTCGGAACCCACCTAAAACTGTAGGTCCAACTCATCAATCACCATCATCCAACTCATTACCCACGCACAGGTCACAGACCTGTGTGGGCTTCATCCTAAAAAAAAAACTTGACTGGATCGGAAATCTTTTTGCAGGATCACCAAATGAGTTGGAACGATAGTCGCATCAGCTGGTTTGAACATTTCGAAATTCAATTTGCTTTCAAACACTCAACCCATCTTCAACAAGCAAGTGTAATAGTGCAATTGCTACTTGTTATGTTACTAACTAGTAAACAAGTGATGTTATGCCAATGAATGGAATTACCGCGGTCTCCACGGTGCTCTCTCCCCTTCTTTTTAGTTCTCTGACACCCTCTCTCACAGAGTGAGGGCTCTCTCTCTCTTGCCGCTCAACTGCAAGGTTTTCCTTGGCTATTGTTCACGTTTAGGCACCAGGTCAATATCCACCAGCCTACTTCAATGAAATTAAATTTTTCTATTAGGAATTAATTTTCTATTATTCTCATCGGTTCTTTTCTCAGCCCCTGAGTCGAGTCCCTGTTGAATAGACTGATGCAGGTTCTGCAATTTTCCAAAAAAATTCGTATTTAAGTCTATTCTCTATTATTAGATTTCTCATCATTTTTTCTCATTTATTTTAGGCTATTCATTTATCATGTCTTTAATACAGTCAATGTAAAGACACAACAGACTATTGCCCAAAAATCCTTTTTTCATAAAATTTCAATTGAAGAATCCAAATTTATCAACTTTTCCACTCGAACAAATGTTGCTGCAAAGATGTTGCAAACAATTCTGCCGCGAGTGGAAATGCTCAACATTTTTCCAACATGTTTTGCAGAAAAATTTGTTGTTAACTGATTCCTGGTGCAACTTTGCCTCAAAATTTTTGCGCGCATGCGCAATTGCAGCACAATTTTCACACATTCTGGATAAGCCACAGCGGACTGCAGCGCTGAGCTCTTTTATCTTTCTTTATCCAGTACTAAAGTGAAAAAACATGAAGTTTGAGTTTTTTTTTGAGGATGAAGCCCACATAGGTCTGAGACCTGTTCGTGGGTAATGAGTTGGATGATGGTGATTTATGAGTTGGACCTACAGTTTTAGGTGGGTTCCGAACCACCGGGAAGTGATTTTCAGCAGAGAACAGTGTCTTTTTTGCTGGCCAATCTAATCGGTCACCGTTACAAACAGGACCTACGAGAACGCAGCTTATCTATCTGATTGAACAGATACCTGCTACGGCTCGCAGCTATCACTTCACTTTTAAAATGTTATCATGACTTATTAACTCTGCTGATTTCATAGCAGCTCGATATTTTCTCGTATTATGAAATTTAAGGTTTCTATAATATATTAAAGCTGTATAAATTGATGAAATTAAAAAGGAATGTTACTTTGGAAATATTTCAGAAAAGTAACGATGGAGTTTTTCAGGCAGCTTGTTTGCAACTTGTTGCAAACTTAGTTCAAGTAGAAACTAACCTGGAGGACTAGTTTCACTGGAAATATCACTGAAGCATGATAACCGATTCTTACAATTCATTGATGAATATTAATTTAAAAGTTTACTTCAAACGATTACTAGAACATTACAATTATGGTATTATTTTATTTCACCTTCTTCATTAAATCATGAAAATGAAATTTGCACTTCAAATTAATCACTTTCATATTTATATCGGTTTTTACTCACACACCTTCCCTATCACTTCCATTACTCTGGCACCCAGCAATACACACATTCACATCCTCTGTCTCTCGCTTGCTTACAGTTATTTTTGTCTGACGGTGGCTCTGTCACTCCCACCCTCCAATAAACAATCGCAGTGCATTTTCATGGTTGACCGGCTGCCCCAATTATTACCATTCTGTCTTCAAAACATTATTCGATGAGAGGCCACCACCAACAAACACACGCCTAAAGGCAGATAAACATCACCCAAGAGAGTTGTAAACAATTCAAGATTATAAAACATGTGCAGCCCTCGCATATAACAGAGAGAAAAGGAAAAAAGGATGGGAGGAGGAGATAAGGATAGAATGTATGAGAATGAGATAGAGACAAAGTAAAATGCTGAGTGAATGGGATATTTAGCCTATGAAATATTCCTTTCAACACAATTAAAGAGGAAACGAAAACCTTTGCACGATAAATGAATGAACTACTGTACTGGGATTCTGCTGAACGGTTGAACAACAGATATATAGCTCTACAGAGGTATAGTATTTTGATGCGTAGTACATAGTCTACAGGTCTACACTATTCTATACATCTGTGCAGAACAACCGTTACAGTTTCTAGATCAATATGACCGATTATTATTAGTGAATGAGCTCGTGAGCATTTGCTCACCGACTGAAATTTAGTTTGTGCATGGCATGCCCGTAGGTAGCTCAGCTAGGGCAGTCTGGCCTAAAAAAAGTCTGACGAATAAAATGTTTCTCTATTCTATTGAACCATTCTCCTAGGGCATGGAGAATAATCATCTGAAAATTGCATAAACAGTTTTAAAACTTCAGGTTTAATTTTAATAATATTGTTACAGGTGCTAAAATACTAATATAATGCTGACAATACTTGAAAGTAACACACTAACTTTATTAACACAAACTAACATAGTCGCTGGGTCACTACAGTCGAGTGGTTAAGGCGCCCGACCGACAATCAGGAGGTCCGTGGTTCGGTTCCCGGTGATGGCTGATATTTTTGTACAGAAGCATTCATCGTTTTCCGTCAGATATTCAATGCTGTTGTCAATTGCAGAAGTCTTTAGTATAAATTAATAGCACTTTGGAGAATTTATTATAAATATGGTGTAATTGTTAAAAAAGCTCTACCAATAAAAGAGGATTGTCATTTAATTTGCCTGTATAATTGTTTCCAACTTTCTAAAAAGCAATGAATTAATCCAAGTTATATTATGTGGTACAAGCGAAAAAAGATGGAAAACAATTATTATGAACTTCGTTACCTCGATTAGTACCAGATTGAGTGAAGTAGAAGTTAACCAGGTTTCAGACAGCAAACAAAATTATAAGAAAGAAGTGTTTTATAGCAGCAGGCAGCAGGAACTCACTTGCATAGAATACCTTTTAAATAAACCACTAAACATTGCATTATGATAGATTTCTTTGATGGGACTTAAAAACTTATTTCTTTTATGGGACCAACTTATATCCTAAATATTCTTTCTTGCTCCACTTCATGTGGACTTGTGAAAAGCAAATAAGCTGAGTGCTGAGAAATGCATTCCTTTCGTTATTACATATCCGCTTTCTTTCTAGACCTTCAGCTCAAGAACTATAGTAAGTTCATTCCAAGGTCACATACTGAAAGGTATAAAAAGTAAAAGGGACTAAATAATCAGGAAAAAGGAAACCAGGTGCTAATGGAAGAAGTCAAGAAGACTGTGAGAAAGTAAACAGTGAATTGAAAGTAGGCGCCCAACTTTTGTTTTTATGAACAGTCGAAACCCCAACAAACAAAATAAATTAAGAGTGATGAACAAGGTATAAAGGAGAGACCATTTATTTTCTACTTAGTGAAGCGGGTTTTTTTTCTATTTAAAATAAAGGTATTAGAGATTTTATGGAAATAGTGCACAGATATTAGGCTCATCAAAACATTTTATATAATATCAACATTCTAAACAAGATGAAATATTAAGGAACACTGTTTATTATATAATTATATGCTGTAATTTAAAAAAAATAATTAATTTTGATTAATTTGCTTAACATTTTTAAATTTGTATATTTATTCCAATTGGGAGCTCTAAACAAATATTCATACTCGCTTAAATTTCCTTTTAAGTTATTATTATATATTATTTTTAATAATTGGAATTTATTTTCTTTAGTAGATTTTAATAATAATAACAACAATAATAATATTAATAATAATAATAATAATAATAATAATAGAACACAAAGAAGCCTTTTCAGAAACGATGAAAGCCTATTGGGGCAATAAGAAAAACAAAAGGCTAACATGACTGAGTCTTTTGCTTATCGTCTTCCGTCTTGGGAGAATTCGCCAATAACAATAATAATAATAATAATAATAATAAAAATAATAATAATAAAAAAATTATTATTATAAAATTGTACTACATAAACAAATCCTGAGGCCTGTCTGGTTGTATGGTGCCCAACTCTAGGGTTGTACTGCAGAGAGTAATATTGGCATCATTCAAAGGTTTCAAAATAAGTTTTTGCGACATTCTGTTAATGCTCTACGTTACATCAGGAACTCTGATCTACATGAAGACCTGCAAGTGGAAACAGTTAAGGAAATGATTGAAAGATCAGCGAAGTCCTATGAAGAGGCTTTGCATCACCACCAAAATATTAAAGTAATCCAGCTCCAGGACAATTCAACATCAGTGAGGAGACCAAGAACTGAGAAGAAAGAAGCCAACAGACCGTTGTATAGTCACTGTAGTATAGAATAGACTATTGTAAGGTTCACATATTATTACAAATTAATTTGTGTTTTAATCTTAAAACTCATGATAAAATTTAAGAAGTTTGTCTTAATATTTTCCAGCAACCCATTGTAAAAACTCAAGGTTTTTAGTAAATTCTTTGGGCATACATGCTTTAAAAATTCCAATAAGATACATTTTAAGCCTCTAATCAATAAATATATACATAACTTTTATTTTACCTATAAATTAACAATAAAATGAATTCCAATGAATGACTAACTGTAAAGTCACTGAGAAATTAAAAAAAATTAAAAGTTACGGATTATCTATATAAATAAAATTAGAGTTTTGTCTGTACATTTATCAGAATTATATATATTTTGGTTATTTTCACGTTTTATACATTAAAGAAGCCGAAACAAGTCTTATCTCATTTTCTGTCTGTCTGTCTGTCTGTCTGTCACGGCCCCGAAGGCATTTTACGCGGCCTTCTCCTGAAAAACGAGAGCATCGATCGGGATTAAAGTAATTTATCAGTATTGAAGACCTTTTTGGCAATGTCTTTAGCTATAAAAAAACTAAATTGACTTTTTTTTAACAGAATAATAAACGTTTAAAAATCAAATATTATGCGATTTTGGATACATTTTACGCGGCCTTCTCCTGAAAAACGAGAGCATCGATCGGGATTAAGGTTATTTAACAGTATAGAAAACCTTTTTGACAATGTCTTTAGCTATAAAAAACTGAATTAACTCTTTTTTAACAGAATAATAAACGTTTAAAAACCAAGTATTGTGCGATTTTGGATACATTTCTTCTAAGTTTGAAAAACCGTATAAGAACAAATCACGTAATTTATCAGGATATTGGGCCTTATTTCAATCAGCTGTTCTCAAATTAATATTCTCTCTGATAACTGTCACTGAATTGTTTACGTTCTAAGTTGTTTACTAAGCTGCTAACAACTTCATGATCGTTGCTATCAAAAAAGCCGAAACATATTTAGTCTTATTTCTAAACATAATCCATACGAAGGACGGGTGCAATAGTTAGTGATACTACTGATACATAAATGAGTAAGGCATAGATAACTGAGCCAGAATATGCATGTAATAAGTGTATGGATTCAAAATTCATCAGCAATTAGGACAAATTACAGCTTTTGCCTGAGAGGACAGTCAGACAGACCATACATCTCAAGAAACACTTTTCTTCCAGCATTAATGAATCACACAGCTGTGAAGAGCCACGACACATTCCATGCTTCGTTTGTCTGGTTGGTGCCTATTATTTTCGCCAGCTTTTGTGAAACTCTGACTTTCGGTTTTAGTATGATGTGCTCTGATATACCGTCCCTACTATTGTACATTAATATTATGTATTGTGTGTTTCACAATGCTGAAAGCAAAAGTACTCTTCATTGTAACATGCGTTTTAAAAAAACAATTTATTCGTTTGTGAAGGTCCATCTTCTTCCCACAAATAAATAAACTAAGAGGAAATATTTTCAAGTGGAAATAAACACATTTCATTGTGTCACAATGGTTTCGCTCTGTTGTTGAGCATCATCAGAAACGTGTTAATGCTACTAAAATGTTTGCAAATTTTTTTATGGAGATAGTATATCAAATAAGACATGAAAGCTAATCAAACGAGTTGTAAATTATTTAAGCTGGGCTATGAAAGAACCTGGCTGAAATTGGTAGCATTGAAAAGATATTCTAATAACGAAGTTTATGAATGATGTTGAAAGATAGTTGATATTTTGCATTACATCACCAACTAGACAGTATAACAAACATTATATGCCCCATCTTTATCAATGAAATCAAGTCATAAAGTTTTCATTTTTACCAATGAAATCAAGTCTCCTGAACCTAGGTAAATTCAAATGTAGTTGACGTGAACTTGACTGAAAATAAAATAATCCTTGTACGGATGATGATCTTGAGTGTAGTGGGTCGACACATTATTCTATCAATAAAAATCAATAATTATTCACCTGATCCCAGATTAATTCAAAGATAGTCAACGCGTAGACTCAACTCCAAAATGACACAATTACTTTAAATTGGACAAAAGCTTCCAGTATGGTACCATTTCATAAAAAAATTAAAAAACACTTTCAAGTGGAAGTTATGACCCACGTTATGGCGTGACGGCCGTTTTACTCTGTTGTCAAGAGCTTTGTCAGACGGTTTAAGGTATGACTTGAAAGTGTTTTTTGAGTTTTTATTAAATACTATTGAAACAAGATGGATCTTCAACATCATAGAACCATTTCAGTTTCAATTTATCATATTTCAGATGACAGTATTACAATAGTAGATGACAGTATCAGATGACAGAATACAGAATTCCAATTCAAACCAACAAGGAAAGATTCAAATACCGTACTACAAATGACAGCTTTGAAAATGACTTCTAACATGGACAACTCACTGTTCAAAATGTCATTGCCAGTAGCCATAACCATCATAACTCATATCCTGCCGAATACTATGGCAAGGGGGAAATAAATGTACTCAATCAAATACATTTCGAGAAAGACCCTGTACGCATGTCACATGAGCAGGAAGCTGGAAGATTCAATGGCATGATGAATATTAGGTCAACTATGCCAACTCATCAGTAGTTCAATTTTTTCAAACACCAACTGTACGCTATTAAGCAATAATCAGTTTAGTACGAACTAGTGAACTTGATGGCTCATATCGAAAGCCGATTTTTTTTTAAAAGCACTGCACATGCTACTACAGTTTCATAAACCGTCGAATCCGTATATGACACAGTTTTGTCCCTAATTGTCCCATTTCCTCATGTAGTTTATATTCTACGTTGCCATTTCTTTCTTCTTTTTTTTACTGCTTTCAAACGCTTTCGACATGCATTTCTAGGTCAATGGAGTCTTTATTGTTTATTGCCAATGACTGCATACTCTGCAGTGAGACATCCAATGAGGCATCCTTTGCAGTTTAACTGAATAAAATAGGTACTACTGTCAACTAGAAGCTGAGTCTAGGTACATAAGCTGAGCATGTTTTTAGAAAAAAGGGTATACGAAATGGCAATGGTACAAGAAATGTTCAATGGAGAACAATACAACTGTAGACCCCTTTCGCAGGTAATTAAACACTGCTGTCAACCTTTGTGTAATGAAGCGTTTGCCCCCCATCGAGATTCTTCTAGTAACTTTCACTTAAAAAGTCCTCTTGGGGTAATTCTGTAAAGATATCGAATGTCCAATGTTCAACTACCTACTGGACCGTCATTTGCTCTACAACTCTCGGTGCAACATGAAGTTTCTTAAAAGTATGTCAAAATGTGGAAAATATTTAAACCATTCAAGTGTTTATTAAAGTACGATTGTCGCCAAATCTACGAGTGCAGATGTATAAATGTTATTGTTGTAAATATCCACTTTCGTGATCTGCAGTAAAAAATTTTCACATGTTAATAGTATAAATGCTAGTAATAAAAATGAAAAAAAAAACGCTATTAAGCAGAAATTGTGACTTACGTTTTAGCCTGACGGCCGTTTCACTCTGTTGCATCGTCAGTACAATCAAATGTGTTCTGTAGGTCGTCTGCCGATACTCTTCAGAGAGAAACGGCCGTCACGCCATAACGTAAGTCACAATTTCCTCTTAAAAGTGTTTCTCTCCAAGTTTTTATTATATACTAGTGGAAAAAAGATGGATCTTCAACATCATAAATGTTCGTTTTTAATGAAGGTATTGAGGCTTCATCTATTTGCTCTATTCATAAATTTGGCCAAGAAGAATCGCTAATTTCATGAGTTTGGCAGTTTTATTTATGGTTTTTTTTGTGCTCCATAGCACAGACAACATTAGCTTTTGGAGTAAGTGTAGATTTATAAATGTAAGTCTTCAATGTACGTATGTTACATTTACGTTTGTAGCCAATCTTAACTTCGCGTATGGGACTAGAATGATTTGAATGGGGGCAAACGCTTAGCTATAATTGACTGATGACAAGGATCAACAGTTGGTATCAATCCAACAGTTGTCGTTGGAAAGGTATTGTTCTCCGTTGAACCTTTCTTGTCCCCATTCGGATACCGTCTACTGGGAAAAATTAAGATTAATGTACTTTCCAATATAATACATTATTAAGGACACGACGGGGCCTTATTGAAATCTTTCCGTCCGTCCGTCTGTGCCCTAACGCTTGAAAGGAAGATCCGACATTTTTTAAACTTGGCATGTAGGATACCTGTAAGATCCTATTGTCGTCATGGAATAATATTATTTATTTATTTATTTATTTATTCATTCGACTAAAATACAGTCAATGTGAATACAACAAGCTATTGCCCAAAACTGCTTTTCACAAAATTTTAAAGTGTAGGATCAAAATCGTAGGTTGGGTCACTGTTTCACTTGAAATTTCACCTTGAAGCACAATAATTATTCACAATCACATGTCTTTTGCAGATAAAGAATATTATTATAACATTCACGTTTTTAATTGATAATTAAATATAATTTTCTAAGAAAAGTTCATTGTTAAGATTGTTAATAAATCTCAGAAAATTTACTCTTTTCATATTTTGAGACCAATAAATGCTTGAAAAAGGTCAACAATAACAACAACAAAAAAATATAATGGTCTACGAATTTGGCCGTGAATGTGTTACAAACAGACAAATGCAAAACGCTCGACTTGAAACAGAGACCTCTCTTCGTTCGGTCAATGCATTTTCTCAATTTCTACAGACCCATTTACACTTGAGAGACCAAGCGGCATTACAATTCAATAAGACTAGAAATCCAAACGCCTTTTGTATAACTTGAGATCACTACCAATTTCTAAAACCACTAGTAACCTGATTTCAGCAAATTTTTGCAAATAGCCATTCAGTTTCTGTCCATCAGTTTTGTCCTTTCAGCAACAAAGACCAAAGTGCATCTTAGCATTATAGTAGTAGCAAGAGCACTTACAATTCGCTTTGGCGAACGACTTCTAAAATGAGTTGGCAATTGAATAAATTGGAAAAGCCATCGTCATTCGATTCTGGAAACGAGATCACCACCCTGATTGTCACGTGATCAAAGTCAGTAGGTGAGAGTGGCCATGAAAAGCTGAGGTCACTTCACCAGCGCCTCATGGTTGATTTATCATGATATCGTTTCTTTGACCACTTCAATAGTTTTGGCATTTGAACTGATTCTACTCAAATATTCAAAAAATCTGATTGAAATCATTTAAACATGAAGTGAAATAATAAATTATATATTATAAATAGGTGCATCCAACAAATCTGAATGAATTTGTAATATAAATTTAGTGGGTCTTTCAGTATCTTTTTCATTTTCATAAATTCAATCTGCTTGAAATCAGATCTGTATTAATCAGGCTGAATAATTTATAAATCAACAAGTGCAAAATGTAATTTAGTGATGGTGTCATGATAATCTGAAAGAATTGTGAACAAAACTAATAATCTATTTCATCTGCCATAAATTACTTATTATAGAGTCTTAGGCCCATTGAAGATATAAATCTGAATACACTTGGTAATATATATAATTTAGTAGTATTATCAGTAGAATTTATAATACGTTTTTTCTTGGTGAGTTGAATATGCCTGAAGTAAGAACTGAATTAAACAGAAGACTTTGTTATGTTATGTTTGAAGGGACGGATTCAAAGATCCAGAAGATTCAAAGATCCTCACACGTCAACCGAAGCTTATTGTGTGTCCCTAGTACGTTAGTTAGGCAAACCAATACCTGTGCCCTTTACAAGATCCAGGAGTTTCTTCCCTATGCTAACGTCCCATTCATCACCTGGTTGCTTAAAGCCAAACAGAGCCATTCTCCTTGCCCCGAGTCTCTCGCAATCCAGTATGATATGCTTGGCAGTCTCTTCAGACTGATTGCAAAGCCTACACATCTGATTTTCATTTCTGAGTCCGATTGTGTGGAGATGTTTCCTGAAGTGGCCATGTCCAGTTATCAGAGCAATTAGCTGCTTAACCTGACCTCTACCCAGCCTGACCAGCCAGTTGGTGAAGTAGGAGCTTGTGTCTGCTAGCAGCCTTTTGCCAAGTGCTTGGCCTGAGTGACCTTGCCATTGCTGGTGATGTAAGTCCCTGGACCATTTGTTTATTGTGTGGAAGGCAGTAGTTTTGCTTATGCCACAGCTTGGCTCTGGGCCAAAGAATGACCTACTAGAACCTTGCTTAGCAAGCCCATCTGCACACTCGTTGCCACCTATGCCTACATGGCCAGGTACCCAACCAAGATGCACAGAGTTGTGTGTTGCGAGCTTGCTGAGTGTTTTGTGACACTCCCACACCAATTTTGACTTGATTTCATTAGAGTCAAGAGCCTTGAGGGCTGCCTGACAATCTGACAAGATTACTATATGCTTGTCGCAATAGCGTCTGGCAATGCCTATATTGGCACAAGCCATGATGCCCCAAATTTCTGCTTGAAAGATAGTACAGTATTGTCCCAGACTTGCACAGATTTCTGTTCTGGGTGATTCACTGTACACCCCATAGCCAGATTTCCCTTCAATAAGAGAGCCGTCTGTGTACCAGACAAGGCTACCTCTCCTGATATAGGGCCCTTCCTCAGACCTCCACTCCTCTCTAGAGCAGAATTTAACAGAAAAAGGTTTAGTGAAAACCATCTCCATACTCATGACATCTGAAGTCATTTCAAGCACAGGGCTATGAGCAACAGCTTTGGTGATTGTGCAATGGCCTGTTCCAGACAGGCCTTCCCTCCATTGGCCTGTGACTTTCAATCGATAGGCTGATTTTCGTGCTTCTGCCTTGATAAAAATATCCAAGGGCAGCAAGCCAAGAGCAACTTCAAGAGTTGCTGATGGGCTGCTCCTGAACTAGGAGTGTGCCCATCCTTTGTAAACTTGTGAGTTTGGCTGTAGCTGTAATCTGGTTCACCTTTGTCCACCAGACTAGTGATCCATATGTGACTTGAGGCCTTATTACTGCCTTGTACAGCCACAGCGCTATGTGAGGCTTGATCCCCCACATGGAGCCTGCAAATCTCCTGGACGTCATAAGCGCCCATTTTGCTTTGTGCAGTATATTATTCAAATGATTGTTCCAAGTCAGCTTGGAGTCGATAGTCAGCCCTAGGTATTTGACTATACCTGATACTTTGAGCTGTGTTGGTCCAAGTTTCAACCGGGAGAGAGACTCCAGGTTCTTTTTCCTTGTAAATGGAACAACTACAGTCTTTGAGGGATTTATACTTAGTCCCTCTCCAAGACACCAGTCATTAACAAATTGAAGGTTGACGTTCATGACATCAGCAACAATATTTGTGAACCTTCCCTGTACCATGAGGACTATGTCATCTGCATAGCCCTGGACAAAGACACCTCTACTAGTGAGTTCACAGAGGAGACCATCCACCACAAGGTTCCACAGAAGAGGAGAAAGCACACCTCCCTGCGGACAACCTTTTGCAGGTATGATCACCATCGATTTGTCTTGAAGATCAGCCCTGATCCGCCTGGAGTGGAGCATGGCCTCAATCCACCTACATATAGCAGACTCAAGACCACGCCCATGCACTGCCCGGACCATGGCCGTGTAAGTAACATTGTCAAAAGCACCCTCAATGTGCATGAAGGTGCATAGAGCAATCTCCTTGGCAGCAAGGCTGTCCTCCACCCTGCTCACAAGTTGATGCAGGGCTGTTTCACAGGACTTACCAGGCTGATAGGCATGCTGATTCCGATGAAGAGGAGTACCTGAAAGCACTCCCTTTCTTAGATGTCTCTCCACCAGTCTCTCCAGTGTCTTCAAGAGAAACAATGTAAGATTGATGGGGCGAAATGATTTTGCAGTTGAGTAGTCTGCTCTTCCTCTCTTGGGAATGAAGACCACCCTCCTGAGGCGCCAAGCTTGAGGGATGTACCCATAAGCCAGACTTGCTCTGAAGAGTTCGCACAGGAGGACCAAGAGAGCTTCTGGTCCTTGCTGCAACATAGCCGGTATGATACCGTCCCCCCCAGGAGATTTGAATGGGCCAAACTTGGAGATGGCCCATTTAACTTTGGAAAGTGTGACAATACGTCTGGCTAAAGTCCAGCTTCCACAATCAGCTCTTGGCCGTGAGCCCATTTCGCTGTTGCCGGACATGCCTGAGCAAGCACCCTCAAAAACACAGTCTGGAAAGTGAGTCTCAAGGAGAAGTTTGAGACTTCCACCAGTTCCAATGGTATATTGTCCCCCTGGTAACCTCAGAGTTCCCAGGAGGCCAATTGGGCTTGAAGCTAAGACACGCTGCAGTCTTGCTGCTGCCCTAAGACTATTTACCTCCTGTGTAAACAGTCTCCAAGAGTTCTCTTTGGCTTTCTTGATTGCAAGGCTGTATTCTGTGAGTGCCCTGTGGTATGGTTCCCAGCTACGGCTCCGTTTGCAATGGTTATGAAGCTTCCTGACAACCGCCCTTCTGCGGTCAAGGTCAGCAGTCCACCATTTAGTATTAGTACGACTCTTTCCCCGCCGCAATGGACAATTGTCCTGAAAGCAGCTTATGATTGCATTCTGAAGATTGGAAGCAATCTGATCAATGTCTGCAAAGCAGGTGACCCTCTTGCCTAATGATCCAAGTTGAGACAGGAGGTCAGACTTATAGAGTGACCATTCTGTTCTCCTTGGATCTCGATAGCAGGATGAGCTGCCTTCACTTTGCAGGTTAAAACAGATGAACCTGTGGTCAGACAAAGAGGCCTCATGACTTACGTGCCAATTGTCGATGGCACTAAGGAGTCCTTCTGAGCAAAGTGTAATGTCAATAACCTCACTTCGATTTCGTGTAATGAATGTCGGACGGTTTCCAGCATTACAGACATAAAGATTATTAGATATGAGAAACTGAAGGAGAGCCTCACCTCTTGGATTAGTGTCAGAGCTTCCCCATCCAATTGTGTGATGAGCATTGGCATCACAACCTAAAAGGAGTTGTTGTCCGCCAGCTCAAGATGACTCCACCAGAAGTTCGAGTTCTCTTGATGGAGGAAGGTCCCCGGAGTCGTAAGGCAAGTAAACCGAGCCTGCAATTGTGCTCCATTCCTTGCCTTCATTGCTCCAGGTTATAGACACCGCAGTGAGATCTCTAGAACAGAATTCAGTGAGTGTTAGGCAGTCCATACCTCTCTTCACAAGTATGCAGGTTCTGACATTTTTGAGAGAGGTACAGTAAATTAACCTACCCTTGGTATCACCCAGGCCTGCAACCCTTCCTTGGTGAAGCCATGGTTCCTGGATCAGTGCCAGGTCAAATCCCTCTCTGAGGAAGAACTGGCAGAAAGCAGCTGAGGCTGCTTTACTGTGATGTAGATTGATCTGGAGGACCCTGGGCATTGTCCTTGACTGTTGTTGAGACAATTGAGACTTGCCAGAGTCCTAGGTTGGCTCTAGAGTTGGCCGACCTAACAGCATTGAAGCAGGCCTCATCCAGGAAACAGACAAATCCATAACCTTTTGGGTCTGGCTTGGCTGGCAGGACCTTCCACTCCTTCACCTTCAAGGTGGGGTTTTGCTTGTCAAGCATCTCAAGGACCTTTTCTGGAGTCTTTTTCAGAAGCTTTGGATGAGCTCTAAAGAATACCCTCATTGACTTCATAATGTCTTTCCTCAGACCAACAATGAGTTTCTTCTCCCCAAGTGGTTTGAGTCTGGGGATGAGTACCTCCAGCCAATGCTTAGTAGCATCGTTAATGCAGGATATAATCAAGACACCTTTTTCCATGTAGGTGCCTGCAAATGATGGAGTGCAGCCGTCCTCCAGGAGCTCATCCATAATGGCGTCTTCAATGACTTCTCCTTGCTCTGCTGAAAGCTTAGCCTCAGGATAGCTTTCCAAGACAATGGCCATTTTGGTGGCAGAAATGTCCCTGTAAGAGACTCCTTTACTAGAAGTCCCTAGATTAAGGGGTTGGACATCATGACCTCTATGAGTTCCACTCCTGGCCTTTTTTGTAGGTCCTTCCGCTGAGGGAGGGGTGGCCATGTTGCCTCTAGGGCGCTTGGCCACCCTTGACCCAGCCTCTAGACCCACATTTGTGCCTGGAGTTTCACCCATCTCTGGTCTCTTAGGTTTTTTCTTTTTACCCCTCCGAAACTTTGCTGGGTCAAAAGCTTCTCAAGAAGTTTTGCCTGAATGGCCGCCCTTCTTTGGGCAGTGGTGAGGTTTGGTTTCTTTACCCGCAAGCTGCTCAGTTGCTCTATGGCATCTTCAAGCATACCGGCGGATTTTGGTGTTTCTGGACTTCTGAGAAGCTCATCCTCCCCCTCCAGTGGGGCTGATGCGATTGAGCTCATGTCGTCCATGTTGATATCCATAGAAGCCTTCTCAATGTTGATAGCCTCTACATGAGAATGCAACGGAACCTCCTGTGTTCCTGATGCACCCATTTCAGATTGAGGAACCTGCCCTGATGGGGCGGATCCTGATGGGTTTGAGGGCAAGGCAACTTCTGGAGTTACCTTGGGGTTTGGTTCTGGTTGTTTTGAATTTTGGAGATTCATGTGGTTCCCACGAGCAGCTAGGGAAGTGGAGTCAACCCAGACAGAGCCCCGCATGCCCGGGCAAGGCTACATACTGCAGGAGGGCGCCTGGTGTCCTGCAGGCACCGTTTGAGACACTACAAAAGGCCCAGTGTCATCCACCCATCAGCACGGTTCACATCACACCTTGGGTTGGCCTATAACAGAGAAAGAGGAAAGGGTGGAGGAAGGGGCTGGGATGAAGAGCAGGATAAGGGATAGGTTTCCAGGATAATGAGGTCAACGGACAGTTGCCCTTTTAGTCGCCTCTTACGACAAGCAGGGATACTGTGGGTGCAATTCTACTACCCCCACCCACTGGGGAAACAGAAGACTTTAGTGTGAGTGAGCTCTCTGCTTTAAAAACAACCTCTAAACTTATCTGTATTAATTTATATTGTTGTCTTTTCTATGATTTTCCAATGTTATCACTGTTTAAAATCAAAACTCTATTGAATATCGAACCCACTCTACTCTATTTCACACTATTATGGTTTCTTAAAAAGTGTAACTCAGTCTCAGGTAAGGAAAATATGAAAAGTGTAAATTTTCTGCGATTTATTAACAATCCTTTGCAGTAACATTTTCTTAGAAAATTCTATTTAATTATTCTATTTAACAAAAAACGGGAATTTAATAATAATTATTCAATAACGACAATAACATTTTACAGGTATCCTACTTCACTTGGCTGCGCTTACGACTGCGTGAGAAGAAAACAGGAATAAATAGAAAATAGATCGTACCTCAAAACCCCGGAAGCTCCTCCGTCCTGACACCTCCAGGATTTGAATGAACCCTTTTTTGACGCTGTAATTGCAGAGATAGAGTTCCTCCCGCCCAGCAAGATTCCGGCTATTCCCCCAAAATATCAACAACTTAAAGAATATTGTTACATGTTCCATCTCTTAAATAATGCTGGCAACACTTTAAATTAACACTTGCACTTTATTTACACAAATTACTTACAACACGCACTTCTCAGTTATATCACACAAAATAAATAAACCAGAAACAAATAATTCAATAATGTTCAGCTAATAATGAATTTGCTATATTACTGTTCTAAAATTAATCACTAACTGTTAATAGGTCGATCAAATATTTAACAAATTACTGTTCAATAATTCAGAAAGAAACGTCGAAAACATATCAGTTGAAACACTTATGATGCACTTTCGAGTCACTGTATGAACGGTTAAAGAAGCCTGAATAATAATCTGTCACAATATACTACATTTAACACTCTCACACTAAACGTTTGTATAACACAGTCTGTAGTAACGCTCACTGGATTGCACTGTCTGTACTAACGGAGCCAGGACTGCCAAATGAACTGACACCTGTTATATCAACGAATTTTGACCAATGAATGAACTGTTTACATGAGCATCCACTTATATAAGGTTTTATCACATTCCAGGAGGCGCCAGAATTCTTTAATTTTCTATAACAATCTATTTACAAATAATGTGAATGCCATTTTGGAACTCTCTAGATTTAAATGATTGCAAGGCGAGGGGGAACAGGGGGAGTAAACAAAACATGCCTGTTTATCGCTCCCGGAAGTTATTATTAACGCAGCAGAGAAAGGGAAGAGAAATATTTTTCTCCTCTTTCTGGCGTTTTCATAACAATATTTAAACTGCCCGGTCTGTGACAGTCTTATTCTCACCTTTCAATGGCGGAAAAAGAAGCTTCAACCTTCACAACATAGATTAGTGACACGTTCTTATATAGCAAAAATTAATTTAAATAATAACCAATTCGGTTGAACGTTCCATCATAGACATTGTCGATCCTACGACAGTTATCTTTCATACAACACTAGTACTTGATTTAAAAAACCATAAGTGTCAAATAATAACATCTCGGTTCCCTTTTGCAAATGAAGAGATAAATTGATTTAAATCTAAATTTTTTTTATTTTTTAATAGAAGTGTCATTCATGATAAATAGATGATATAGTATATTACGTTACAAGTGTGGGAAATGGTGTTTGCCATACGAGTATGATAAGTTAATGCATGAGACGAAGTCGAGTGCGGTATTATCATATGAGTATGGTAAACATCTTCCCGGACGAGTTAAGTACGATATTTTTCGTCATACAAGTCTAAAATATCAGATAAGTTGAAATAAGAAACTATAAATCATTGTTATACAAACATAACCTAAATACACCAAATCACAGAAACTCAAGGTGAAATGGGCAATAATGGTTCTAGATCAGCTGATCTAGCTTTCAGCCAAATGGTTTTTCAGTGAAATGGTAGCCAGTAGCCACCCATAAGCGTTATGGGTCATTATTTGATGATTTTTACCACACCGGTAATAATCATCAAATGACATCAGCTGTTTTTGATTTCTGTAAACAGCTGTTTACCACATTGATTCCTTGAATGGTAAACAAAACTGTCCATAACCTACAAGTATGACGAAAATTAGTTTAACACTTTACAGGGTAAATCTACAGGTTGTTGCGTGTACACGTGTTTAAAGAAGTTCCCTGATATTGAACAATCTTACACTTGAAAAATCTCTAAATCTTTTCAATATGTTTTGAGGCTTTCTCTGGTAAATTTAATAATCCACTCGAAACAAAAACTGTATAAAATGAGCTATGTTTGTAACAAATTTACTAATGAACAAGTTTAATACCACTTTTGCCAGTTTTAATGCAGTTGACTTTGAATCTGTTATTCAGAATTACAAATAGATTAAGGTTTATTTTTTTAATTTTTATACAGCACTCTTTTCTTCTCGAGTTTTCCTTTTTTATAGCTTTTATATTGCATAGGAATAAATAATAATGAAATGAAATTTATCAATAGAGGAAGTTGGAAATCCTTTGTGTCTCCAATGAAAGTATCCCAGGAAACTAGTATACATAAATGCATTATATAACTTGATAACTTCAATAAATTTGTTTGTTGATGAACTGCGAGCTATCGATGATAGGCTATATTTTAACAGCTCCAACTATCTTTGAGATTTCAAGTTTTGAAGCCAGTTCTCATGTCTTGTTCTGTCATAGCCAGCCGTGACCAAATAGCTTGGATGCATGCAAGAATACAGTAAAGCAAATGGGCAGAAAGAAAACACAATTGCACAATGAATGCAGATATCCTCAAATTATGTCAGACCGTTATATTGTCTGGAATTGATGCAACAAAAAAATTAATATGAATTTGATCTCAATGTTTAGGCTAATGGAAATTTAAAATTCATACTGGGTAACGGCTTACTCTAACTGTTTCTCAGTTTGTAAATTTATTTGATCTAGTTATGACTTACTAAATTATTCATGTGTCTAGTTTAGTGATTCTCAAGTGCGGTAGGCCATACCAATGTTAGATTTATGAGGGTCAGGTGAAAAACCTTTCCGGTATGAACACCAAGACTAACAATAATTAATTCGATAAGCGAAAAATGTGTTCATTATGCTGGGTAAAATTGTTATGCGGCAAAATGTTATTGCTCTGGAATGTTCAAAATTTTCCGGTGTATCCACGGTATAAAATTTATCAGCATTGTCTTGAAGCTACTGGATATTACGCTATAAAACTTCTTGGGGAAAATGTTTAGAGGTTATTATTAATTCATGAATATTCGACTAAGATGGAGATATTCAATGAAGAAAATCAACAGCACCTTCAATTTAAATTGATTCAATAAATATTGTTTTATTCTTGATCATCTATTATTTTCTACTTCCATTGTAAAAATATCGTTATGGCTTCATATTGCTTTTCTAAAATTTTTTATTTAAAAAAAAAATAATCAACATCGGCTTTGCCATTTTAATTGTTTTGTTATAAATAAGAAAAGCAAATTAAATTTTTAAACAATAGAACATGAAATAAAATCATGTTTAATTCAGCGGGTATTGAATCTACTCCAAACAATTTGTTTATGCTTTGTTGATTCTTAATGTAAACTGATGTTAGGTTAGGTCAGGAATCTCCTGTTCAATGGCAATTTTTAAGAAATGCGGGGTTACAGTGCAACAGACCCTGGTTCAGTGCTCATAAGCCCATGATATTAAAATCTCTATATCATGGCAAAACAGTTTTGAACAGTAAACTAATTTATGCAAGTTTTTATCTATTATCCTTTTGATTAAAGTTTTTAAATCTATTGATTTGTGTGTTAAACTAGTTCGCTTTTAATGGCGCTTCCTGAATAATGGTAAAAGGCACTGAATAAGCTGGCAGTCAGATAAGGCAATGAATTTCTCGTTCTCAATAGATATGCCTTTTATTGGTTCTCATTTCCAATATTTTGAATGTCTGCATGCCTCTACCCAATACAAATAAAATATAAAAATACTGCGCTTTAATAATACTATAACAACTTTCAATATAATAACTTTGATACGAAGATTCTTCCTCGTTCATCCATTCATTAAAAATTACCTTTCCTTCTTTTGCAGAATCTCGTGACTCCGAGCAACATTCATTCATGAATAATCTTTGTCAACGAGCATCATCAATCCGTTACGGGGCTACCTACAAGCATAAAGAGAGAGATGGTGAGTGAGAATGTCTAAGAGAGAGTGGGAGAGAATGAGAAAGAGTGAGAGCGTGTGAAAGGAAGGAAGAGAGACTGAGTAGGAGAGTGACAATCCAAGTGATTCCTGTTCATTGATCAGCTGACTGGCCTACGATCACTTTTCAAGGACGTTTGGTGACTGGGAAGACGGTCACTGCTATCTTGATAACAGTTTTTTCACGGCAGCAACTTGCAGTTCGCAGTTCTTCTACAGATTGAGTTGTATCTTTTAATCTATCAAAAATGGACCTAGGTGGCGTGTGTAAGATATTAAACCCTAAAGACAGGGTTGAGAATCTCTAATGGGCCAAATTAGTTTTAGTTTTGACTGCCCTGACTTATTAAGAAATCAATAGCTGGCACTTCAAAATGATGGTTTCACACCTGCCATAAAATTTTATATTATTTATTTCAATAATAATTCAGAGTAATTTTACATAATTTATTTTAATGAAAGTTCTCTATTTATTTCTATTATAAGATATATTATTTTAGTTTGTTGTTTGCCAGACTATAAAAAACAACTTTCTCAATAATTATGGTTATTTTTCAAATTTGTTGCCATTATCGGCAGAACTTGAGGTTGCTGAAAACGAATCTGCAATCAGACTTTTGTATTTAGAATAAACTATCGAACAATTGAACTTTCTCCTTGTGGATAAAGATCACTTGAGACTGAGTCTTGTGCCCTTGTGCGTGGGTAATGAATTAAATGATGTTAAGAATGATGGACTTACAGTTTTGGGTGGGTTCCGAACCAACAGGTAAATGCTAATAAAGAAAATAATGACATGTTTTGCTGTCAATCACCCTTCCAGAAAAAGTCCCGAGCGCTTGTGACTGAACGTTACAATCATCCTAAAGTAAAAATTCGCCTGATTTCAGAAAAATGTAAAGAATTTTTTTTTTTTTTTTTATTGCTGATGATGCCCACATGAGTCCGAGACTTGTGCGTGGGTAATGAGGTGAATGATTACACATAAATGCCTGACGGTGGAGCGGGATTCGAACCCACGACCACTTAAACGACAGCAAGTTGAAGTTGCGACGCCCCAACCAACTGCGCCAAGCGGCCCGCCTAATTGATAAGATAATAATCAATTAATAAGAGCAAATTAATTATAAATATTATCGGCATGATTTCTCTACTGGTTGTGAATGCAACAAAGTAATTACTTAAATTCAAAGTGAGTTCATTCACCTCAAAAGTCACCCTCTGTGACCACAAAATAATGCCGGTTTTGTAGCCTTCTATTGATCAATAAACGAAATTTTTCACAAAATTTAATAATTATTATTCACAAATGAATAATGAATTTATTTGAAATTTAATCACAGAAAAGCATAAAAGTCCCTCCATTGTTTCAGACTCAGATAGGAAGATTCCAGACTCTTGAAGCTTGGTATTTAGCTTCCTCATAGTTCAAGTGAAAACGGAATTGATTTTAGATTTTGAGGGACGAATAAAAAAGTAATTATGATGCGAAACAGATTTCCACTATGGGCTCTAGGTTCGATTTGGCTAGTGAAAATCAAAACATGAGACACTTGGTTCATTTCGAATACAAAAGAATTTGAAGAACATTACAAACGGTTGCAACTAAGCCCAACTACTTTATTTTTACAGTGCAAGCGTTGAAGATTTCATTTCTGATTGTGTTTGAATCTTTTCTTAAATTATTTTAAATCTTGAATTGGAAAATATCAAGAAATTATGTAGTATGATCTGTTGAATAGGACTCATACCCACGCTTAGGCTTTGCTTTTGTGGGTATTAATTTCCTTTGGAAACTATAATGTCACGAAGCGACTAACAGAGAATCGTCAAGAGTGGAGAGTGCCAGGTGAGGACCTGCTTACGAGCAGAAAACCAATCATCATGATCATTATAATATGTGTTTTTTCTTCATGTAAAATGAAGAGGAAATAAAATTGATTTTAAATTTGAATTTTAGGAGAAGAAGAAACAAAACTTCTCAAGGAACTGCCGATGTGCATTTTTGTGAATTGGGAAGCATGTAATGTTTATTTCAAGAATTTAATATAAAGACTGTAAGACAACTTTACTTGAAAAGTTTAGCAAAATATATTATTGAGTATAAAAACAATTTTTCAATAATTAATAGGACTCAATACAATTTTAGACCAAATATAACCTATAAATACGAAGTTTATCAATCGAACTTAAGTGTAGTAAGAATGCAGTTAATTTATATATGCAACAAGTTTATAAATATATTCCCTTTTAATCTAGAAAATAAAAATAAAATTATTAATAAAACAATTAATGACTGGATAACGGACAACTATTTCCTTTCAATAGAAAATATAATTCAAGGATAAAAGTAATTTCTGAAAACACCGGGTTTTTCTTCAGGACTAATACAATATCGAAGTTTTTTTATTTTTTCGATCGCAACGGTTACCAGCGGGCAAAGTTTTCTTTTTGCTGGTGATGCCATAAATGCTTAAAGAGATATTTATGTTTCTGTATTATTTATTCTTTTCATTTCTGTTTTTAATTTCTTTCATATTTACGATTTATGATTGTGTTTGTATTGTTCATGGCGAAACAAATTAATAATAAAAAAGAAGAATTAATTTCAAGATTTCGATGATTATGACGATGATAATGGTAACGGGAGGGTGCAAGTGAGCGAATAGCGGTGCATTCAGCGTTTCAGCGATCTTCCTTGTCACTGGAGACTGGAACCTCTGCTTCCAGCTGCTTCTCTTGTGCTGGAGGGAGCCTTCCTCCTGGAGAGGGGATCAACCGCGGTGTGGCTACTAAAGCCGGCGTTCGCTTTCCTCCACGCTATTCACCGTCTGCTCTGCCGGTCGGTCACCCAAACTGAATTCCGTCAAACGGCGCGTCACTTAACTCGAGTAAAAAGTCACGAGGTTCAAGTGGTGTGCGATTATTGTGATAGGTATAGAATATTGCGATAGGAAACGTGAACTGTGATTGGTTTTTCCTATATTCTTCTATTTCGAGCAATAAGCTTTTTTGTTATATTTATTTTTTACCTGTTACTGGACTAAGTGGTGCTCCAGGAGACGTGTGGGGACTAACTTATCGAAATAATAGGTGAGTAGATCATATTATCCAATAATATTACTATTAAAGAAATAATAACAATATAAATCGTAATATATATTATAGCACAGAGGAGCATAGATTATCCGAACTAATCTGGGGTGCAGTGAAATACTTTTAATGAACAATTCAACATAAAAAGTGAGGCTGTATCCATTTTTTGTTGGTTTATATTTCTACCAAATTGAAATTGGAGGGATGCATTCCGCCTCTGAGAGAAAGTTTTATCAGCTAATTACTGATTGGGATCATAGGAAGTTTGGATTGGTCAGTTTAGATTAATGAACAACAACTTATGTGCCTAGTTATTATGAATAAATATTTCAGGTCTAGCAATGGTTTATTAAACTGTTGAAATAACTGAAAGCAATTTCTCCTATATTGTTCGGTGCTTCAGTAATTGTTTATTTAGAAAGACAATTTTTCTATAGCCGTTTTGTACTGTACTGTATTTCAATTTTGAAAAAATATAAATGATGAACAGTTCAATTGTTCAATTAAAAATTCTTGCAAGTGTAAAAGTCAATTTCTATGAGATAGTGGGGCTATTAAAAGATAATCCTGAGATCATGTGGCTGAATCACCATCAATATAATAATATTATAAGTCAGTGAAGTTATCTAGAAAAAAATTGGAAATAATAGAATACCGGAAAAACGTTTTTCTGTTTATTTTTCGGTAGATGAACATTCATGAGTTTACTGTGATAACCTTTTAGAAGATTCCGTTTGTAGATTCATATAGGAGGTAGATTTACTTCTTCATATTCTGATTTAATACACTCACAAAATCTGACTTGACCTTTCAAAATTTTACAATACATAATTTAAAATAAATATTGGTTTACATAGTTTAAAGAAAATAAATAAACATTAATATAAATATTTATTTATAATAAATATTTAAAATAGATATTTAGGCTACTCCGAAGAGTGGATTGAGATTGCAAGATTACCCTACCACCATCTTTTTTCGCCCCCCCACCACCAGTTTATACACAAAATTTATTTTCTATTCTGATCAGCAATTTTTTAGTTCATCTTTCGAACAACTAGACTGAAATTTGGAACACATTTTCGGGCTAAGACCTAAGACGTTTGGTGAGAAAGGGTTTCAAGATATGCCAAAAACAGACAATTCTTGTAAATCTAGTGGTTTTTAATGTTTGGACCCAGAATAAAATATTTTCAAAAATGTAGGTCACTTCCTTTTCTCAAGAGCCATGTTGCCTAGAAAATTCAGAATCATTCAAGACCAAGTCCAGCTTTCAAAATTTCCCATCACAAAGAGCAAAAATTAATAATTTTAAAAATGTTACTATCTCTACCTTCTAATCACTGGAGTCAGTCGGACAGTTGCGAGCAAACAGAGCATGCTCACTTAATTGCTTGAACCTTTCCCCTGGTGTTCAAGGGGGTGAAGCTAGACTATTAAAAATAAAAAAACCGGGAATATTTCCAACAAAGTTTTCCTCATTTTTGCGTATTTTTTAGCATACCTCAATGACAAAGGTGACTTTCAAATTTTTTTTTTTTTTTTTACATGAAACCCATTCAATTAACCACATGAATGACAGCTCTAGAGATTCAGAACAACTAATTGATAAAGATGACTGGAATAAACCACTTTGCTAGTGACTTTTTGGTGAATGTTCAATGCTAATAGGTCACTAAGCCTGATTTCATCCTTGTTATTATTTATAATATACGTCTTAGAAGTGTTTTAATGATTGTTTTTTAGCATTATTATATTTGATCAAGCTTAAAGCCTCAACAAAATGTACCAATACTATTTGCTTGAAAAATATCAACATTTTTATATTCAGGTCCCCATTTGGCGGGGGGGGGGGGGTACTCAAGACACCCCCCCCCCCCACTGTTTGGTGCGCCACTGTCCACACTGAACTGTCAAGATAGAGAGTTGTAATCATATGTACACAAGAATCGTTTATAAATACATTTAAATGCATTTAATGCATTGCATACAGTGATTAAATGTAAGTTATCCTGTATTGACTAGAAAAAGTCATGCTTTGCTCTGAAGTTGAGGAAGTATTAGATGCTAATAATAATCTTTTTACTTATTCAAAATTATAATAATACTGATTATTAATCAGTATTATTGTTTATTAGAAAAATAAATGAATAGGAATCTGGACTAGGCTATATTTTTAGTAAATCAATTTATTAGTTAAAATCATTAGAATTCCACTGTAATTAATGAATAATTGAGTGAAAGAATTGCTGAAAAGTTCAAACTATTGTAAAACTAATGAGCTAAATTTCAAATTAAATTTATTCTCCAAATTTGTAATTTAAGTGAATTTTAATTCAATCAACTTTATTTTAGCAAGTGATGTTATGCTATCATTTTTATTAAAATTAATAGAGAATTTTTTTCCATGAAATCAGTTTACTCCCAAATGGCTTGAATGAGTTAAATCTAAAATATTTATTAATGATAAAACACTCCAATTAAATTTATTCATCAATTTGAATGAATTTCTTATTTTATTTAATGTTATTTTTCTATCAAATTTATCATTATTATTATTTTATTATAATATTTATATTTATATTATAATATTATATTATTTTAAATCAAGTAACTAAAATTTGTTAGTTTTATTTATTCAAGTGAATTTCACTTCAAGTATAGATTTATTTATATTAATCAAACATACTCTTCCATTTTAACAACACTATAAGCTTTACAAAACTTTTTAAAAAGTGTTTTACTGAGCTTTATTGTTCTGGTTTCATTGTGTAGTTTCTGTTCTATAAAAATGAAACTAATATTAAAAAGAGATTTAATTTTTTGTAGACTTCTAAACTAATGATTTTTTAAAACTTTGGTTAAACGTGGAGTTACCATTCAACATTATAGTATGAATAAATGTGAATTTTATCTCACAGAAGTTGATTGCCCCAAACAATTTTTTTTTGGAGAATGAAGCCCACATAGGTCTGAGACCTATGAGTGGGTAATGAATTGGATGATGGTGATTGATGAGTTGGACCTACAGTTTTAGATGGGTTCCGAACCACCGGAAATAAAACAGAATTATTCAATAAAAAATCAAGCTCTGGCGTTAGATATTTCTGCAGTTTCGAGACATTTGTAAAATATTACACTGAAAGTCGTTATAAACTGGAAACCCATCTTTCTGATTTTTTAAACTCTATTAAACCTACTGTTCTATTTTGGGAATAATGTACTCGACCTTCACCGATGACATTACAGACATTAGGCTGTATTATACATTATTGTATAATATCATAGATGAATAATAATTGGAACAATCATTGTATACAGTACCCTTAGTTTTCGAAAATGAGTAATGGACTTTCATGACCGATACACAGTGCCAAGTGGAAATCGTCAATTTTCAAACTTATTCTCAATTTCAACATTAGTTGCATGTCATTAGCACCTTGCTTCTGTGCAGACGCAAAAATTAAACGCATTCAAAGCATTAAATTCCATATTAAAATTCCCAGTCGTTACTGCTGGCAATAAACAGCCCTGCAACTTTCACTTCTTGGAAAAATTTTGGCAAGTCGAAACGCACAATTCGAGGTCAGTTTTTAATGTAGGCTCTTAACGTTTCATGTCCAGGATGCATTCCATGCGAATCCCACCCGAAAAGAATTGATCAAATAACGCGGGTCAACTCAAATATGGCGCGACAAATTAATCAACAGTCAATTAAAGTTACTATTTCAGGAGCAGTTTTTAATTGATGTACTATCTGTAGGTGGGCATCTTTTAAAGCTGAAAGTACTCACTCGTGCAACTAATGGGCACCTTTCGCCTCAGTTGCTTTAAATAAGCCTTCTTATGTCAAAACGTGAAAGTCTTCATCTGAGTCGCATATCACAGGAACTATGCATTATACGACTAGAGATACCGCAACATTGAATTTGTTCTATTCTGGTCTAGTTCACGTCGAATCAAGTAAGATATATCTATAAAATCTTTGATTTTTATAACCTAGATAAAACAGGATAAACTATATGGTATGTTAACAAAAGTCACAAAAGTGAATAGGTGAAAATCTGTGGATTGGTTCGAATATGACATAATCAATATAATCCATATGATAAGATAAAGATAAAATTAATTTATTTCGTAAATTTACAAAATTCCATTGACTGATTAAAAAGAATATTATTAAAAATACAATAGATTGTATAATATGAGAAAAAGCTTGGATATTAACAGTGAGATTTTATGTGAAGCATTTTCGTAATAAGGGCGAAGTCTGGACAAAAATTCGTCCATTCAAACTTAATATCCATCTTAACAAACTTAATAAACATAGTCATATAGTCAGTGAAGTTAACCTTTCCAATTAAAGATAATAAATTTCAATTCAAACTTACAGACTCAATTTGATGAATGTACACTACCTATTGACTGCTGTAATCGTGTAATCCATAGTCCCACCAGAAATGTTTGAATAAAAAATACATAGAAATAAGAATATAATATTCTCATTTATAAAAATTGGAAGTTTGGCCGAAGAAATCTACTTATTTTGGATTTAAAAATTAAAAAAACTAGCGTATCGAAAGATCTTAAATAATTATTGAAATTACAAATTAATAATTATTATTGATTATACAATTAATTATTATTCTTATGTTTGAAGGAAAGGTCTTGGAAAATAATTAATTCAGGAATATTCAAAAGTTATTATTATTTATTTATGTTTTTTTTTGAGAATGAAGCCTATATAGGAGGTCTGAGACCTGTGCGTGGGTAATGAATTGGATGATGGTGATTGATGAGCTTTAGGTGGGTTCCGAGCCACCAGGAAGTGATTATACAACAGAGCCAATCCAATCGGTCACCCTTAAAAAAACGTCCAGGAGTTTCGTAGCTTATCTCTGATTGAATAGATTACCTGTTACGGCACTCGCCCATCACTAGAAATTGTTCTTTGGAAACAAGAACTCTGCCCAAAGAAGATAAAGAGATTTTTTAAAAATAATTCTTCTTTAGTGTAATATAGATAAAGCATGGTTTTGTTAGTATGGTATTATTTAGTCATAAAATATTATTTTTATGGTACCGATAGTTGCTATCATTAAGTAATGGTCCATGGCTGTGATTCTTCATATATTGTTAATAGTACGTATTACTTGTATTTTCTGAAATTTCTGTAATCGTAAAGGAGTAAGGTTTACTCTTCATTGTATAAAGAACATACTTATACAATATTAAATAACTGTAATTATAATATTATTTGATAACTTTCTAGTGCGTAATATGACTGTCGAACTTAGAAGTTTAAAACTTGGAAGCTTTTTTGAAATGTTTACAGACATATATAATACCACATACCAGTAAATATGCAACTTTTTCTGGAGGATGAAGCCCACATAGGTCTGAGACCTGAGCATGGGTGATGAATTGGATGATGGTGATTGATGGGTTGAACCTAAAGTTTTAGGTGGGTTCCGAACCACCAGGAATTGACTACAGCAGAGAACAGAGTATTGTTTGCTGGCCAATCCAATCGGTCACCCTTACAAAGATGGCCAAGAAGTTTTGTAGCTTATCTCTGATTGAACAGATACCTGATACGGCACTCGGCTATCACTTCCCAACAGTAAAACCTATAATTATATCAGTATTAAACTATAATGAATAGGAAAGAGGAGTCCACTCATGTGGAATATGGCTTGCAGCAGAAGAAAACAGTAGGTTGGATTGATAATTAGGAGGGAATAGTGGATTAAATGATTAGAGATTAGAGCCGAGAAGTGCACCCCTGAATGAAGCAGTCCAACAGCGGTTCCGCATTGGGGTATTTCAGGTTAGAGGTGGGATATTAGGCAATCGTTCAGATAACAATTCCACGCTACCAGGCAGATTCCACACCTGTCCAGTGCCTTAAGATGGTTTCCCCATCTCACAAAAAATAAAAAATACTACAATACAACTGTAACCGTAAACAGTACTACACTATTACAAATAATTCAATTACATCATTCTATTTTAATGCTTCAAATAATTGTGGGGGTACAATTAATTGAGTAGACTTCAGCACCATATTAATGGCAGACTCGAATATTAAGGCTGTGCGGTGTGCGCAGGGCATTTAATCATATTTTTTCGAATTTTCGTATATTGAATATTATTAGGGGTTTGAAATATTATCTATTTCTCTGAGAAAAAAGTTTTTATCCAATTATTTTGTGAAATATGAGGGTTCAAAGTTGAAATTTTTCGGTTTTGGGGGCAATTGATCTCACTTATTAATGATTTTAAACATTTGATAAATTTTCCATAACTGGAAGACACATTGAGGAATAAAATGTAGTATTTTTTATTTCAATCTAACAAACTGTAATTTTTACAGATTTAAAAAAATGTATTTTGAAAAACTTGATTGGAGTTAAAAATATGTCATTTTATTCCTTGAATTGTCTTTCAGTTACAGAAAATGTATAAAAAGTTCAAAATTACTCATATGGAGATCAATTGTCCCTAAACACAAAAAATTTCAAATTTGAACCTTCATAATTCACAAAATAATTGAAGAAAAATACTTTTTCTCACAGCAATAGATAACATTTCAGAGCCCTAATAACATCCAATACAATAAACTTCGTAAAAAATTTGAACATAAACCCTGCGCACAGTCTTTAACATATCCCTTTAATAACTAAATATTCAACACTCACTCACTCACACACACACACACACACACACAAACTACATCCGGGCTTTCCAATATATTGTTACAAAAGCAAAAAAGCAGTTATTCACGCACTTGTTCTATTTATATCATTCTATTGTTTTCATGGTTGGACGTGACTTCGACATCCAATCTTCATTCTCTTGCTCTTCACATGTCTTTTTCACGCTTATTCTTCAAGTCTGCAACTCTCTCACTCAATTGATTTCTCGAGATTTCTACATTCTTCCTGAACAGTCGAGATCATGTTCCGTGGCCTTCTCGAAGCGTCTAGTGACCTCCAATTCTTGGAATTATACAACTACAACAGCTATATAAAGGAGGTGAACCAGTGAGTTTAGTTTTACAAACCTGTGTGACAGATTGTATTACAGATCTCGCGAGAGAGACAATCCAGTGCCAGTGGAGTAAACAGTGCTTTATTCAGTCTTTAGACAGTGTCAAGTGCAGAGGCAAGTGTTTACTGTTCATGCAGCTTACTAATAGTTTAAAGACGTTGAGTTAAGTGATATTATTTGGGACTGTCAAATAACGAATTGGACTGTGTTTTTGTAAGTGATTAGTTGCTTTTTTTAAATAATTTCTTTCCACATTATTGTACAGTTTATTGGACTCTTGTTTTTTTTTTATTGATCAGCCTGTAATTACTTATTCATTAATTCTTGTTAATAATTACTGAAAATAAGTATTAGCTTGTCATTTGATGATCTGTTTTTATTTAATCAATTGAGCTTACAATTAATTTGTGTAAATAGACTAATTTGTCTAAAGTGCAAGTGTGAACTTTAGTGTTGCCAGCCTTATTTTAGCTATTAGAACCCGTAACAATATATATCGTCTAAAAATTCTATACCATATGACAAATCGTAATTTGAACGACTTCAAATCAGTTGGCCTATGACGAACGGACAAACTGCGAGCCAGTAGCTGAAAGTGGTTTATCGCCATGAAAAGTCGAGAAAAGGAAAAGTGATTCATAGTCTACTTCACCGCCATCGTTGTCAGCATAGGGGAGCACAGACTTCCCTCCTCTATCCTCTCCTCTTCTTTTCTCCTTCTGTTTCTTCGTCCGTGAAACGAGGACACAGATTATCCCAGCTCGGCTGCATAGCATGGCATAGCATAGCTCAGATAGCACGAGCATCACTGACGTGAGCCATCCTCTCAAACGAACGGAAAACCACTCAGGAAAGTGCAATTCAATCAGCGATGCAGCTTACCGCAGTGGTCCACTATATTATATCTTACTGTTTGAAAGACAGCTATGTATCCGATATATAGTTATACTATTGAACCAAAGATGTCCAATATACAGGTATACAGCTATGTATCCGATCTATAGTTATACTACTGAACCAAAGATGTCCAATATACAAATCATAGCCCGCTATGTAGGCCTAGTGACTAATAATCAAAGGTAGGCCTATACTATTGAACCAAAGCCACCTATATTTCGCCAATAAATATAGGTATAGCCCACGACTGAATTAAATGCGGCTATGTTGTAGCCAATATATATATATGAATTTATATTGTCGAGTGTACTGGTCGACAGAGAACTCTAAAACGAGTCGATGGACAACCGGGAGAAATCGTATCGTTAGTTTGTGGCTTGTAAACTAGTGATAGATACCTTCTAGTGCATTGGCAATTGAATTATTGCAAATTACTCGCCAACACTAAGTTTCCGCTGTTTTATTGCTGGTTTGATCTATAAGAGTAATAGTGCAAATTATCTATCTACATTCTACACTGCTTGAGAATCCATATTTCTATTATTCTCGTGAGGGATAATTTGTTTTCAATTTTGTGTCTGCATTATGTATTGAAACAAATTAAAAATATAATGATATTATTCAAAATAGAATTGATCATAAAGTGGTAAAAAATTATGTTATTGTGTATTTAGATTAAAATATTCCAAATTCTTTATTAAATTATTATCACTATGTTTAGGAACATAAAATAACATTTTGGAGCATAACGTAACGAGAATTATTTGATTAATCAGCTTATGCAGCATTTTGTTATTATGCTTGTACTTTAGTTAGTTTAAATTGTAATAATAACGTTGAAATCAAATATCCATCTATCCAATTAGCACTTTACATTGAAGAAGGAAATTCGTTATTTTCCTTTTCTTTAATCAGTTTAATTTATCAGAGAAGAAATTTATCATAAATTAGCAGAATTTATCAATTTATCATAAATTAGCAGAAAACTTTTACTTATTGTGTGCAACATTACATTGTATTACAATGCTCATAAATACCTGGGATCTGAAACATTCATGAATTTTTCATTAAGCCATAAAATATTAAAATTTTAAAACATTGAAATTGAAATTTATTGCCAAAACAACAAAATATGCATGCAAAGCAAACTTGAATAAATAAATATATACATAAGCTAGTACATAGCTGGAACAAAATCAAGTTCACATGAAATAATGTAAGTAAAAATCTGAAACGAAGTAAAAATAAATTGATATAAAATATAGAAGTAAATAATAATTAAAACTTTTTGTGTGCTCTTAAGATGAAGTTTGCAACCAATAATAAAAGAAATACAACCAAAATTTAAATAAAAGATTGGCATTGCCCATCATGTAGAGACTTGTGTGTGGGCAGTGAGTTGCAGAAACATATTTTTATCATAACATGACCTAATCGAAACTAACAACTGTGACAGAAAGGTTATACCTGCTTTATTCAAAGCACATTGACAATAAGAATTGTAGAAAAAATTTATTAGAAATCAATATTGGTTGTTGGTTGGTAGAAACTATATTGGTTGTTCAAGTTACTTTATAAAAAATGTTGGACCCTAATTCCTTTCCTCAATTCCTTCATCCCAATTCTTGAGAACTGATGTTCAGTTTGTCATAACAATTAACAAGTAGAACTCCAAAACGAATATACACTACAAAATCTCAATCTCAATCACTTCACAGAAATGTTAGAGATTGTGCAAAACGTTTAACGTAAAAAATAACGATAATGCTAACCTCAACACTTTATGCATCTGCCTGCTCTTAAATAAAGATGCTGCAGAGTAGCATATTCTTAGTGTTGAGGGAAGCTATATCGTTATCTTCAACCTTTAACGTGAAAATATAAATGTGCAAACTCTCTAATTTCATCATCCTTATCCAGAGATTTGATACAATATAAAGCTGGGTTTACATAGCTCAGCAATTTTTGCGGAGCGCACTGCGCACCCAGTATTGCCGAATGCAACCCAAAGAATTGTGGGTAACTCAACTCAAAATTACCGTACGCAACAATTGAGCGTATGGTAATTACCGAGCGTAACAATTGAACAACTGAATTAATCTCCCAAAATTGGCTAATTCTGTTAGCGCAGTGCGCTCCGCATAAAGTGCGGAACTAAGAAACCCCAGCTCGAGTTCATATCCATCCATCCTGCAAACTTTGATTCTGAGGTGAAAATACGTCAGGTAGAATGGCAATGGCACAGTGTAGGCTAGATGGCGCGTGCATCGATTATTTATCATCGAAATATCGATTGTCCAACTGCAAATCGATTGTGAACGCGGGAAAGTGGAATGCACGCAGCGAAGAAGAGCTGTGGCCGAATTCCATCATTTCCTCTGAAAAGCCGCTAGTCTCCTCTCTCACACACACAAAACTTACATACGCGTATTTCTGCACACTCGCGCGTATTAGTTATATCCTCTTTCCTCTTCGTTTTCTCTTTTCAATACCTTTCTCACATTCTCTGCACAATCGTATTCGTTCCTCAGTAACATTCACATTTTTGTCCGACAAATTAACGTTGACTATAAAATCCTCCACAAGCAATAAGCAGCACATTCATGTTCGATTTGCGTACCAAATATAGCATATAACTACTCATCATGGTGATGCTCAAACATGAAACGTTTTATCACCCTTGTGTGTTCCCTAGCTTTAAGTATGAATTGTTATGCTTCATAGATCATATAGTATTGACGAACTCTGTGCAATTGGTTAGCTATAATAATAGTTTATTATAATGGGGGTTTAAAATTATATTTCTCATCATTAGTTGTTTTTTATGTGCGTAATTTTTACTTGGGTTATTCTCCTACCGTTGTACTCGTTGAAATGTTCTCTTTAAACGTGAGATAATTTAGAGATAGATGCCCAAGGTTATGTTACTTAAGAGAAAATGTTATCTAGTAATTTTCTTGATGAGCCATTAAACCGTTGTGTCATGCAACATTTGCACTCATTCAATTTTTTCCGGAATGTTTAGTCTTTCATGGATGGAGATAGACTTGATGTTAACCTCAAAGCTTTTTCTTATAAGCCTGGTGACTCTATCAGAGCGAAGAAGATCTGCAGCTTATGACAAATACAGAGATAAGGCTCTTAAATGCTCTTTGGATAAACTGTAGCGACCAATAAAATTGGGATAGCTTTAATACAGAACATCTTTGAACTCAAAGAGCAGTAAACTGATTCAGATCAAAATCTCACAAGCTGCAGGATATTGACTCTCAGGCAGAATAGAAATGTGGTTAATAGTACAGGGCACAATGCAAAATTATGGATTTGGACTAAAATACTAAATATTAATAATAAATTGCCTATTCATTGAAATTTAGGCTACTGTTTATGAATAAATCAGACTCGTGTTAATTCATAGACAATATTTAAATCTTTTAGGGACATGATTTTGAAATATCATTATTTCATGCTTGAGATATTGATAATATTTCTAGAATAGGAGCTTAATACATTTGAGAAAGCCTTATCTTAGTTATGCTACCTATTCACTGGTCTGTACAATGGTTTATCATATATTGGACTCCCAAGAACACCTTCTACAACAACAATAATCAGCATTAACCAAGAGTCTTCCCGAAAGAATATGTAACTTGAGGACGTTTGAACAGTTATGTACGATTATCATAGGCATGCGCATCTATCTCCATTGCCATCCTCGTCATTATTCTCATGAAGACCGCCTTCTAAACCGCTTTTCGGTTATCTGCGTTTGGCACTCATCCAATTTAACTGTAGCAAAAACGTGCCATCAATTGAAACTCAGTGCTCCTCAATCAGCCATTTGCTGTCTTCCGCTGACTAAACGGATGGGTCACAACATCATCATGATCATGAAATGATAAAGGAATAAAGCATTTTTTTTTCAACGATTGCTGATGTTTCCATGATTACTCGCATCCCAATATTACAAATCGCCAATCTTCCTGTAAATACATGATCTGGTCATTGCGATTTCGAAGTTATCACAAAAAACACAGTAAACTATTTTTTGCAAAAAAGTCTCATCACTAAAGTCTCAGACTCATGAGGACTTTAGCAGCAATAAGTAGTTGTATTCCATGCATTTTTGCTTCTAGTCACGACTAAAATCTTAGTGGCAAAATTGTATTTTTGCCAATAATATGCGAAAATCTCTACCGAAATAGAACTAAACCACTGTCTTCACTTCTACCCTAGAGAGGGAAGTTGAAATTGTTTGATTGAGCAGTTATAGAAGCTGATCAATTTCGTGAATTCCATTTGCCCATCATGTCCAAACTAATCATGATATCCATGGTTGTGAAATAATGTAAGGAACCTCTTTTCGATTGTTAAAGATTTTTTTTACAAAAAGAACAAATAATTTTCAGAGGGAGTATTTGATCGGATTTTCTGCAAAATAACTTGAGATTTTAACGGTGAACTTTTCGTTTTCAAAGCAGTTTCAATTTCGATCTGCTTCCTGAATCGTATCAACTTGATAAACGTTGTCAAAGAGTAACAGAAATGACGAATACCTACAGTATATTAATACTTATCTACCTAGCAATAATGTCAACTTATTGACTAAACTGTATTAAACTGTATTGACTAACTGTATTTTTTTCTCAATAACAATTACAACTTTATAATTTTTGCGTTTTTAAAGTAGCGATTGTAAATTTCGTTACATTTATAAGAAATTTCAGTCTTTGTGTACTATAATTATCCAAGCTTTTGCAATCAAGAATCACAAGAAAACTTCCATGATGTTCACCCAGAAACCCCGGCTTTCACTGACCACACAAAAAAATGAATAATAATGGTTTTATTCATAATATATCTTCCGTTCTATACACACATAATAGCTAGCTATACCAGTTGTTAAAATTTGCTGACTCAAAAAGCGTCTTCATTCATTAACCGGTTTGCAAACACCTTTAATCAATAAATTTCTCATTGTTCCCATTTATGAATGCATGACCTAAGTCAACAAAAACATCGATAACTTGAAAATTAACGGTACAAACTTAACAGCATGCCTGATATGCGTGCTGAAAATGCCATTGTTTATCTTGTGAAAGTTTGTTCTAATGAGGGTCTTTGCTATCCAAACACAATACCATTAAAACATGTTTGAATCAAAACATAAAACCATGTTTTCGCGTAGAATGTGCATTCGTTTAGCGAGTTCTTAAGAATGTAGACTTTTATACTTTGTGTGTATATTAACAGCCGAATAAAGGTGACTTGCAGACACCAACGTTATACTTTGTTTAGTCCAAAGATCCTACTACGAATTTTGCGGTTGCTTTCCTCACTAAGTAGTTAACAGAGTTATATTAGTATGCCAAGCCCAAAGCTCTATGCTTGACAGCAAGTTTAAGTACAAAAGGGGTACATGATACCAATGACGTCATGAATTTTTTGGGATTTTACCAGTTGCAGAGTTTCTCATTCGTATACAACACTAGCGGTTCACCCGTGCGTTGCAACGGGATTTTAGTTATAATAGTGGTACCCGGCGAATTCCCAAGAGCTTAGCACAAACCGCATCTCCCTAGCTTTCCTAGAATGTTAATTTTTTTATTTGGTTGAATTGCAATTAGGAAAGTTTGTTTTTTCACCTAAGAAATAATGGATGAAGCATAGCTGAGCTTTGATTCTCCAGTCATGTATCCTGCATGACTGCAATGCCCTGACTCCATGGTAAATAACGCCGCTAAGGTCCCACCACATGATTAAAAACTGTAGACATCTATCAGCTGTTCCTTTAAGGATAGATTTCTCCTCTTTGTATCCTTCAGTGAATACTTTTGAACTCCCAAACTTCACAGGAACAATCTCGGGACTATTCTACACTGTGCCTGAAAATTTCATAAAAATTGGTTCAGCGGTTTCGGAGTTTACTGGGAACATACATACATACACTCATCGCCTTTTATATATGTGAGAGATTGGCGTAACTATAGGGGATATCGGGGGGGATGGATCCCTCAGAGACAAAAGTTACATCAAGTCTTGAAAGACAATTTTTGATAAAAAGCCATGAAATTGAATTCGACAAATAACATGGGTTGGAAGTCTAAAATCTATAAAAATGGGGTTTTAGAGGAATTATTACTTTCCAAAAACTTTTCGGGTAAGTACCCCGAAACCACCCTTTCAAAAAAAAAAACAAAAAAAAAACGCAATGTAGCATACATTCTTCATAAATAATATAATAATCATAAATAATCATAATCAATATCTTCATAAATTGTTATAGGTATATTCCTTATTTTCCTGTATCATGTAGAGCCGAGAGTTTAAACACCCCCCACCCCACAACCAAATCACATCATCGATAATCCCTCCAGACTGAACTTCCAATTATGCCAATGCTATACGAGGCCTCACACTACACAATATTGACATCTCTAATTCCCCAAAAAAAAAGTTTCGGAAATTTTTCAGATTTTCACTAATAGACCAGTTTTTCGACAACTGTATAACCTGCATTCTTGACAATAAAAAATACAACAAAATGAGTGATCACATATGATTCTCTGATCTGTGGTTCCTGAGCTTAAAGAGGCTAATAAAATCTTATATTTTAACTTGTCTACTATCTTATGAATTTTGAACAAGATTCATCGTTCATTTCACAATATTTATCATGAGAGGATGGGGAATAAGCGCAAAAATCAGTTCTATGTTCTACAGCCAAAAGCCTCCCCGCCGTTGTAGCCACTCCTAATCAATAAACTCGCTGATTCTAGCAGCCATATTATTTGGAAAGAGACTAAACATTTGCTTAGAGTAGATTGCAAAAGGGGTTGGGAAACCCCCTTAGCATCCTATTACACTTTAAGCGATTTTTAAAAAGGTGGACAGCATCTTTTATAAAATATTCAATAGTATTTACTCGATAGTGTTTTTTTTATGAGATTCCCTATTACACTATTTATAAAATATTTTGCAGTGGAATACAGGCCTTACATTCCTCTCCACCACAAGTCACTATACAACAAATTACCTGAATTTTTAACAAATGTTTTAAGTAAGGATAGGTTTAAGATATTTGACTGGCTGGAACTTAGGCTATTTTATAGTGTAAAGGAGTTTTTTGAATGATGCATTCTAGTGTGTGGGTGACAATTATTGTTCTGACGTTGTCGATTACCATGGTGGTTACATGACAATAAAATTTATTTATTTATTATTTATTTACTATCAATTTGCTATTCACAGGTAGGCGATATGCAAAAAAGTCAGTCAGTCGCTCTCACATCCATAATATAGTGTAGAGTTCCTATACCATTATTAAGAGGTTGATCAACACCTTTTATCATCACTATACAAGCACTCTTGCAAAGAGAATATTTTTAAAGGAAAAAATGCAGATTTTGAGACACTTTCAGAACACTTTTATAAAACGCGTCAATGATGCTTGTCTGGCACACATGGACCGTCGTGCAAACAATTTTCTCGCGTGTTTCCAGCGGCAAATAACGTACAGTATTTAGACGACGCGCGATATTAACATTGATTTCGACGATGACGTTTACAGGCGCCCGACGAGCGTTGATAGGCGCGTTTTGTAAAAAGCGGCTCGAAATGTGCATTTTTTCGTGAATAGAAATCGATCAATTAACCTCATGAAAGAACTTTTACAGTTATGTTTATTTCTATAAAAAGCAAAAACATAAAAGGTTTTGAAGCAGTAGAAGATACAGTTGACACTGGAGAAAACCTTCTAACTGACAATTAAAGCTCGCATGACGTGCAAGCTTATCGCTATGAGGATAAAATACTGTTCTCAGTCATTAAAATGAGTTTCCAGTAATACAGTAGAATAATTTGAAAATAATAAAAACCCTCCCTGATGTTAAAAACTTCCTTCATTTATGATATCCATGTCCTGTTAAAATATTTCTCTCTCTCTCTAAAACGATTTATTCTTCTTTATCAACGTCTCCCTTCTCTAGCTGTCATAATCAAGAAACTGCAGCATAAATAATTAATGACTTTTTCATAGTCGTTTAATTAAGCTGACCACATACTTCGATGTTGATCTTATGTGGTTCACATTGCCTACCAGTTCGTTAACATGGATTGTAATGATTTTGTCGTTATTGAAACTACAGAAGTCTTGTAACACAGTCAAGAAATGGAATTATTCTCAGTTGTTGAGAAATTATTAAAAATTGAGAGTAGTTATTTCAAAGAATGCATTCTTGTTTCAATTGAAGTGAACTTTGTGGAATTCAGACTTGAAAATAAAATTGAGATCAAAATTATCGAAATGGAATTATACAAACTGGCCACTGCATACCATTTGAGTATTAATGGCGTCATTATTTTTTTTTCTTTTATGGTAGGTATTCCGATGTCAGATAATTACTTCAAATCAGACTTCTTGATCTTGTTTAGAGCACTGGTTCTTCCTGTGTTGGAATGGCTGTCATCTGGTCACCCTCTCATCAGTACCAGATCACAGTATGGAAGGTATAGGATGAGCTGTGAGTTGCGCGAGAGCAGAAGCAACTACCTACTTGCGAGCATGGTGGAATGATACATTCCATGTATCCATGTTTCCATGTATCATTCCACCATGACTGGCGAGTGAGTTAGCCCGGTCCCCCTCCACTGACACAAGCACTTTTGCCACTGCGCATCTCAAGGTCATAGCTCATCCTATTCCTCGATTACTGTAACATGATCCAGAGTGTGCAGAGACGTTTTGTTAGGCTGCTTGGTTGCCAAATTGGGTTTGTCTACTTTGATATTCCTGTGGACCAGATTGAGGGATGTTTTCTTGTGTGGTTGAAAGCATAAAGATCCCGGGTGCCTGGAGGAAAACCAGAGTGATGGCAGTGGTGAAACCGGGGAAGGACTCCTCTGACCCAAGAAATTACAGACCTATCTCCCTGTTGTCTGTTGTCTACAAACTCTTTGAGAGAGTCTTGTATGGAAGACTGAAAGAGAAGCTAGAAAGACACCTCCCGGTTGAACAGGCTGGCTTTCGAGATGGGAGGAGCTGTGAGGAGCAAGTCTTGTCAGTGACCACACACATAGAGCATGGGTTTGAGAGCAGGTTAAAGTCAGGGGCAGTCTTCCTTGATCTGAGTTCTGCCTACGATACAGTGTGGATAGAAGGCATGTTGCTTAAAGTTGGAAAGGTTGTTAAATGTAAGGCAACAGTCAATATTCTCAAGTGCATACTGACAAATCGCAGGTTCCAGGTAATGTTGAATGGCAAGACCAGTACAGTTAGAGAGATGCACAATGGACTCCCACAGGGATCAGTGCTCTCACCACTGCTTTTCAATTTGTACACTGCTGACATTCCAGCTACCACATCCCAAAAATTTATATATGCTGATGATGTTGCAATAGTGGCTCAAGCTCAGAAATTTGAGGATCTAGAGACTGTCCTCAACCAAGATCTTGAGAGGCTGGCAAACTATTTTAGAAAGTGGAAGTTGAGACCAAATCCCTCTAAAACCACCTCTATTGCTTTCCACCTAAATAATAGAGAGGCCAGCAGACATCTCAACCTCATTTTCTGTGGAGAGACAGTTGGCCATGAAGAGGCTCCCCGATATCTTGGAGTCAGGTTGGACAGGACACTCACATATCGGCAACATTTGGATGGTCTCAAAAACAAGCTGAAAAGCCGAAACAACATCATCAGCAGGCTGGCCGGTACAACTTGGGGCAGTGATGTTAAAACCCTTCGCATATCTAGTATTGCACTGGTCTATAGCTCTGCTGAATATTGTGCTGCCACATGGAAGCACAGTACGCACACAAGAAAAGTGGATGTCTCACTCAATGAGACAATGCGAAAAATAAGTGGCACAATAAAGAGTACAGAGATAAAGTGGTTGCCAATACTCTGTAACATTGCCCCTCCACAAATTCGGCGAGCACAGAGAGCTCACCAACTATTGGACAGACTGAAAGAAAGAAATGAACTCCCTGTTATGCTCAAGCTGCGCAATCCACCACCTACCAGACTAAAATCAAGACATTATTTGAAACTGGATAGGATGCCAGATGATCCGGCTTTTGAGGATGAACTGAAGTCATGGTGGTCTGCATCGGGGGTGAGGAATGGGAACATTGTGGAGGACCCAACAGCTGAGGTGCCGGGAGCACATCTCAAGAGAAAACATTGGTGTGCCTTGAACAGATTTCGGACCTCTGCTGGAAGATGTGCGGAGAGCATGGCTAAGTGGAGATTCTCTGAGGATCCATCATGCGTGTGTGGTGAGACGCAGTCCATGTCTCACATAGTGAATGAATGTCCTGAATTTGGCTTTGAGGGGGGACTAGCAGAACTGCACAAGGCAGATGACCAGGCCATACAGTGGCTGGAAAGAATTGTGACTGAGCTGTCGGTCTGATAGTGTTTTAATTTTCGTGTAGTTTTATTTTTTTTTCTGTTTAGGTGTTATTTAGTTTTGGCCTTTAGCATAAGCATATATATATATAGGGATGTTTTGGTCTTCTACCTTTCGTCCTGAGGAGGAGACACAATGACCTTATTCAAGATGGTAAATGGTGTATTGGACTGCCCTGGGCTTCTTGCGGGCATTGAGGTCTGTGCTCCTAGAGGGAACCGTTCTAGAAACATTTTCCGTAGACGCCTTCATACTACTGCCTGTGCTTGTAATAGTGGATTGGCTAGAGTGCTTTCTTCTGACTGTGTAGCAGGTAATGAATTTTTGGGGGGTCTGTAGTGGCTTTTAGGAGTGCTGTTGTGCGGTTGGGGTTGTGACTGTCCTACTACCTTTTCTGGGTTTTCTCTTGTCTTGACTTAGATGGACGACTAGAGGGACTACTTCAGACTGTCGACGGTGTTGAAGCGTGTGTGGGGGAGTCGGATCAAAGTCGTCCATCTTATCTCAGTCAGTGCTTGACCTTCGGGCTAGTTCGGGCAACATCGGGCAACTTCGGTTACATTTTTCGGCTCGAGAGCAATGCTCACAGCTGATTAGGAATAAAGTTGGATTGCAAGTAGGAGTGTGAGTGGAGTCGACTATCCATCTAGCAGTACTACTAGCAGTACTACAAGTCGTACTACAAGTTGGAACGTGAATGCCCAGCTTTACTCAACTTAAATTTGCGACTGTCTAAGAATACCAAAACGTCTACAGCCCTCCACGTGATTAGTTTCACTTGAAGTCTAGAAATTTCATACATAATCTACACCAGTGTGTAGACTACGTAAACTAAGGCCCATGGGCCAAATCTGGTCCGCCAGTATGATCAATTTGGTCCGCAACAGCCAAGGCTCCTTCCTAAATAGTGTTTTACTAGTTAATATTTCTACTATTGTTCAGTATCAAGTGTCGCAGTGCAATCACAGTGTCATTAAAATTCATTTCTGGAAAAATACCCTAACTAGAACTTAAGTTGAAAATATGAGATAGAACGGATGCAAAATATGTCAAATTTATCAAAGTCCGATGACTATTTATTTTTGGGACTATATATGACTTTTATGATTTTATTCTCTGATACTGGTTTTACAAAAAAATATTGGCAGTAGTGGTGACGAAGGCCCAGGCCAACGGCCGAAGGTTCATTATTATCAGGTTGTGCGAGATTCATGAGATAGTGATTGACTTTATCAGCTACACTTTGCGGATTACTTTCTATCCGTACCATTTTCTAATAAATTCCACTTTATCAAAATTATTATTCCATCCTTCGCCAGTTAAATTATGTATAAGCCTCCAATGCTTAGCCGGGTCTCCCTCAGCTCTAAAAATATAATTTGAATAATAGGACTTCTTAACAAAATCTATTTCATACTTTAATCTATCGTAAAAATTATCATAGTAATTTCGTAATGCTAAATCATATGGTCTTCTTCTAACTAGTGCAAACAGTTTTTTCTTTTCTCTATTCTCCTTAGAAGATTTAGCGTCATCCAAGGACTTATGATCTACATATCTACAAGGACTTGATCTTAGCTCTTGACAGTTTTTAACCGATTTCCAAAAAGAACAAGGTTACTATAATTACTCGACCTGTTTTTTTTATGTTTGTACATCAATCATTCGAATAATACTGAACCGATTTCGATGAATTTTTTGTTAAATGAAAGAACATCGCTCAGCGGTGGTCCCATCCAAGTTTCGCAAGGATCGGCCCAATACTTAGCCCAATATTAAACAAAAAGGAGCATTCTTCGATGTCTTCATTTCAATCAAGTTTGAATAGGATAGTTCCACACATAACCGCCAATCGGATAACCGGTGTCGTTTACCATCAGGCTGATCATCGTATCATATGAAGCGCTTCACATCTAGACGGTTTTCGAAATCATATGATGCAATGCAATTATGCCGGGTAAGCGACATCGGTTACCCAAAGCGGGTTCAGTGTGAAACAAGCCTGTAATGTCCCGTTTTGACCAATCTCGTGAACTTAATTTGAATCGAGAATAAGAAGAATATAATATTTCTGTCCATATGTTCATATGAAAATTGTAAATAATTTAGTTGATGCTATTGAGTCATAGGAATAAGGTTATTTAGTTTCAATCATAAGTTGGAGAATTTGGAAAAACAGCTGATCTCAGAAGTATTTTTAGTTTCGCTGCTGTGATGGATTAAGAATATTTATTCGCCATAAAATACATGTGCGTACAATAGGCTATTTTTAGGTTATGTTTAATGATCCTCTTGTACTAGCTCAAAGTTTATGTTTTTTATATTAAAAAAAAAATATGACTAATATCACGAAAAATATCGTACATAACTCGTCCGGAAAGATGTTTACCATACTCGTATGATAATACCGCACTCAACTTCATCTCCTGCATTAACTTATCATATTTTCAGTAAACACAATTTTCCACACTTGTAACGTAATATAGGCCTACTATTTCAGTGTAGGTATATTTTGAAAGGGACCACATCAAAATGAATCAAAAGCCATTTCACTTTTAAGAAGCCTTTCGCTATTATAATTTTCCTAAATACAATATTCCACATTAAATAAAACGTTGTAGAATTTTCCTTAGTTTATCTTTTATTATAAGTGGATTTTTAGTTACTGAAGTTTGGATGTTATGAATTAATTATTGGCTTGCTAATTTGATAAATATTTCATAATGTAGGCTTTAAGAAATTTCTCATGTTTTCAAAGTTTGAAAATTCAAATAAAAAGCTTAAAATAAAACATATTTTAAAACAAAAAAAGAAACCGACTTCAGTGTTTAAAATACTCACGATAAAATACTCACGTACTAAAAAGTTTAAAATAAAGTATTTACTTTAAACTGCTGAGAAAATTTTAAATTTCATACAAGTAATCTTTAGAAGTCGGCGCCAAATATTTTATGAAGTTGATAAGAAATTCTATCTAATATCAAAACTAACACTGTATTTTTTTTGGAGGATGAAGCCCACATAGGTCTGAGACCTTTGCGTGGGTGATGAATTGTATGATGGAGATTGATGAGTTGGACCTACAGTTTTAGGTGGGTTCCGAACCACCGGGAAGTGATTGATAAGAAATTCTATCTAATATCAAAACTAGCACTGTATTTCAATTAAATATGTGACTTGCACTCATTTTTACTGAAGTATAGTAATTGATAAGAAATTCTATCCAATATCAAAACTAACACTGTATTTCAATTAAATAAGTGATTTACACTCACTTTTACTGAAATCCAGTGTCAGTTTTGATATTAGATTGTTCAATTATTTCGTCATGGAAGACATCACAGAGTAATTCTGTTATATTTTAAAAGTTTATGGGAAATTTATTAGTAGATATTGTTGTAGAGCATTCATCTACGATTTCAGCCAAGATAGAATGAAAGTTCTCGTAGCATATGTTTACATCTTTAATAAGATATAATTCATTCCAATAATTTTCTTGTTTTAAGATAATCGCAGATTTTATCAACATCAATATGCCTCTTATCAAATGTTTTGACATTTCCTTCATGGTTAATGTTGATACGAGCTACATCAAATCTTAATGCCAACAAGCAATGATCAGTAATATTTAAGTCGAATAATGCATAGCAATTCAACTGCCTAAGTTTTATAAAAATATGGTCTATGAGAGCTCTTGATCTTGTTGTAATTCTAGTTGCTTTAGTAACTATGGCTTTAAACCTATTATTTTCCATTAAATGGCCTCCGTAATCTTAAAGTTAATCAGCTTTGATTAGAAAAATTCTACTGTTATAAAACTACTGTAAAAAATAATAACATGAGCTACAGCTGTTTCTTGATGCAACAAAAGATACTAGACTGGCAAGTTGGAAATATCAGACCTGTAAAATAGAAAAGTTTTCTAGTCCATTTATGCAACAGGCCCTACTACTGGTGTTAAATAGAATCATAGCTACTGTCTATGCTCATCATAATAATTATTACGAGCAGTAATTTACAGTTCCTAGTGCTCATAAAATATCATGAAATATTGTCAGTTCATAAATTACAAAATAAATTAAGGAATATAAAGTTTCTAGTTTAAAATATTGAATCTGCGTGACCAAAAGTTAATGCAAAACAGTTTTTCAAACTAAGGCCAAAACACAAACTTTTAAGGTAAATCTTTTACGATAATAGAGAATCGACTTTAAAATGGAAGGATTACTAAAGGTGGAAACAGCCGAGGATATTTATGAATTCTAGACTTATAAATTAAATGTAGACTTACAATACTATTAAAGAGGAGAAAGAGACATGACTTCGCATGGAAATTTCACCTATCGCTCCATATGGGGAATGAACATTATATTACTGGGAAATGGTTGAGCACACTATCTCGTATCCTTTCTAATTTTAAAGTAGTCATGCATTAAAAAATATTCTTAATTATTGTATCACAGTCAGGTTGAACGTTATAAATGTATTCTGTACCACGATTTGATCTTTGCTGCGATCAAATATCAAAGTTTCACTTTTCTTGTCATTCAGGCTATTACCTGCTTAGAAAAGAAAGTATCATTCCGGAGCCCAAATCTTTATTCCGGAACTCAAATCGATATTTCCTCGTCCATTGAATCCTTCCAATTAAAAATAAGTTATTACAATTTCAAAATGTTTGATAATAGTAGGCTAATTTATTCACTTTATGAATTTGATCTTATTTCTATAACAATATTCACGGTTCTTATAGGTCGAAAATTCAATTCAATAGACAGAGTGATATTTAAAATTGCAGAGCTTCCAACATTCAAAAAGGCAGTTTTTTTGTTCAAATAAAATGGCCATGTTTTTTTAATAAAAAATGGTGACAGATTCGATCCTGGAAGTTCCAGGAAACTTTCTTGTAGCTCCATGGTTTCGAGATTAGGAATACGTTACTTTATTGATGGTCACCAAATTGCTCTCACAACTTGGATACTCTGACTAATAATTATAAATTTTATAATTAAAATTATAGTTTTTGTTATTGATTTCCCCGAAGAGCAGTTAAATCTTATAATCAGTATGATGGAAGGCAGTAGCCTATTATTTGAAGAACTATATAAAGACTATCGCGTTTACGCCTGTATTGCAATTATAACAAGAAATATAGCCCAAATTCATCAACATTGTCTATTATCAATTTTCCCCATGAAAAACTGAATTAAAAAATTATCCGTTGGTAGATTTCGATATCCATTACAGAAGTTGTCACACGATTTGATCTATTTTTTAGTATCTAAATTCTGATTATGAATATTTCCACTATTTCCAGGAATAATAGACAAGAATTCATTATTGAAATTAATAAAATTTCTATCAGTCTAATTATATACCTAGATAATATTCATTGATTTTAAAAATATTCTGTTCTTACATAACCTAGGAAAGGTTTTTTTTGAGGATGAAGCCCACATAGGTCTGAGACTTGTGCGTGGGTAATGAGTTGGATGATGGTGATTGATGAGTTGGACCTACAGTCTTAGGTGGGTTCCGATTCACCGGGAAGTGATTTTACAGCAAAGAACAGTGTATTTTTTGCTGGCCAATCTAATCGGTCACCGTTACAAACAGGACCTCCGAGAACGCAGCTTATCTCTATCTGATTGAACAGATACCTGCTACGGCTCGTGGCTATCACAAGGTTTTCCTAACAAATATTTACATAAACTAAGCTACTTCTATGAAGATCAAAACGATTATGTAGAGCAGTGGAGCTCAGCAATGAAATCTCTAGAAGAAAATAGGTCAATATTTAAATAAACAATGCCTAGGCCTTAAAAGCATTAATTTTAACACCTAGCTGAATATTGAATACAATATAATTAATTTTTAAGAATAAAATACACATTGTGGATACTTTAATACATTTTAATAACTCAGCTTCGTAGCCAATGGAGATATTTTTTTGTTATTGAGTGATTCCTCGCTGTTTAGAAATTACACATTTAAAGCTCTGTTTTTAAAACCATGGTCGAAACATAGTTTTTTAGTCAATTATTTTTAAACTGTCTGGTTTCACAAGCTAGTCTCCTTCTACAGACATGAGAAATTAGTGTCAATTTCAGAAGTGTCAAATACCTTATAAGCTTCCAATCCAATCAAAACGAGGCAGACGTTTTTACTACAAAATAAGTGGTTTAGTTGCTAGAAAGAGAGGGTGTGAAGAAAAGAGGAAGAGAAACGTTGAAGAGTTTGTGAAGTAGAAGGAGGGGGGGGGGGGAGAGGAATCACAAAGGAAAAAATTGTCGTTCTTGCGTCACAAGCCAGACAGACAGCCTAGAAAGGTTGACCCAACTTTCCAGTTATGAACTAGATTAAAAAATTCTTCAAAGTCAATGATAGGAAAATGAGTCATTTAAAAGATGAACTGACATCTGAAGTAAAGAATCAACTCAATTGTCTAACAATTCACCACGTTTACAGAGCACCTATGAACTCGACATTTTTATTTAAAAACTCTTCGGTTTATATATTTTTTAATAATATTGAAAATTGTTATAAATCCATGTGAACATCACAATCTAATAGACAAAACATGAGTAAGATTTAATAACAGAAAAACTGTATTGTTTTTTTTATGAGAATGTGAATAAATTCTATTCTAAAAATATAACTATAATATTTTGCTGAGGATGAAGCACTCAGACCTATACGTTGGGTAATGAGTTGGATGATTAGATTAGATTATATTAGAACATTTTATTTATGGAAATTTACAAAATTTCTTAAATGAGTTTAAAATAGCATTATTACCGTCGCATAGGTAGAAAATGAACAGCAAATGACATTAATTTAACCAAAGAAAATCCTAGTGACTTATTTACATAAAATGGCGAAGTCTGGACAAAATTCGTCCATTCTTAACTTAACCTTAGGTAACATAACTTAGTTCTAGCTTATGAATTTGGAATGCATATAACCTTAAAAATATAATGGGATGATGAGAGTTGATGAGCTGAACCTAAAGTTTTAGGTGGGTTCCGAACCACCGGAAAGTGATTTAACAGGTTTTTTTGCTGGCCAATCAATCGGTCATCCTTAAAAAGAGGGCTCAAGAGTTCAAATCAAACTCTGATGTAAGTTTCAGCTTCAGGAAAACTTAACAAGTGCTCGTATAGGGGTGATTGTCGAAGAAATTAAAACATTTAAACTTCCAGCACCCATAATATTACAATTTATCATATAAACATATATTACAAATAAATCGTTGGAAAAGATTCCCCCTAATTGTATCATCACCCGCCTTATTACCCACGCACAGGTCTCAGACTCATGTGGGCTTAGCAAGAAAAGATACATAGAATTTACTAAAGAAATTCGAATAGATAACACTTATTTTTAGTTAAATAAACGCCTACAATACAGAGTTTAGAGTTTCAGGAGAAGAAAATAGCTATCAGTAGAAAAGGGAGAGAGTGGACCCAGGGAGACAAGGAACGTCACTAGAAAAATGAAAGAAGCATGGGCAAAGAGGCTGATTAAGCGTGCTCTCTAAAAGAGCAGCGAACACTTAGACCAATAATTGGTCTTATGTGCTCGTTGTAAAAGAGCTATTAAAAAAAAAAAAACGCTTACAAATCAACAACATTGAATCTTGAAAAATTAAATTTTCTTAGATATCATTGGATCCTTGAAAGGGTCTAAGTAGCATGATTTGATTTAGAAGAGTATAATTAGAATTAGAATTAGAATTAGAAATAACAGTAGGAATAGGTCCAAAAAACTTCGAAAATACCTGAAATTGTAATGATTGCATCCTAACATTGCTGCCATTGTTGTTTTTCAACATTCGTATATGTGTCACTGGTGTCACCTTTCTCGTGTTATTCCTTCAACTCTTCCGTCACTCTCTTTCTCTTCACACGCATTCACTCTCTCGCCTAATCACTCTCTCACACCCTCATTCTCTCTCTCACTCTATCGGTTCCGCTGCCTGTTCGATTGCACGCGAAATTTTCCGGCCATTGTGATGCAGCAGCGTGATGCATCACCAGTTGAATATTATTGTGAAAAGATCAACGGATCCTTTGTCAACGTGCATCATTTCAAATCTCAACGAGCTGCGCGTGCTACACACCACATTATATACGTATATATCACAAGCTATTTATATATAAAGTACTATGAATGCGTCTACTGTTCACGATCATCGATTATTGGCCAGAAAATAGCTCTGTATACGTGTCTCTATGGAAATCGAACGCATTTTTATACGCCACTGTGTCATCGACTATCATGTCTGCGTCGTGTCTTGTCGTCCTGAAATCTGTTCTCTCTCACGCACTCTCTCTCTCTCTCTCTCTCTCTCTCTCTCTCTCTCTCTCTCTCTCTTTATTCAATCATTACCTTTTGACATACTGAAGGAAGGAACTAATCTGGACCATCAACTACAGTAGTATAATTTCGGATTTAATGTATAAATTTCTCTCTCTGGTTAAGTGAATTTCGTAGCTTATCTCTGATTAAACAGATACCTGCTACGGCACTCGGCTATCACTTCCCTATTAACTCAAATTAGAACTTGAAAAGTAAGTTTCAGTTCAGTTTCCATTCAGCTCTCGGCGCCTGGAAAAACGTAACTTGAAGCTGACACAATTTCTCAAATACCACCGCGAGCTTCAAGACATCGTTTACAACCGACTAAAGTTTGCAGCTGATGATTTTCTTTTTTATAGCTGCCTTCGTCTACTTGAAGCCGACTCCAAAAGCCTCTTTCACTTGCTCTTTACCACTTATTACAATGTTTATCTCCTCATTTTCCACTTTGAGCATTTTTATTGGTCTTTCACTTGCACTTTGCCATTCATTACAAGGTTTATCATTTCATACTGTTTGCGTTGTTTGTCTTGAATCTTTACTGTCGTTTTAAACGGGGTTCTAATGAATGCCGTGCGACATTCTGTTGAGAAAATCAGGTGCTCCATCAGAAGACAAGTTGTTTTATGATGGAGATTGTTCAGGAGCGCTAATGCAGGAACCAATATTAATCTGGATGTGGTCCAGAGAAAATGAGATAAACTGTTTTATTTGGAGAAACTATACTTATTAGTTGTAAAAAATGAGGGAGAAATTTTTGTAAAGAGAAAACCCCATATGTTATGTAAAAGAGAAACTTTATCTTTTTTGAGAAACGTATCAACAGTTCTATTATAAAGGAAAGGAGAAGGAGTTGATTTGTAAG